>JAOWBP010001760.1:90671812-90690245 GCA_028571105.1 Tragopan temminckii
AAAAAAAAGGTAAATACACATATATTATTGCTGTCTTTGGGCCATTTCGTTGCTGCAGGACGTAGGTTTCGTATTCACGAGCTGAGAGGAAAAATCCTTTCTTCTAACGAACCAGCACCTATAGAGATGTTAATCTGATATTTTATGGTAATTAATTTGAGCATTTAAATAAGGATTTTGGCCACTGGGTTTGTTTAATGTTTTTTAAAACGCTATAGTGGAGGGGGCAAGGCAGCAGCAAAAAGCAGCTCCTCTTCAAAGAAAGCAGAAAAGTTGGATGTGAAGAAAACTGAGACACACTAGGAAGAAAATAAACTGTGGAGTTAAACTGTGGAGTTATACCCCTTAGGATTTTAGATTTCTTTCTCTTATTTTTCTTTTTACAGCTGTTATACCTTAGGAAGGCACCTGAACACTAGTAAACTTCAGGGTGCATCTGTCCCTACTTGTTTTCCAAAGGAACTCTGAGTCTCAGTGACCATTTCTGGATCCAGGTAACTGGTGTTTAATAGTGTGCATATAAATATGATTTCAGGAGAAGGAGGAGTTATGTTCAGTTTTGATTTGCTCTTAGCACTATTTCTCTATTTATTTATTTTTTGGCATTTCTATTTGTTAACAGATTCCCTTGACTGTAATAGAATAGGAAGCAATCAAGATGGTATAAACACTGATAACTGATACTGATATTCTTCAGTTTCCTCACTGCTTTACAGCTTCTGTATGTCTTTCTTATTCACCAGTGATGCTGATGCCAAGTAAGAGATGTGCCCAAGGAGTTTGTGGATGCACCATCCCTGCAGGCATTCAAGGCCAGGCTGGATGTGGCTCTGGGCAGCCTGGTCTGCTGGTTGGCGACCTGCACATAGCAGGGGGTTGGAACTAGATGAGCATTGTGGGCCTTTGCAACCTAGGCCATTCTATGATTCTATGATTCTATGATGTGGGGGAGAGGAGCGTGAAGGACCATGTAAATGGCTGCTGACACTCCTTAGTTATGGTCAGTAACACCAATAAGGCATACACTGATAAGGAAATAAGGCATAGCACACACTCTACTAGTTATTGTGACGTCTCAACTTCTCTGCAGCTTTATCCCAGCTTCAACACTGGCTGTATATCTGCAGTCTATTGTAAAATACTGACAGATATTGTTCAAGAGTGCATGTGGGTGAGGAACCTACACCACCAAGAAGAGAACAGTAATCACAAGCAACTGAGTGAAAAATACCTAGAAGTCGTTGGAGGTTTTGCTTAACCAAAGTTTTAGTATTTCTCACTCTGTGTGTGAGGATATTCAGCCTTTGGCTGATGGAAGGAATGAGTCAAATACATGGTCTTTTTAAAAGTTGGTCTAAAGAAACATTTCTTCAACAGCACTGTCTTTTTGTCTTTATTCCTAAATAACATACATGCAACCTAATGAGAACTATTTGTTGTTTTCATGTACTTTGTTTTCATACTTGCTTCTTGTTAGAATGAGAAGATACACTCTTACAACAAACCATTACAGACTTCAGATAATCTTGGGAACTAATGGACTAATTTTCAAATCCAAAACAATATAATAGGATCATAGAATCATTAATGTTGTGGAAAAATACCCTAAGCTCACCCAGTCCATCCCCAGCCCTCCCCCACCCACTGACCACGTCCATCAGTGCCACTTCTCCACACTGAACCCCTCCAAGGTCAGTGACCCCACCACCTCCCTGGGCAGCTGTGCCACTGCAGCACCACTCCTTATTAGACAAAATCCTTCCTAACATCCAACCTGAACCTCTCCTGGTGCAACTCGAGGCCATCACCTCTCATCCCATCACTGTTACATGGGAGCAGAGGCCAACACTTACCTCGCCACAGTCTCATTTCAGGGAGTTATAGAGAGCTATGAGGTACCTGGGATAGTTGGTATAATTTCCACTTTTTCCTCAATTCTCACCTGTATTGATAAATATTTTGTCACTATTAAACTCACCAATGGGTTTGTACCTAATTTTGAAAGTTCTGAAACTTTTGAGACTCACCTGTCAGTTGTATTCTCTCTGCTTGCCAATTTAAAAAAAAAACTCAGGGTGTTACAGCTGTGAATGCAATGGATATTACCCCCTTATTTCTAAGGTCAGATTGAAACTGAGTTTGATCAGACAAGAGAGCAGGAATAACCACATGTTCTAGCAAGATAACTGTAAATTCTAACTGTATCTAATGGAAATGAGCATGGTGGACTCAGCAAGTTTTCCTGGGCAATGTGATTTTTGCCATTAGAAGGTTATGAATTACTCAGGAGTTTGTCATGTGCTAAAACTGTCCCAGTTTAGCTTCAACGTTTGCTGTCTTCCACTAAATACACATACACACATACTATACCTTTCTTAGTAAAAGTGAGGACTGTGTAAGGAGTGATTCTACCGGAAATTTCCTACAGAAATAAAAGGGATTGAGGGGGGATAAAACTGATTTAAACTGATTTTGGAAAAAATTCTGTAAAATATAATGGGAAAAATTCTGTCACAGGGTTTCTTTCAGTTTGGGATTTCCCAATTTTATTTTAACACATGTTAATTTACTAAGCTATATGAGTGCCTAGCTTTAAGGATGAAAGGAGTTATGGGTGTGCTCTGGTTTTTCCTAAATTGGGTCATGATTAATTTTTGAAAATCCATTTTATTTCTGGCTTAGGAAAGCTGTCAGTCCCTGCCTGGGAAGGCAACCTGAGATGCTTTCAGCACATTAGAGAGTTGTCGTTTCAGGTCAAGGCTGATACAGTGAAAGGCAGCGAGGATTGCATTGTGCTTGCTTGACCTATCCAGTATTTTATTTTTGGATAAACAGAGCATTGCAGCTTCCATTCTTTTTCTGATCCACCAGTCTTCACAAAGGCTGCATTCAGCAAATAGCGCACACTGTTCTATACACGCTCCGTTTCCTTTGCTATCCATCTCACTCACATCTTTTCTTTTTGCAACCCTCGTTGTGCACTACATATATTTAACTTCAGATTTCATTTGATTCTTTTTTTCCCCCTTCTTGTTATGTGAAATGAGAAGAAACAAAAGATAAAAGATCATTTGATCATAGATTTTTCTCTACTTAGTGTGAGTCAAGGATTTATACCCTAGTACTAAAAATCACCTTCTGACAGGAGTTCTTTAGCCAAAATCAAGCAGCTGGAACCTGTAAATCTGGAATTCTATTAACTTCAAAAAAGCAGCTCAATATATACCAACAGAGGACCTGGAAAAACATAGAATCATAGAATTGTGGAATGACCCGGGTTGGAAGAGACCTCAAGGATCACGAAGCTCCAAATCCCCCTCCACATGCAGGGCCACCAACCTCCACATTTAATACTAGACCAGGCTGCCCGGGACCCCATCCAACCTGGCACTGAACACCTCCAGGGACGGGGCAGATTTATCTGAGCTACTTACTTTCACATGCGCCGTTATTGCAGTCTGCTTTTCTCCTATAACTACAGTGGGAATCTCTGGGAACCTCATACATACAGATCTACATTGGAGATAACTAAAAATAGATGAGATGAAGCTGACCTTTACTTTCTGGTACTGGCACATTCTTGGCATTTGCTGTGGCTTAGAATTCACATTTCTCATTTCTCAGTTTTCACATTTGTAAGATACGTCTCTGCTTCTACACATTTTTCTTCTTTATTTTTCTTTTCTTTTTATATGCTATATATTACGAATTGCTACTCTATAAATCACACGATTTTATTGCTATTTTTAAGCCTTATATTCAATGATTACATTCTGTAGGTGGTTTTTTTTTATAATGTCTCATGAAATGTACACTAAGAACAGGAGGAGAATGACAAATATTGGCACATGAATGTCACATCACAGTTTCTGTGACTCTACCAAGTCTGAGATAATTTGCAGGTTAAAAATCATTTCCTTTTTACAACAGATGGAAAAAAAAATCCTAATTCTTCTCTACTGAGTGAGCTGTTGAAAGACCAAAAAGCTGTTGAAGAGATAAAAAAGATCAGAATAATTTCCTAAGTATTTTTGACACTGTGCATGTCTAACCAAAGCTGTCTCCTTCTGGTGCAGAAGATAAATGGCAGTGAACCAAGATCTGATAGTGACTCAGTACTTGCTGTGTCTGTGACTGGAAAAGATTCTTTCTGAGGCTGAATTATCAGGAAAAGAGACTCAGCATAACAGATCATTTTAGTTCTCCGCTCTTTGCTTTTTTTCCCCCCTTCTTCCATTCTTCCTTTGCTTTTCCGTTACAAGGGCTTAAGAAAAGAAAAGGAGAAAGTGAATGAGAATGAAAAAGGGAAAGGGAAAGGGAAAGGGAAAGGGAAAGGAAAAGGAAAAGGAAAAGGAAAAGGAAAAGGAAAAGGAAAAGGAAAAGGAAAAGGAAAAGGAAAAGGAAAAGGAAAACCCTGCCCCCAGCAGGGTTTGGGGCAGGGTGGGCTTTGAGGTCCCTTCCAACACAAACCATTCTATGATTTTATGATTCGGTGTAACCTCCTCCAACCTCAAGAACGGTCCATGTCAGCATAAAGGAAGTTAAGCAGAGGTGGCAAGAAGCCCCTCTTACATAGGTAAGGAGCGCCTGACAAAACTCAGATATGAAAAGGAGTAATGCAAGATGTGCTAATAGGGTCATGTGAAAAAGGAGAATAAAAGCACTGTAGAAGTGCTAAGACAGATTTGGGGAGGTCTATCTGCAGATGAATTTTAGAAAGCACAAGAAGCCAAAAAAGGTCATTATACTGGCACTTCTATCTGCCTTGAAAAGTCATATTACTGGCTAAGGTTACTGAGGAAAATTAGAAAGTGAATGTCACTCCTAACTTCAAGAAAGACAAGGAGGAGGATCCTGTGTACCTCCAGTAAAAATCCAAGTCTTAATTTCTTGATAACTCAGTGCTATGTAGTCTAGAATGACTTCTAGATCACCATTTCATTTTCTGTTCTCCAAGATAAACAAGAGTTCCCTCAACATTTATTCACACATCTTTGTATGGTCCAGCTCTGTGTTAGCAGCCTTTGATGGACTCTAGCAATTTCAAGCTCTCTCTTCTACAAGGAATCTCAAAACTGGGGAGACTATTCAGATGCTAAATAGGGGGAAATCCTTGACCTATTGATTGCAGCCTCAGATTTTTAGATGACTGAAAGTAGATGAGCTGTACCTACATAGATGTGTATATGGGTCAAGTCCTATTCACTGTTATGGACTTGGAGCAGGCACAGGTGGCTGCAGGGTGAGCTGCAGGGATGGCACATCAATTTACTGGTGTTAAATGTTGGTGGGCAGGTTCCTCATCTGCAGCAATTGCATGGGAAATTTATGCCAGATTAAAATTATTCCAGTGTAAGGTAACGTGATTCTAATTAACTCACATACGTCATGGGCTAAGAACGTGCTTAGAAACTCCTACCATGGCTCAGCTGACTTACAGCAACGCTGCTGCATATTCTGAGTCCTCAGACCCAGACTGGTATATCTTAAACCCCAGCAAAACAAAAGAAAGAGGTTCTCTCTGATAATTAACAAACACTTCAGACACAAATCCTGAGAGAACTGCAGAGGCAGATCGGTTCTGAGCATCCTTGGAGGCCAGCTGCTTTGATCAGTGGATCCCAAACCCTGAACTCAGTCACACACGAAATGTGGATCCAGTTCCAAACTGGACTCTGCCTGTAATGTGTAAATTCACAGCTGTCTTGGCTATTAATATTTCATGGCCTGAATGAAGCTTGGCCAGTTTTTCTCTGATCTCTGCTCCATTGATATCTTCTGAAAAATAACTTCTTGCTTCCCAAAAGCAGATTACCTTCTGCTCTAGACAGTTCCTTTGTGTGTGCTACTTACAGCATCCATAAGAAAGCTTTCCACGGAAATGCATACACTCTTCAATATGAAAATATGGCTAACTTTTTTAAATAGAAGTGATGCAGAAAAAGAAAAAAATTTCCTCCTGACTGTCCTAAAAAGCAAATGTAATATGCAGAGGAAAAACCTGCTTGCACAGAGCGGACATATTTCTGGGCATCCATGTAGTTAGCAGAGGGAGGATGTTCAATTAGTCTCTTTACCACAAGCTCCCCAGTTAGTCTCCCTCTGGAAAATAGGTGAGAAATTCTTATATTCCTCTCAATATGTTAATCAGACAACTGGTATCACAGTTCTCTAACTGTGTAATACCAGTCCCCCTTGGCAGATATATTTTATTTGGATAATGATGTGAAATTTAAGATCTACGTTTCAATTGTACAGAGCCATAGGCAGTTGTCAATTTTAGTGACAGACATGAACCTGGAGCTAAATTCCTGTGCACAAGCAAAAATTCCAACAGGCGTAGCGCAATTCTGGTCCCTTAATAGAAATATGCTTTCTCCCATTGAGGGGCAGTATTTTTAAACTGTGCATTGCTTCTCTCAGCACTAGCAAATCATGAATGCTCCCACATTCTTCCTTTTTCTTGCAGTTTGGCCACCTCTCACCACAAAATCTGATGGTTATCTGTCATTTTCTTCCTAGAATGCCCATTGCTCTGGCACCAAAGCACTGCCAGATGAATCTCCTGCCTTGCATTTTCGTTGCTGACACACCACGTTCATTCCAACATCTGGTCTTCCTGGACAGGTGTTACAATTTTTAATGTATACTACACCATGTCTCTCCTGTTCTGTTCAAAGTTTGTTAATTCAACATTAACTTCTAAATCCAGTGCACAGAAAGGTTTCCTTCAGCTCTAGCTAAAATCTTGAAGAGTTGTGTGGTTTGGTAGTCCTTTCTTATTTTTTCCAAAGAAAAGTGGTCTTTTCATGTAAATAGTACCCATGTAATTTTAGATTCATTGTTACTATTGTTATTATTATTTTGCATAGCGTTCAGTTCACAAGAGCAGAAACCTCTTTAAAATTTGCAGATGCATCAGAAGCCTGAGGAAAAGATGAGCTGCGTTCTACGAGTTTATTTTTATTCCCCCAAAGTAGCTCTAATGCTACTGAAAGCTGCCCCCAGAGCTGTCAGTCAAAAGAGGAACAATATAAATGGCAGCAGCAGTAGCACAAAATGCCTCCATGGAACAGCACAATAGGCAAGGCACAGGTTAGGACTCAGGAGGAGGGCTCTTTCAAATCTGTGGTTCTTCAGGTTTACATCAAACCGAAAGGAAAAAAATGGCATCCAAAGTCAATTTAAAAGTAAATTCACTCTCTCTTTTTTCAATATCAGATTTTAAAAATAAATGGTTTGAATTTCTTTTAAAATATTTCTCAATAGAACTAGAAAATTTTCCAAAGAAACAGAGAGAGACTGCTAATCTGGCTGTTACTACTTCCAACAAAACACATTTGGGATGCCTGTGCTTCAAGGTGCGCATCTCTTTTCTCATGAAATTGGAACAAAGATATCAACAAAATCTCTTTGCTTCAACAAAACACCATGGAGATGCTCGGGCTACAGCTTTCATCAAATCCATTTGCTTTGTAGAAAAGTAGTCAAGTATTCCAGGGAGCCTGGACCAGAGCTGTCTTTCAGGTGCATCCCTCAAACACTGAGCTGCAGTTATTTGCACACACTGCTTGGTCAGAATGATGCCTCCTGCGAAGCTGAACTTCTATGAGGGTGAATATTGATAGAACAAGGGGGAATGATTTTAAGACAGGGGAGGTTTAGGTTGGATATTAGGAGGAAGTTTTTCACACAGAAGGTGGTGAGGCACTGGAACAAGTAACCCAAGGAGGTTGTGGATGCCCCATCCCTGGAGGCATTCAAGGCCAGGCTGGATCTGGGCATCCTGGTCTGCTGGTTGGTGACCCTGCATGTAGCAGGGGGTTGAAACTAGATGATCTTTGTGGTCCTTTTCAATACAGGTCATTCTGTGATTCTATGATCCTATGATTCTTCAGCTGTGATGAGAAAGTTGCCCTAGGCTGCCCTTCAGCACAGTAGCTCAAATAGTTAGGAGGTAGGAGACTTTTTCTGACTTGAGAAGAAGACCGAAAACATACTGTTTGAGGTGGGAAGGGATCTCTGGGCATCACAGAATCATAGGAACTTAGAATGGCTTGGACAGTTTTCCTGCTCTATACTTAGTGTAGGTTGTCCAAGACTGTGTACCACTGGGTTGTGAGTATCTCCAAGCATGGAGGATCTGCAGCCAGTCTGGGAAGCCCGTGCCTGTGTTCAGCCACCCTGAAAGCAAAAATCAGGGTTCTCATATTTAAGCAGAATTCTCTGTATTTCAGTTTTGCCCAATGCTTCTTGTCATTTTTGCTGGATACCTCTGAAAGAGTCTGGTTCTGCCTTATTCCTCTGCATTTTGAAGCTATACACACAGATAAAATCCCCCGGAGCCTTCTCATCTCAAGGCTCAAAATAATTGCTCTGTTTCCCTGCAGTCTTTGCTGAGAGAAAACTCCCTAGAATGAGTATTTTTGTGAGAAGCTGAAAGCTGAATGCTAAACTCTGGAAAAATTTCTTATCTCCAGTGCAGACTTGAAGATACACAAGCTAGAGACAGTTGTAGGCATCTGCTGTTTGCCCACAGACCTCTCCTAGCAGCTGCCACACTCCTTTGGGCTGTGTAATAGCATGACCAGAACTAGGTGGTGACCATTGTCTCAGGGTCTAGTAGGGATTAGTTTGCCAATTTATCTGCAACCAAGTCTCCAGGCACCAGCTATTGAGAAATGCCCAACCAACCCAACCTTCCTCGTGATGCAGGAAACGCTCTGTGCCTATCTGACAGACAAAACATTGGCACGCCTCCCCAGCGTGGTGCCTTGCTTGAAGCCACTCTCACAGGGTAAGGGGTGGGCACATGGAGGACTTGCATTCATGATCCCTTCTGCTCCTGAAAAAAACTCAAATCCTCCCTGTCTTTCAATATGGTGACTGCCAAGCACCACATCTGGTGCAGGAGCACTTCAAAACCTTGCAGATCTGCCCATTTGTCAAAACATTTAAGCACTGAAGATGCAGAGTTCATATTCTTTGGGGCCATGTAAGAATTTACAAGTCCCACTGCCATAAACTGCATTTCATAATGAAGGTTCCTCATTATGGACACAATCCTGCCCTGTTAACATCTGTGGATGCTTTGACATAACTATGAAAGCCAAAGTGGGACTTGCCACAGTGAGAAGAGTTTCTGGCAGTAATTAGACACAGTCATCTTCTGGGTTGCTTCCCCACAAAATGCCCAGCGCTTCAGAAGTATACAAAGTGTGCTAGAAGAATTTCCATTTTCCCATAGAACCAGAGAAACTGTGGGCTTTAATCAGATTTATGATTCTTTTGAACTAGATTAGTTGTTCCTGTTGCTAACAAGACCATGGTGCGTCTTGTCACGTTGGAAGTGTGATGTGCTTTAGCAAACCCGGATTTGAAAACAGAAGCTGGCAGGTTTTTGCTCACAATTGTTTTGATAGTAGGTTATCCTTTCTTTTTTTCTTTTTCCCCCATTCTTTCTTCTTCGGATTCCATCTCTATTGATCTTTAATGGCTTCCAGATGGGATCACTTTTGGCCATTTTATAGGCTGAGCTCTGAAGGACTAAGAAAATGCGGCGCACGAAAGCAGCCCATTAGCTAATAAAAAATAAAAAGGCACTGCAAATATACTAATAAAGTTTGTAATGTTGTAATATATTAAGGAGATGACAACTGCGCAGGAAATAAGCCTGGTCTGGCTGCATGGAATAACGAGGGAGCTTTAACAGCTTATGGTAGAAGTAACAGCTGTCGAGAAAGAGCAAAACATTGCTTACATTTTACATTGTGGATGAAACAATACATTAACTGGCCTTCCTGCTAAGACCTTGACTGTCATCTAATCCAATAAATTCCTCTGTGGGAGAAAGCATCATCTTGCTCTTCTGGTTTATACAAGCTTGAGGATGCCAGCAGCAGAAATGAGTTGCTGAGCGTTGGGATGTCGTGCAGATTGTGCAATACTGTTTATCCCAGCCACAAACGATTGGAGAGGAGACATTAAAATACTGTCTAATGCCCAACACACGGCTGAGAGTGTCTGGGTCTTGATTCCCATGTGCCTCACACACCTTGTGTAGCTATCATCACCAGTGTGAATGGAATGTAAAACATTATTAAACATGACCATCAGTTTGCAGAAAGCAGAGATTTTACATGCACACACTAGCATGCATTCACATATGCACACATATTTTGTCCACGTGCATAATGTGTATTATTAGGTGATGCTTTTTACTGATCAAAACCATTCGTGCTATTATCATATATGTGTCAAATACTGGGCTTCTTCAGCTCTTATTGCTGGTTCTATTAATACAGCTGCAGAAGCTTCTGGAAATCTTTCTTGTGGAGTTCTGTGCATATTTTCATTGGATAGCCACTTACCACTTTGAACGTCTCACCTTCTGCATGCACAAGATTACCAAAGACACGGCATTGTTTTATAAAAAGGGCAAACAGAAGAATCAGTTTGCAGTAAAGTTATCTGAGAACAGCCAAAAACGTGTGTGTGAGGAATAAAGCGTCTTAGAAAAACTTCATTTCGTCTTCCAGTTTATTTTGAGAAGTGCATAGGTGCACATGCACGTGCCTTTTTTTTGTACGTGGAATGGGAGAATGCCTATTCCAGAGCATTTTTGGTTGAATCATAGAATCATTAAGATTGGAAAAGACCTCTAAAATCACCAAGCCCAACCCCAGCCCACCCTCACCATGCCCACTATGTCCCTCTGTGCCACATCCCCACAGATTTTCAATATCTCCAGGGATGGTGACCGCACCACATGTCTGGGCAGTTGTGCCACTGCTCTTTATGAGAAGAAATTGTTACTAATATCCAACCTGAACCTCACCTGACACAACTTGAGGCCATCACCTCTCATCTCAGTACTGTTACTTGGGAGAAGAGGCCAACACCCACCTCACCACAACCTCCTTTCATCCTCTTCAGTGGTGCAGAATGTGTGTCATGGGACGTTTTGGGGTGAGTATCTGCAGGGCCATGCACATGGGGGATTAGGATGCATTATAGATTGTGGTGGAAGGTGATAAAGCTAAAGAACAAGTCTCTTTTAGTCCAATATGTGTAGGTACTCGGAAAGAGCTGACTGGGTTTTTCAGGATAGATCTTTCCTCACTCTGAAAGCATTCCCAAAGGTGCTGTTGTCTGGTAGAACTGGGAGCAAAACTCACGTTTTAATCTTCTTATGCATTACTCACAAATCTCTAAATTCTTTCCTTTGCAATAAGCTGTATTAAATTCCTAGTAAGGTACATGTTTAGACTACCTGCCACTGAATTTTTTTTTTTACAGTGTCAACCCTAGAGACTTATATTAGGAAATACTATGGATTCTTGGCTGTATTCTGTTTCATTCCTTGAAAATTATAATCATTTGCTTTCCTACTCATTTGTGGGCTCATAATTGCAGTCCTAATAAGAATGCATAGAACAGCACTGGCTTTCCATGGCTGTACAGAAAATGACAATAAGATTAAGAACGTGGGCTTGATTATAAAGGCACCATTAAACTTTGGCATCGTCCCCTCAGTGCACCCCACCCCTTTCCTTCAAAAACAAATGGTGCCGCTGTTTGTTTTCAGCTGCAGAAATCTTCATTAAAGTTGAGGAATTAAATATAGCACTTAACCTAATTAATTATGGTTTGATCATTTTGACACCTCCAAATGACTCAGCCACATACCTGGAAGCTTTGTCAACTCAATTGCATCTTTATTTTTGTTGCCTTTAACCAACAATGAAGACTAATGCCACTCTTTCTGGTTTTCAATCACCTCTACAGAAGTGCTCCCCTGGCAATGTGCAGGGACAGACCTAATTAATCCCTCATCTGCCCTGCGCTGTGTCTATACATCACAGTGGCAGTTGGAACTGCTGCTTGTTTTAAGGCTATTGCTGGAATGAAATGCTCATCTGTTTTTCAATAATTTTACCACAGGTGGTGATTTGTAATTAGAAAGGGCAGAATCCAAATTTTGACTTTTATTTATTTATTAGTATTATTATTTAGGAGGAGGGAAGAGGAAGTGGGAAAGACAGGAGGAGGATTGGGAATAATAACAGCAATTGCTTCTGAGTGGTGGGAGAAAGCATTAACTTCTGGCACCACCACGGACAACAGCAGTATTTGGGGCTCAATGAGAGAAAAGAACAAAGGTTTGCACTGATGTAGCTGCACACAGGTTAAAGATCAAGCATTTGCAGACCTTAACAGGATTTTGTCGAGCGAAGAGGAGCTTTGGCAGCTCAGAACAAAGCACTGGGAGAAGAGCACCACATCAATACCTTTTTTTCCTTTTTCCCTCCACCTGCCTCTCCTATTAGCACTCTGCATCAAGTTGTCTCCAGACTGATTTCATTCAGGTGTACAGGTTCTTACGCTCTGACATCAAATTTTGGATGTGTGATTTACCTGAAGGCTGGGTATAAGCCAGGATTGCTCCCAGGATTTAACGGATCACAACATCATGAGGAGAGACAATGATCATAGAAAAGACAGAGGTTTCACAGCAAGCTGAGTACCAACCAAAAGCTGATAACCCATGTGGTTTTGGTATACATCTGTTAGCACTGAACATTTGGGACCTTATCAAAAGAGTTTTGACTGTCTGCCATCTTAACGTATTTCGGATCATAGAATCATAGAATGAATCACAGAATGGCCTGGGTTGAAAAGGACCACAGTGATCACCTATTTTCAACCCCTGCTACGTTCAGGGATGCCAACCACCCTGGTAACAATCAGGCTGTCCAGAGCCACCAGATTCTTCTGTACTTTCAGAGGTCCAAAAAGTAGTATCAATAATGTCATTTGGCTGTGACAAGTAACCATCAACACTAAGTGCTGTGGTGCCGTGGCCTTACGTATCTGTCCAACCTGATATCAGGTATTCAAGTTATTATAGAAAAGGTTTGTTTTGCTGAATGTTATAGGTATGCTGTGGGATGGTTTTTAAAAATAAACAATAATTGGGTAGGTAAATAACCCACACTCATGACACCCTTTCACGATTTTACACAGATTTCACATATACAGCCTAATGCAAGTTGCTTAGAGAGACATTTTTAGAAGTATTGTTGTGTTTGTAGCTATGTGTTAATGTTTAGCAACATCTTCAAGAGAAGGTAGGATCTAATGCTTGAGTTAAACTTGTAGGAACTTGAAAGTGTTACTGAGCAGATACTGCTAACTTCAGTACTCTACAGCTCAGTACACTACTATACGTTCCTCTAAGTTTCCTCTTTTCTCCTACTTTCCTTTGAGAACGACATGGTGATATAGATAAAGGATGAAGGTTTCCATCTTAACACTTTCTGAATTGGCCTGTGGTGACTTCTAGTGAAAACTTCCCTTCTATTTCAGGGTGAAGCTGTTCAGCTTTGCATAAGGTAATGAAATATACATTAGTCAAATGAATGGAAGTCTATAGCTCTAAGATTAATATAGTCCTGTGAGAGATCTGGCTTCCAGGCCTTCCTTTGTTAACTGTTTTGTATAAACGGGAATAGTTTCGAAAGCAGAGGCCCGTCTCACATCATCCAGTTGTTCCAGGAAGTCTTCAAGGAAGTCGAAAATCTGGTGCAGCCCCGAGCTCTAAAATGAGCAGAGGTGAAACCTCTGTCTGCTAGTTATGAGGTGTGTATTTCTTAAGGTTTTACCCTAACCGGGAAATAGAGGACTGACTAAACTCTATCTTAAATTTCCTTATTCTTATTATTTTCTTGGCAAGAGGAAGAGAGTGGGTTCATTTGATGCCTCTGGAGGCGCTGGGGATGGGATGCACAAGGGAAATTCATGAGGTTTCACCTAAGCAGACCCTCTATCTCAGCAGCAATCAACCTGTTTTTAAAGATTTGTGCCTTAAGCGAAGTATTTCTCTGGTTCTTTTCCATGCCAGTAGCCTTGGCACCTTCTTGTTTTTCTCATGCCTAGACCTAGCCTTGGCATGCCTGTCATGGCTACTTAGTGCTAGGAAATTCTGCTAGTCCCAGCAGGATTTTCAGTGAGATGTGTTCCTTATTCACACTCATAGTTTCTGTTTTTTTTATAATGTCCTCAGCTCAACTCCTTCGGTTCTCCTTGATCATCTTGACTGGTGATGTCATGTAGTTCACAGGAGAACTGAAGGACACAAGTGCTCTTCCCTATGTTACGCACTCCAGCAGGAAGTGAAAGTTAGAAAGTTAGAAAGACTAAATTCGTTGGGTTTGGTTGCTTTGTTTGTTCATTTACTTTTTTCTTAATGTTGGCCTATGGAAATAGAACTGACTGGAGAGAAAAAGGTCTGGAAAGGATGTAGCACCACACATACCTCCTTCCTGACCCCCAAACCTAATTCAAGCCATTGATGTGGGAATCACAAGACAGACCCCATGAGTTTTTTCTCATGCAGCTACACTAAAATATTGCTTTTCTCTTTCATTTTTTCTCTCTCTTAGGGCAACTTGCCTATTTCTTGTTGCCCTGAAATCCCTTTCTACGTGGCCAGGCATTTTGTTTTAATTTTTTTTAATGAATTCAGCTCAGCACCCACACATCCCCTTAACCATGGATTTGTACACTCAAGAGAAGACACAGAGAGATGGTGATGTTTTTGGCTAGTATTCATGCCCTCAGTACCCTTTTTTTTTTTTTTTTTTCCAATGAATATACATGTTTTCTTGGCTGTTTGTGCTGGAGCCCATCTGTTAGAATGGCACGGTTCCTGCTCACAAGTGGAATCAGACCCTTGCTTGAGGGGGTAGGTTTCAGGCAACGACGGGTTTCTAAGCAGAGCAGCAGGAGCCCTACAGGAAGGCTCTCCCATGTGTCAGCGTGGGCACCACCTGCCTCCTTTCACATCAACACACCAGTTGAAAGCAGTGCAGTGAAGGCTGGCAGGGCTGAGCAGGTGAGGGGAGGAAGCCATGGGGCTCTGCCTGGAAAATTGCTGGTGTTGTCACAGTGTGCTGGAAGACATGGGACGTTTTAAGACAAGCATGCTTCTAATGACTGGAAGGAGAAAAACATTCATGTGAGATAGCAATTCCTAGACAGTTTAAGGCATTAGCTTAGAAATGAGGAACTGATTTCACTTCTTTCAGATGCACAAGAGGCAAATGTTTTATGGTTACACTGGAGTAAGGGCTATTTCTGAGTTGCTCGTGGTGCACGTGAGTCATCTTCAGTCAATTCAGACACTGAATTGTTATTCAGAAGAAATGTGAAGAAATGTAATGATGACTGCACAACATTTGGTTATCATTTAAAATGATTTTTTTTCCCCAGTTCATTGAAAAACTCTTTGCCATTGTTCACTGGTCTTCAACAGATACATATTTAAACTGTTCCATTGAAATTTCTCCGTTTTATAACTCACATCTAAATGAGTGGAGGTTCAAATGAACTTTGGAAAAGATGTGCGGTGTGAAAACATCAGTAAACGACTTAAAATTGAGCCCATCTGCTTTATCTGATTTATGGGGACAGAGCACGGGAGAGAGCCCTGGACAAATAGGCTGCTTGCAGAAATTCTTGGTATTGATTCTGACGTGACCTTTAGGTTCCCTTTTTGCTGTCCAGTGTCTTTCTTAATCTGTTGACTTTCAGTTTTCATTTTTGTCTACTTTTTTCATTTTCCACCAGACATCTCTTTTAGCTGTTGCTCAGAATGAAAATGGGGAAAACATAGGTGGTAGGAAACAGAAATGAAACCAGCTATACCAACTGTTTGACCCTCTCTTTGTAATCCCAAAGCAAGCACACATTCAGGGGGAAAGGAAAGAAAGGAAGAAAAAGGAAGGTCGACCCTCCTGAGACAAAATGAGTCATATTCCTAATAGATCAAAACAACGGAGAAACTCAAAGAAAAGAAAGTATTCTTCTAACTGAACAGCAGGTATGCCTTGTGCTCTCTGTATAGGTGGCATTTCCTTTGACACCTGCATGGACCATTGCCAGGGAAACATGCAAAACTACGCCACAGTCAGATCTCAGATGTAGATTATTTCCTGCAAGACAATCTGAGGCACTTTGGATAGGGCAACAGTGAGAATATATTCCTACTGAAACTAAAGACATTGCTTTACTTTCTGCCCCCACTGTATGTGAATTTGAATAAATTCATCAGTCAAAATTACCAGATTTACACTTTGTTAGAAGCTGGAGCTACTTGCAGACCTACTCTGGCTTTCCTTTCAGTGGATGTGAATAAAAGCGTTTCAAGAGGGCAAAAAGAGATCTGTCTCAGTGGCTGGAATGCTACAGGTCTGCAAATACCTTTTGAACAACAGGAATGAGATTGTGAGGGCCAAAGAACATCCGCAACCAAGAGGTTTCCCAATTTTAGTCCTTTCCCACTAACCTCTAGGCTTTTAGGCTGGTTTCTGTCTGAATTACTGAGAGAAGAAAGACCTCAAGAATGTAGAGAGCACAGAGCAATATTTCTGCTGTTACATCAAAGATTTATTTGTGGCCCTATTCAATTTATTTGGAGACTGCATTTTGTTGTTTATTTTTAATTTCTGAATGATGAACTTATTCTCAGCATCAACATTTATGGTATAAGATATTAAAGTGAAAACTGAAAACTAAAAATGATGTATAACCTTGTGATGGTAATGAACAGGTTAGAAGGGAAAACTATTGACAACAAGACAGCTGAATAGCAATCAGACAAAAGATTGAGCAGAATTGGAGATGAAATCATCCCCTGTCCTTCAGGAAATGGATGGTGGGACTCACTACCATGATGTCACTAGGAAGTTTTTTTTAGCTGTTTCCATATAAGCTCAATTGGTGAAATCAGTGTCTGTCTTCCTTACTCCTTTTACTTGTGAGTAACAAATAACGACATAGCATTAAGGGTAAAGGATTCACAAATCCTAGATTTATAGGTATTTTTTTCTACTTTGTTCCAATATCTCATCCTATTGGAAAACAAGATTCTGGTTTGTCCGATAACATAAAGCTGAGGATCTTTTTAGTAGCAACCTACTTTCTCAGTTAGCCTGGATTTGTAAAATAACTGCCCCTATTCCTCAAAAAAGTTGCACTAAGAGGAGACTATTTGCTACCTGCTTCTCTGACCTTGAGGTTAATAAATATCGTGCAAATATTTTGAGTTTATTGTCTTCTTGATATTTCTCTTCCTAGCAGAGGGAGACAACATCTATTTAGGCATTTTGTTCACCTAAGGCCTTAGAAAAAAGAGACAAATATTTTCTTCCCTTGTCGGAGAGAGAGCACGGTTCCTCCGTTATTTCAGGACATCGGTGGGACAATGAAGGAATTGCATGTTGGCAACACACATTTCCTCTAGCCTCTGGATAAAGGATTTGAGTTTTGTGCATGCTGCCAATCCTTTAACGATCTTACACACCCCATAATCACCCTAAAAATTTGGAATAAAAGGGAAAAAAAAAAAAAGGACTGAAAAGGAAAAGAAAAATCCTGCAGGCTGCCTTAGCCAAATATCTTGGACTATAGAATTATTTGATCATTAGTCTAAGTATGGATAATCGGTGTAATGCTAAATAAAGAAATTATACACTGACATGGAAAATTCACTTGGTAGAAGCCCAAAAATTTCTTTTCTGGAAACTAACACTCCCAGTGAAAGGCAAATGCTGCTCCCTAGGTCCACCCCCCAGCCATTTTGCATGACTTATTGAGGCGTTTAGCTAGTATGTGTGCCTATGTATTTACTTCTCATAGCATTTCATCGCTAGGACTCCCCGGTGAAATACAGCTACACACTATGCCAAGGGTTGTTGAGAAATACCAGGAAACTCAGTCTCCACTGTACTGAGTTAATTCAGATTAAATTAAACTCAGGTGTTTAATCTTACGTTGTCTCCCACACAAGATCACTCTTTCCTTTTTCATCTGTTTTAAACAAGAACACTGAATTAAATTTTAAGAGATACTTTCATTCAGGTTGGTATTGCTCATATTTGCATTGAGAATGCCATTGTGGGTTGAAGAGTATTTGAAAAACAGACCGATTTCCGAGAAGCAACTGGAGAAAAAAAAAAAAAAAAAAAAAAAAAGGATGCTAATTGCAGAAATACAAACACACACACATTCATAGAAAACAGGAATTTGGTCTAGAAGTATTTGCAACTGGGATAGAAGGATGTCATGATCTGTTTTGGCTGTTTATAAGCAGGAACGGTACAGGACTGTTCAGATTTTAGGGTCAACTCCTCCCAGTTATCTCTGTAGTAAAGATGTTCTGGAAGGGAAATTTTTTCCCTACAAAGAATTTACAGTTTAGAAATGAATAGTAAGCATGAACAAAATAACTTACTTTGCTAGGCTATACATGGAGAAATATACATGACCCCATACTGGGCATCCATAAGTTCTTTACAGAGAGAGTGGTGAGGTGCTGGAACAGCTGCCCAGAGAGGCTGTGGATGCCCCGTCCATCGCTGGAGGTGTTCAA
>JAOWBP010001760.1:90690345-90705218 GCA_028571105.1 Tragopan temminckii
GTGCACAGAACAGCTCTGTAGCCATGAATGAGAGTCCTGGGAAGTGTTTTGTCGCCTAACAAAAAAAAGGAGGCTGGTATCTGGGCCAGAGGGTGAGAGCTGTTACATGTGTCCCCGTCTCCTGCTGCTCGAGGCCACTGGAGTTCATGGAAGAACAATAAGAACGAGAGAGCAAGAGGCACGTGTGCTGCAGCTGATTCTGACTGCTCAGCAATAAGCCATTCATCGCGCCCGGTGCAAATGAGTTATCGGGAGCCAGCAGATGGGACGCCGTGTGTGCCTGTGTGCGAGACAGAGGGAGTCCGGTGTCACTTAACTTCTGCCTTAGTGTCACATCGTCTCTTTTTTACAGAATCTGCTCACTTGAGTGTTTTTTTTTGTTTGTTTGTTTTTTAATGCGTACAACTTTGCTGGGGAAGCAGATGTGAAAGCATAAGCGCTGCTCCTCAGAGAAGAAAACAAACAAACAAAAAAACCTCAAGTCCCGAATGTTTCCCAGACCATGGTAATTGCATTTAGTGTGACACTTTTGGCATTTCCTCTTCTTCTACGGGGAGAGCTGCATCTGAAGTGACAGTGGTAAATACATAAGTGCTCTCTGTGTTGATCTGTGTTTAAATGGTGACCATCGCTGGGAGAGCTACATTAATATATCCAGCCTCCAGATCAAACTCAAATTAACTCAATCCCAGACTGGATGTGGCTCTGGGCAGCCTGGTCTGCTGGTTGGTGACCCTGCACATAGCAGGGGGTTGAAACTAGATAATCATTATGATCCTTCTCAACCCAAGCCATTCTATGATTCTGTGATCCCAGAATAAAGAAGTAATGAGGGCTTAATCCTTTCAATGTTAGCTGACCAGAAGATCCAAACTAGTTGATCTTTGCAGTCACAGAGGAGAAATGGGTGCCTCCGGGGCAATACTCAACCCCTCCCAAAGCTGTTCTGCAAGGGAGCAAGTTGAATGGCCTTCAGGAGGCATCTCGTCTTTATACGGCTGATTATTAAGGTAGCCAAGGCAATGGACTCACTCTATTCACCTGGCTTGTATATAGTGAACATTAAGGGACAAGTCACATTTGGGCTGGCTTCCAGTGAAGTCAAGTTATTGGCATAATTTTTCCTCTTTTGTCAGCAAGAGGAGTATTGGGAACAAGGCCAGAAGAAGTGGGCAGTGCAGCACATGCCTCTGAATGGTCTTATTGGGGTTAGTGATGCCACTTGCAGCTTAAAAGGCGAGAGCTTGAACATGTGTACATTCCCATGGGCCTTGTGTCTGTACCGAGAAAAGCTGAGCACTGACCCATGTCATAATTACCGAGGAGGAAGGCATTTGCAGAGAAAGACAATGAAAAAAAGTGGTTTGGAAATTTTTTGAAAAATATTGGGAAAAAGAGTAGGATGGAAAAATCTATTTCGTTGAGCCTAAAGGTTTTCTCAGAAAAGAACAGATTTTTGCGAGCTTAGTATTATAGAAAAAGGAAATGAAAGTGGAGAGATCCAGAAGTACAAGTACAGCCCACTTGGAGATGTCTGTTTTGTTAAGAATTTGTCTGTGGTTCTTTTGTGTTTTGTTTTGTTTTTTTTTTTGTGAGCAGAAATTTTTAATTCTGACTTTTAAAGTAATTTATGATGAAAGGAAAGAATGAAAAGGGAAAATAATGTGTAACTATTAAAATAAGAATGTTCAGCTAACTGATGAATATTAATTCCTGGAACCATTAATATGCTGTTGATTTTTTTACTCTAGCTATGATTGGAGTAGAAATCCCATGACTTTATTTAGACTTCTGTGAATGAAGGCAAACATAGGGCCTGCATCTCAGTGAATAACCAGACAAAATGGGAGCAGAACTATATCTACAGCTTAAAGCAAGTAAACAGTTGGAGTTATAGCTATTCTAGTCAATATTTTTGAGATTTTGATAGATACATATACATACTTTTGTATGTATTCAGTCCCAACTTTGGTTAAAAAAAAAAAGCTTGTATTTTTTTTAACAGAAAATAAAATAAAGATACTTTGCATCATTCACTCCACTTCCTTGAGGAAAATAAATTCTCTTTCAGAAAATGTTCACTTCTTCAGAAAAGCTGATTTTCACTGCAAAGCAGTTTCAGAAGAAATTTTTCAGCCCACCATGATTATTCATGCTATCTACATTCTTTTCATATCGACTTCTACATGAAAACAAAATGGTTATTCCTTTGTCCTTAAACTTGCAAACATGTCCTATTATAAAACTATTGGTTCTACTTCTCTGCTTTGGAAAATTAGTTTCGTTGGAAAATTAGTTTGGTTGGAAAATTCTTGCATTTATTCTCAGTATTAAGGAAGACTCATCTAAATTTGGGAAAGCACCAGACTATTTTTACCTGCAGTTTTATTAAAAATTACCTTGAATATTATATTTACTTCTCTTAACTCCATCACTTTAGCCCTAAGGAGGCACGTCATCAGTTTGATTCTAATAAAGTGTGGTAGGTCCACTGTAAAACTGTGTAAAAATACACTCTCTACTCAACAGTTGGCAGCTTTAGAGTGAAAAGCAGATAAAATATGTTTAGAGAAGATCTTTTATTATTTTTTTCCCTGAAATGTATGCAAAAGTTGATATCAAAATCTACCTTCTTCTCAAAATGTTACCATGTAGTAGCAATGTTGTTAAAATTCTTGTGGAAGGTATTATCAGAATATTTCATGAATTTTCTTGCATATTGAAAGCCAACTTTAAAGGATTCTATTTTATTTCTATCTTTTTTTGGTGGAGAGGAAAATTGTAATGAATGGTTAAGGAATGGTTAAGGAAGCTTCACACTGCAAGCTTCTACTCTACATCTTTTGACCTCCTAACAAGGTGATGGCATGGAGAAGCATTTCTCTTTTGCTTGTGCTGGGGATACACATCACTAGTCACAGAATTACTGGCCACAGTTTAGTGTTAGCAAGTGCTAGGGACCATTCCCAATGGGCAGTTTGTGTATGGTAATCCATTATTAGGGAGGGTAAGAGAATTTGCCTGTATCAACTTGAGCTATGTGGTGCCAACAATCCCAGGCGGTTTGATTCAAGAGCAATGGCATAGCTGAAAGTAGGCAGGTTTCTGCAGGTTTCACCAGAACCAGCAGTTGGGCACAGAAGAGATGTTTATTGCCTTCACTAAGAGAAAAGCAAGCATCCAAAGGAACTAAGAATTGTTGGTCCCACTGAATAATTTGTTCCTTTGTCTCAATAGATGGCAGTGATTGAGTTCTTCTTTCAACTTTGTAAGAGACTTTCAGTCACAAAGAGCAGATCTGGCCTTACATTTGCAGACTGATCTTTCAAGAAGACAAACTGGAAGGCTGATAAGAAAACTCCTAAAACTATGGCTGAAAGTGTTTTTATTTGTTTTTAAGCTGAGTATTTATCCGTAACTATTTTCTTCCTAACTATTAATTTGGTCCAGTAAAAAATATAATAATTTTAATTGGACAAAAGGAGTCAGAAACTGTGCAGAACACTGTGGCACAGCATCAGACTTGTTTCAAGTGTGTGGATTGCTCTTCTTAACTTCCCCTTTCTTACTTCTTACTCACGTGACTTTATGCTTCTCAGAGCAAAACCTTTAAGTAAGGAAAGAATTCAGATCAAGGAAGTTGAATTTCTTGTTTAAGGGAGTGCTAATCTTTAAGTGATATACACTTAAAAAAGAAATGAGTTGCTTCAAAATCAAGTGAATGTATAGCATTTTGCAGAGCTGAAATAAGCTCACTGAAACAAGAGCCTTCTCTTGTGAACTGGAATCCAAATTTTCTTGAAAACTATGTCTCACACTTGATGAAATAAAAGGAGTAAAAATAGAAGGATATAAGGAAAATTATCTTTATGACATTTTTTTATATCCTTGGGCAAGGATGAAAGAAATGGTGTCTTAATATGGCTAGTCAACATTTAGGACATCTTTATAGCTTTCCTTGCCTTTTACCTAAAGATCAGACACAGACTGTTGCCAGCGGAACTTGAAGGGTCATTGGTTCAATCTGGTATGACAAATCCTCACTTTTATGTGTTCTGCATTAAATGGTCGCATTAAAGATGGCTTTGATACTCTGAGCTTCCCATGTACCTTGCCTTTCATTAACTCACAGCTTGCAGATGAAGAAAATGTTGTGGTGTGCTTAGCTGTTCAGCAATTAATAACTTGAATAAATTCAAGGAAACCGTAGCACCACTGAACTGCAGAGAAATGCTTAGTTCTGACAGCTCATTAAAGAAAGTACCATCTTTAAAGGAACTGATGCAAAAGAGAACATATGAAGCTTAACCCTGAGGTGGATTTGGCAGGGCAGAGCAATGCCAAATGTCCTTTATGGATTGCACTACAAATCTGTGGGCAGGAGTAAATGCCAGGTCAGGTGTATGAAGGCCATGGCCTGTGATGTGTTTGCAGTGGATGGCAACCATTTAATGCAGCAGCATTAAATAAGGTGGAATTTCCCTGAATAAGAACAAAGCTACCGTATGGGGACTTCAGGACATGATAGGTCAGGGAAATGATAAATTAAAGAAACTATGAAGCTACATGTGCACAGAGTCTTCCTAATGTTCTCTGGTCTGTTGAGTAACCCTGGGCAAGACACTTTGATAGATAAACTAACATGGCTTTACATGAGACTTTTACTCCCAAATCACACAGATTCTTCTGCTAATCCCACCTTCTTGTCTTTGTTCTTAATTTCCCCCTCATTGAAACATAAAATGATTATAGTTGATTTTTTATCAGAGTTATTTTTCGTTATGTGTAATGAACTTGGTGAAAGGATTTGGAGGGCTCAGGCTGGAGCATGTCTTTGTGGGATGATCGCTCTCTATTTTTTCACCCAGCACAGCAGAAAAATCAGGCCAACAGTCCATCAAATCAAACCGAAACAATCAGATTTTCACAAATGCAAACAATTTTGCATTTATATTAATGTCTTGCACATTTATATGTAGTAAAATTCATTTTAAGAGGAGAAGTTGCTTAGAATAATAACGTTTGTTGATACATTTAAAATTATTTTCCTTTTCTTTTTCATTCTTTGTTAATAAAATGAGAATTTGTGACTACAAATTTGATTACAAATTTTTTTGATTAAAAAAAGGCCCAATCCAAATTTTTGATATGAAAAAAACTACCCTTTAAACAAAAAAAAAAAAAAAGAACAAAACAATGAGACGAACACGTTTTCAGGTTTGGAAAACTAAAGCTACACTGGCAAATTAAACACTTAATATTTTTGGGCACTAGAAGTCATTTTTGTTGATTGCTAAGTGTTTAGAGTGACTCCTGTCTGTACAGAATTGCTCTCCCAGGTTTTAGGGCCTGGTTCATGATGTAGAACTGCTCATGGACACTTTCCTTTAGAAGCTTTGTGCTGGAGATGTAGATAATTAAATATTTTGGATATAGACTTTAGCATGCCAGCTGGCCTCAATGCCAGACAGCTGTCTGCAGTCTGTCCAAGTATAGGCAGTACCAAGGATTATTTAGGAAGCTTTACGTGCTGTCGTAATTGGCAATATCAGTCTTTCACTTGTTACAATATCTGACTGCCTTTCACGCCGGAACTCTCTCAATGTTTTGCAAAGTGAATCTGTCCATTAAAACACTCTGCCATACAGCCACACATAGGTCTGAGAAATGTTAGGTATCTACTGATATTTAGAATCAGTCCCAGGAGTTAAATTTTGGTTTCAAAATTCATTTCACTGCTTTACCACAGTTTTCCTTTCGTTAAACTTAATTTCTCTCTGTCTACACAGGAAGAGAAAATCAGTTTTGACCTGCAAGCTGTTTCAAGATTCAGCACAGGTTTTCTGCCTCATTTTGGACAATTTAGCTAATCCTATACAGCAGCTCCTTCTTATCTACAGAAAAATCCTAACAAGTGGTATTGTGAGAAGCAGCAGCAGTACAGTCTTGTCTTCTGGACTTGTATATATTGAGGGTAGTTAGGAAAAACAGATGAAAGGTAGGTACCTAGAATAAATTTCAGTTTTAATGTGTGTTTTAGTAAAGGTTTCACAGGAATTTTGTTTTGTCGGGAAATCGATCTGAGGAAACCAATCTAAGGAACAGCGATGTTAATATCCTACCTTTACAATGGTGCAATGAGAATGCTTGCATTGATTATGCATATTCTAGCGTATCAAATATCTCATAATTTCAGGAGCTATGCCTTTCTAGAGAAGTATAGGGATTACACTGGTCCTGTATTTAGCAGTTCCATAAACATGTCTTGGATATCTCAGGAAAATTTGAATGAGAGTAGCTGTATTTATTGGGAAATTAAATCAAGTCCTCCATGACAAAATGCCCATGACAGTCATCTGCCCCTAAAAATTCACATTTTTACAGAGATTTTGTTTAAGCTTATATAATGTTCTCTCTTGCAAAAGGCTGTTTGCAGTCGGCGTTTTAACTTTGAGTAGTCAGCATCATTTCCAGTTCTTTAAATATCTTTAAATATATGCATGTAGGATATGTCTTCCACGTAGAGTTGGTAAAGTAGAGAAAAATACTGATATGATCGTAACATATATTCTACATATCACTGGAGGATATGTAACTGCAAAGTGTTAGACTTGAAACCTAGTTCAATACATTAACTTACACTGGCTTAACTAATAACAACACCATTGCATGGACTGAAAATGTAATGAAAATCCACGGCAAGAAGTTAATGAAAACTAGATCTTCTCTGAATAATGTGGAGCTCTGTGTAGGTGCCCCAGTGAGATCTGCTTCCTTATCCCAAGCAGCAAAGTAAAAGTTGTAAGTCCTCTCTCATTAATGCTCTGGAAGAGAGCTATTGTAAATAGCGTGCTATAATTGCATTTGCAAAATATATTAAATTGATATCTGTTTGAAATGAGGACACTTCATTAAAAACTGAGTTGTACAATAAAAACCGATCTTAGTGAGCCCATACTAGTAATGGAGAATTCACCTTAGGGGAACGAGAAATAAAATGAACACAGAGAATGCAGTGGCAAGAAACGCAAAATAAAATTCAACCTGAAAATCTCAAGGTAAGGTACATAGAAAAAAAAAATCAATTAATGTATAAAGATATGGTGGAAAGTGAAAATCAGAATACAGAGTTAGTTGAGATAACAGGGGTCCTGGTTATGTCAGGACATTGAAAATGGTGTGGTTTTTTTAGAGATAACATTCAGCTACAGAACTGCTAACTCTATTTCCGTCATCATTCAACAAAAGGAACCACACATCTTCTGAGTCTTGATCCAACATCTAGTGAAGTCAGTGGCAGTCTTTATGGACTTGGCAAGTATGGGATTTCGCCTACACTCTCTTTGGTCTGGTTGTTTGAATGCTGGTAGAGAACTGAAGCTCTTCCAGGGTAGTAGTGAAGAGCAAAGCTAAGATCTAATTAAAGCTGGGAAGGACTGACTTATAAAGATAGATCTTAAAAACTAATATCCATCAAGCTTGCCTAAGAAATAAGTGAAAAGAAACAGGAAAATTGCCTACAGTCTTTTGAAGGGTTTAAATGCCAAGAAGGGTGAAAAATTATTTAGGGTGTGGACATTGCCACAAGGGATGGAATTAAATTAAGTAAAGAATCATATAGGCTGTCAGAGGGGAAAAGAGTCCTAATAGTAGCTTTTAAACAGACTGTCAGTGGTGGAAACTCCATTAGTAGGGTCATTTAAAATGAAAAATAAAAAAGGAAGAAGTCATTTTAGGGATAATTCCTCAATATCCAAAAGTATGGTCTCTGCAATCTGAAGACTTCAAAGAAAGAGGAGATCATCATAATCAATTTATTATGCACGAGGTCAGACAAGAGAATTATAATGGCCTCTTCTGGCCTAGGAAACTATGAATCTATGAATTTAGACGTGGACCAAAGTTCAGAAGATAACTCAAAAATGTAACTAAGGTGAAATGGGAAAACTGGATGGAAAGGAACCTAATGACATTCAACAAGGGCAATTGCAGAGTATTATACCTGGGATGGAATAATTGTACACATCAATACAGATTAGGAGCTGACCTACTAGAAGGGAGTTCTGCAGAGAAGGACCTGGGAGTCCTGGTGGACAACAGTGAGGCCAGATCGGGAGCACCATGTTCAGTTCTAGACTCTTCAGCTCAAGACAGACAGGGAACTGCTGGAGAGGGTCCAGCAGAGGGCCACAAAGATGATGAGGATCCTGAAGCACCTCCTGCATGAGGAAAGGCTGAGAGACTGTTCAAATTGGAGAAGACTGAGAGGATCTTATCAATGCTTATCAATATCTAACAGGTGGGAGTCAAGTGGATGGGGCCAGGCTCTTTTCAGTGGTGCCCAGTGACAGCACAAGGGGCAGCGGATGCAAACTGAAACACAGGAGGTTCCATCTGAACGTGAGACAGAATTTCTTTTTGTGAGATTGACAGAGCACTGGAACAAACTGTCCAGAGAGGTAGTGCTGTCCTCTTCTCTGGAGATATTCCAAACCCACCTGAATGCTTTCCTGTGCAACCTACTGTAGGGAACTGCTTCAGCAGGGAATTCGGCTAGATGATCTACAGAGGTCCTTTCCAGTCCCCACAATTCTATGATTCTGTGAAACTCCCTTGGAGGCCAAGACAGGCTGTTCTTTTATCAGTGCACAAGAGGGAAGGAACCATGAAATATTCATCTTTTCCTATTCACTCTGCATGCAGAAGGACAGAAATGACTATATTTTGTCACCTGTTCAGTTATAGGAAGCACAATATTTGTGTTTTAAGAACTAGAAGTTCTTTGCCAGTAAGGGAGTTCAAGGGATTTCATCCTGAGTGACCTGGCTTGTGTAAGCTGACGATGAACATATTCTTTATTTTCCTAAGTTCATGATTGCATTGACTTAACTTTAGCCTACAGAACTGCCCTCCTACCCTGTGCAGTCAATCACAACAAACAGAACAAGGAGCCCTGAAGCTGGGAATATTGGACACAGAGAAGAAAATACTATAAATTGTAAATCAAAGATGATGTCTAGTTTATGAGAATTTTGCCTGAAGATACATTTTTTATTCCCAAAAGCCTCTTTGCTAAAGCATTTATTACTGATCCTAATTCCTCTTGCAAATTTAGTTAATACTCATAGATATCTTTTGCATACAGAGCAGCACACATGCAGTTACACTAATGTGTCTCAGTTGCTGATATAGGCCTGAGAAGAGCAGGCTACAAAGTGGTTGGGCAGATAGCTGAAAGGAATGTTCATCCTCTAATAAAAATGTTGTTCCTTGTGGAAATGATGTTACATTTAATTAAATTTCTATTGTTCCAATTAGAAATGTCACAAAATAAATTAGAATACCCTTATAGGAACCCACCCAGAGCAGGATGCTCAGCACCATGTCCATGCAGATTATGAAGATCTCCAAAGAGGAGACCCCACAACCTCTCTGGGCAATCAGTTACAGTGCTCTTTCACCACCTACACAGCAAAGTACTTCCTGGTGTTCAGAAATAACTTGTGAAGTTTATATTTGTGCTCATCATGTCCTGTCCTGCCAATGGGCACTACTGAAAAGAGCCTGGCTCCATCTTCTGTGCACCATCGCTTCAGGTATTTATGTAGATTGGGAAGATTTATCTGAGCCTTCCCTTCTTTGCCAAAGCCATAGCTTTCCAAAGCTGAAAAGTGGAAAGAAAATCTCCTGTTAATGTCAAGGGAATATTGTATAGAAGAGTAAGGCACTGATGTGAGTTGCATTTCTTTGTACCTGGTTTCTTAATATGACAGGCATTTCTGGTAACACCACTGGATGAAATGAATGAGTTGCAAATCATCTTTGCACTTTTTTTCTCCCTCACATTCCTCTTTTTTTTTTTTTTTTTTTTTTTGACTCATTCAGAATTTAAAGAGCTACTATCCACATGGAGAATAGTCCAACAGGCAGGAAAACCAGCTGAATGATGAGGGGCTCAGGATTTGTGAATTTAGTCCTAGCTCTGGGCAGCCTTGTCTTGCTCTAGCTATGAAAGGGAACTCGAAACAGTTCTGAAGTTTGTGTTCAAGGGCATGTTATATAGTAGTTTGGAAGATAGTACAGTACCTCTAGATAAGTTTTGGTAACTTCACCTCGAACAAGGTTTTATTCTTGGCATCATCATAATGAAAAGGTGCTGACAATATACAAGAATTATTCTGGGAAGAAGAACAAAAAGATCAAAGCTGGGAAGGGTTGAGTTATTAGGAATGAGTACAAGGATAAAATAAATATGGCTTTACTCACAGATGGTTAACAGAAGCATAATAACTGTATGCAAATATTTGAAGAGTCTAAATGTCAAGGCTTGAACAGTGAGTGCTTAAGAACTGACAAGAAGCTGTCTTGAGATGCACTGGGATAACAAGTGAAGCTGAAGAGATAGCATTTAATAGCATTTAATTTGAGAACTATACAGCTGTGCAATAATTTGCAGTGAGAAGTAGCGAATGCCCCAGTTAATGGGAAATTTAAATCCAAGGAATTTTAAAGTTCAGGTTAATCAAGTTACTCACTTTATATTGGTACAGGGGAATAGTACTTCTGTGTGTGTGTCTGTGAAAAAAGTTAAAAATCTGCTGATCACAAAAATAGTTGAGAGAGAAAATCCTGCCACTAGTTAAGTACTGCAGCTCTCCTTGTTCTATTGGCAAAGAAGAGGTTTCGATGAACTGATGTTCCTCTTACTGATTTATGTGATTTCAAGAATTTTGGCTCGGTTATGACAGTATTATCTGTTTGATTAACCTGTGTGAAGTGTATTATTGTTCAGAGTCTGTGGGCTGAGAGAGAACGGAAATATTACCACCCAGACATCTTGTTTTAATGAGGTTAAAGATAAAAGAAACCTTTTTTTAGATGCTATCTAACTCTGGAAAAGTATCAAATTTGTGTGCACAAACTGAAAGCGGATTGTTTAGCCAGCGGGTAACATTAGGAAGTATCAAGTTTAGAGAGTCCCCACCCAGCTCATTAAAACTCTAGGATTGAAGTCATCCAGGAGAAGGAGTTGATGTGCGCTGGGCTTGTACTTGTTGTGATGTTTCTCAAACACTTAGGTGTGTCTTGTAAGGGCAGAGCACAAAGTGTACTTGTTGCAGGAGGAGGAGGAAATGGGAACAAAGTATGAGTTGGCTTCTACTACTAAAATAACGTAATACATCAGTGTGAGGCTACCAGCAATGAAGTCATGAGTAGAACAGTTGGCTTAGATGGAGAGCGTGAGACGTAATATGTATATGAACTGCTGAATATCAGGCATGTTCTTTAAAATCTCCTGATTATATACAGTCCTGTGAAGAACAATGACTTCCTTACTAGAAATGGTTAAGCTTTCTATAGTGATTAATAATTTGAAAAAGTTCAGTTTGGTGTGAAGTCACAGAATCATAGAATCACCAAGGCTGGAAAAGAGCTCCAAGACCATCCAGCTCAACCATCCATCTAACACCAATATTCCCCCCACTAAACCATGTCCCTTGGAACAACATCTACATGGTTCTTGAACAAATGAAGCAATTCATTGATGAACGTGCAAGTCAGTAAATCCTCATAACGGGAGTCTATTTTATGTGATGTTTTTCAAAACAAAAAAAATGTAGTGTTTCAGAAACAATTTGCTTTTTGGATCAATTTAAATAAACAAATAAATAGTATACAAACATTAAACAGAAAAAGAAGGCTGGAATGAAATGTTCCATCTTGGATCAAAAGAAGCATTAGCAACAATCAATATTATTTTCATTTCTCCTAAGAAATAATAACAAGAAAAAAGGTAATTGAGAAGTTAATACTGATTCTACAAAAAGGTCTAACTCTGTCCCAGAAATGTGGAGTTATGTGGGGCTATGCTCTCATGTCTCTACATGAGGGGAAGCACCTTGTGCATCTTGTGAAGCAATCCAGGATACTCCAAGGCTAGAAACAGGAGCTGATTTGCACAACCTGTCTTATTCCTCTGACGTGGACCTGACTGGTTGATCACTTTTCTCTGCCAGCATTCTTGCCAGTTGGATTCTCCCTCTGAAGCATCATTGAGAACCGAGGACCAGCTTTTTGGGAAGGACCTTTCTCATACTGACTTTGGAGGTGGGCTTAGCTAAGAAACATAGAGGTATGAGACCTTAGCCTAAGCTCAGGCTAGCAGGTGCTCCACCCACTGGCTTCGTTTTTGCCAAGATCCAATTCATATATTCTTTGTAGATAACAGTCTTCCTTAGATTTAATTTTTATTTTTCTCTTCTCCTGGGTTGCAGATAAAACCGTTTGTATGAGCTCATAGATCCTTATCAAATCACCCGTTTTTGATAAACGCAGGAGATCAAGTCCCTCTTTGTTACTTCAAGACAATAATTTCAGGACTTCAGAATATGGGCATAGACTCAAGAAAGGTTTCCTAGCTGTCATGTTCAGACTGCTGACATAGTCAGTAGCCATGCCAGATGACCCCTTCTCAAAACTTTTCAACCCCATCTGAAAACCAGATTTTATTTGCTTTCTATACTGTCAGTAGTAATCTCTTCCAGTACCAAGCTCTTCTCACAGTTGCATATTTTTTATTGTGTTGTGCCCTTGGGCCCTAAAAGCAATGAAGGAAGTGCTTCACTGTAAGTTGCATATTTATTGTATCCCTTTACCAATGAGGATAACTTTGTAGTATCTTCAACAAGACAATAATTCCTTAGAAACCTACAGCTTGGGATATCCCGGATATGTTAACATCACCCTCGGTTGGAATTCTATCCACTTCCTTGTTTTCAGTGGTCTGAATCTTTTCTTTTCTTTTTTTTTTTTTTGTTTTTCTTTTTTTTTTTTTTAGTTAAAATCATTTTGAAATGTGATTGACTCCTGACTGAATTGTAATATCTAGACCTGTAGATAGATGTTCAAATGTTTTTATGCCAGGCTGTTCGAGGTGGTTTTCAGGCTCAGGTCTTCAGTGCAACCTATATCACATTTGTTCTTGTGTGCACCTTGCAGATTCCCTACTGAACTGGTAACAAAGCTAGTGGCCTGCATATAGGCACCTGTTGGGCTCCCCTAATCTCAGACTGCACAGCATAAAATGCAATGAAAATATAAGGTAAACCTCCCAGTGACGTTTAATTTCTACTGGTGATTTGCTATAGTTTGTTAACAAATCTGTCCATAGGTGTGTATACGTATATTTTCCCACATGCAGTCTACCATAAATCCCACTGCATATCAGTTTTTGTAATACGGGTTTATTTGTTTCTATAAGTAAAGTGAAATTAATCCCATTTAAACTGGACAAGTAATGCTATGCATAGTTGATCAGACAGCTGTTCAATCTGAAGTCTCACAAGAGGTACCAGAGGTAGTTTTAAATTTGGTTGAATCCTGGAAGCGCAGAGGTACTGGGATGACAGAGGAGCACTGAAAACTATTGGCATTCTCAGTGCAAACCCTCTCCCTCATATAATGATAACTAGGCATTGAACGTCTGCAGATTTCCTCTTCTCTTATTTTTGGTTTATAAAATGTCCAGCATCCTTTCTTAGAAGAGCAGGAGAATCATTTCCAGATTTAGACTGATCTCACATACTGAGCTAGCTTAAAATTAGCACTATTTAGCAGAGTGTTGTTAGAGGTAGGGTAGTATGGTTAGGTTGCGGTTGGACTTGATGATCTTTAAGGTCTTTTCCAATTGAGCAATTCTATGATTCCATGATTCTGTGATTCTATCCTTTTAGTTGAGTGACAAAGAGCATAAGTGCAATAGCTGTATGAAAACAATAACAAAGTGAATATTCGGTATCAATAGCACGTGATGAAGGAAGTCATTGGGGAATGGGGAAAGAATTCAGTGAAAGTACTTAGCTTAAATGACACCTTGTTTATGCAAATTAAATGCTTGAAGAAAAGATGATCAGCAGAAATCTTGTCATCCGTACTCAACAGGAAAAAGCTGACACTTACATTTTAAGAACCAGGTAGTTTTTATGTTAGATTTACTTAGAAAATCTGTGAGCAAATATATTTCCTGCAGAGTAGATGAATTAATAACTGCAGACTGGCACTAACTGCAAGTTTGCTGACCCCAGGGTCTTCTGAAACTGGATTCAGTCTTTACTTCCACCACAGAGCACTGTGAATCCTTGGTCAAATTCAGTATCTCCATATGAGGGAGTACTAACAATCAAATAAACAATCTGTTTTAATTCATTGGAAATCTTGGAGTACACATAGGAAAGTGAAAAAGTAAAAGGATTTAATATTCAAAGTGGACTTGAGTGTTTCTTTTTTAATTGGAGTGTTTAAAAGCATTACTCCAAAAGAAATGCCTGTTATTTATTCCCATGGAAACTACCACAGATACAAAGAGCACAATAACACTATTTGGTAGGGCAAATTCTCAGCTACAAAACATTATTTTTCAGCACACTGACCACCATTAGCTATGTATTTTCACCAGTGATGAGCAAGAGGCTGCATGCAGTGCTGGTAAATATTTTTAAGGCCATTAGGTCTTGTCTTTCACATCACTGTCATCACTGTTGAAACACACCATCCACCCCTCACTGTGCTCACATCCACTGCTGGGTCCCTATAAATGTTCAGCAAGTGTCAGTGAATGCCAATGGATACCACTGTCCCACATGGAGGAATTCAGCAACACCCCTTTGCTCCACACACCCTTCCATGTCGATATCATTCTGTCAGATTGCCCCTCTGCTGCCATCTGTCACACAGCAACAAATTTAATGGAATATTGATGGGCAGGTTCATTCACTACTGCTATCCCTCCAACACCCGCCTCTGGCGTCATGAGCCAACATAATCAAATAGGAGGCGTTACTTTTGGAACAGCTCCCATATTAATCCTTATCAAA
>JAOWBP010001760.1:90716389-90727569 GCA_028571105.1 Tragopan temminckii
GGATGGGGCATCCACAGCCTCCTTGGGCAACCTGTTCCAGTGCCTCACCACCCTCTGCGTGAAAAACTTCCTCCTAAAAGTGGGATCGGAGGTTACGGTCAGGGTTAGAGTTAGATCTTAGATCTTAGACGTCTTTTCCAATCTTGGTGTTTCAATGATGCTATGAGAAAGTTTAACTCCTCAGATTCCAACTTTTTATCACACAGATCACCTCATCCTCACTTCCTGCTCTGACAGCATTAGCTAGAAGACAGATGGGAGGCCAGAAAGCAGCTAATGATGCAAAGTTTCTGGAAAGAACTTTCTAAAACAGCCCAGGGACTGAGATATTTAGATTCACGAAGGCATGCAGAGGAGCAGAAGCCTGGATCACTAATCTTCACTTTTAGCAGACTACCTCTGCAATTCAACTCAAGGGCTCTCTCTGAGTGGTGAGACAGAGCATCAGGCACCAGCACTTACTTGCAGATGTAGAGAAAGTGGGATGGGTGCATAGAGGAGGGAAGGGAAAGGAAATAATTTAACATCTGGCAAAATGGATTGTGAACACACAGAGAATGTTATACTGTTAAGACTTCTCTCTGTCTCCCTTTCCCTCTCTCTCCTTCTTTTATTAAAGGCCTAGGCAATTTAAAAGTGGAGACTGTGTATCCCACTTAATAGCATTGCTGTTAATCTTCTCACCAGTCAGCTCTGAGCTCTAAGTATCGAACGCACAAAACCCTCCTCCTGTCACCAGCTGTGGTTGGGGAGTGACTGTCCTCAGGGGCTCCGAGCCTGAAAAAAAATGAAAAAAAAAATATTCACCGCTGAGAAAAGGCAATAACAGGAGTCTGTTGTTGTCTAACCTGCCATATAAATGAAACAATCAAAGAAGACAACAAAGGAAACTCCACTAACATCCAGAGGCAAAAGCAGTTTGCTGTAATATATCCTGGATGGGGGAAGTATTTTTAGCCAAACCCCTATTTTTTTTTTACCAGACACGCACAATCTCTTTCTAATTTTGATTAAGAGAGGGAAAACAAACAAACAAACAAACACAAAACCTCAAAGACAGGTGGGAAAGAATGGGAAGAAGCTGCCTGCTGCAAGAGAAAGCTGAATTGAAACAAATCAATGAAACCTTTGTGTGTGTAGGAAGAATATAAACCAAAATTTATTTAGATATCTTAGTAGATAATGTGAAAATTAGTTTCCTGTATTAGCCCTGTTCGGCTCTCTGAAAGACTCAGTCCTTACTGGTATTTAATATTTGTATTGTGATAAGAGGTGCTAGCAGCCTGCAACCCTGTTGTGCTTGGAAGTGTCATAACATAAAAGAAAAAGACTGTTCTGACCTCAAATTTATGTATGCATTTATATAAACTTTTATGCCCAATATTGCAGACACACACATGCATACATACGAGCATGCATACGTAAGCATACTATGCAGTATATGTTATGTGCATAGATTGCACATTTAAATCATAATAATGAAACCTAATTAAAAAATATTCTCGATTTGGGTTTGGGGATTCAGTTTGAGATTTCCATCTCCAAGCCTGGCTCTGGAGCCATGATTTTCTCACACAGCTACAGTTCTCCCTAGAGTAAAAGTAAAAACAGCAACAACAACAAAAACTGATGCTCCCCATTCACTGTCAAACCCTGAATTAGCAGCACTGAAGAAATGAACCTGTGTAGCAGCTTAAGGCTGTGTGAGTGATTTATGGCTGGCACCCACAATGAACACCAGTCAATCCAGCCACTGTTGGAGCACGCGGCTGGTAGGGACAATCCTTTAGTTCTGCCCCACCCATTATTTGCAGTCTTAGGACTATCAAGCACAACATGGATAAGTGTCAACACATCTAATGGCGTTCCTAAAATGTCATGACATCTAACTTTTGAGAAGACATCTGCATTTGAGCTGGTTGTCCAGACTCTTCTTGTTTGTTTCTGGAAGCAAGTGGCTGCTTCTTTGGTACAGTTCTTGTAACGTAGTTCAGATGACCTCTTTTTAGAAGACATAGAAGATACCTGTAAGGTAACTGTACCTCAGTCTGGTTTCAGAAAATGGAATGATTTGTATTCTGTAGGTAGACTACTCAACAGCCTGGAGATGAAGCGCATCAACAGGAAATGTGGTTTGAATGATATCAAGGTGTGGTTGACCACAGTGCTCTCCTGGCCCAAAGAGAAACCAATTTGCTTGCTAATGTCTCTACTTTGAGGAGAAAGTTCATGATGTGCATCCTTGAACTGGCCTCTAAACCCTAGAGAAGGACATGACTTCACCTGGTGCAAACATTGCCCATGTGCTTTCTGGATGGTCTTTTGGAGGCATCTGATCATCTTCACTGAACGTATAGGGAGTATACACCTCTAAATTTGCTACTTCTTGCTGTCTCTTTGGAATCACAACATGAAATTCTACCCATTCACGCCCTTCAGTACAGAGGTTATAGGTTCAATACCATGTCATGATCACAGGCACAGTCACTACACAGCAAAACTTTAGTATGAATTCCTGTTAATTGGATTACAGCCCTGAGCAAAGTAATTGTTGTTAAGGGACATTGAAAGTAAGTTGGCAGCTCAGAACCGTCAGCCCCTTAAAATCTATCAACCATCTTTTGGGAAGCTATTTAACAAATATATAGTTGGTTTTTTTCATCAACAACAAACAAAAACAAAACAAAGCAAAACAAAAAAAAGAAGAAATTGTTCCTGTTGTGCTGGCAGTTGGCTGACAGCACTACATTGGTTCCCTTGCTACTGGAAATAAAAATTGCTATTTGCAAGTGCGTCAATACTTGGAAGAAATAGCCCCTTGCTTTGTAGGAAGGTTCTTGAAGGTAACTGTTGACATTTCCTTGGAAAAAGCTACATGCCAAAGACGTCTTTTGCTAATTAATAGATCAGTTTTATTAAAATGAGACCATGAGACCATTTTTGCCATGCCCAATGGATAAACAGTGGGCAAACTATCCCCTCTAATATTCTCTATTAGTGTGCTTATATCCATTTGTAATTCAGAATTCTTACATCCATGACACACTATTTCTTCTATTAATCATTCATCAGACTTTGATAAAATCTAGAGAAATCTATCCACTTCCATGCAACCTACAGGTTGACAAACCACGTGTTGTGACTGGAAAGTTGCATTAATGTTCTTTTTCCTTTATCTGCTCCTTTCTGAACTTTAAGCTATAATTACACAGTTCTGGTAATGAATACACTGTTCTCAAGCTGTAAAAGTGAAAAAAATGAGGCTCTTGAGTGCTTCTGTATGGAAGACTGGCTGGCAAACCATGAGAAATGAGGGAGGAGGGTAAGAAGTATGCTCTTATTGCAAGCTCGGTGTGAAGGGATGTAAATAATTATGAGTGACTGAAACTGAATTTAGGCTATTTTTAAGCAGAGATATCAGGAAACTTGAAGCTGCTCCAAAGTGGCCACCTCCTGCCCTTCATGTTCAGCACTGGCACTTGGGGATGTGGTAGCACTGACAAGGTGGTTGAGACAGGGTCAGGAGTGGGCGCTCACACTTTGTGGGTTGTTAGCTGATGGATCACTTTGTCAAAGGGGTTTGGAAGTCAAAGATGTTAGTGGTGGCACTAGCAAAGTGGGTGTGATGGGGTCAGGAGTGGGAACTCACACTTTGTGGGCTGTCAGCTGGTGGAAATGGTCACTTTGTCAAATGGGTTTGGGAGTCAAAGATGGATGGAAGTGGTGTACCCTCTCTCTGTACATCACTGCATATAGAAATGCATGCATTTAAACCTTAATGACCCAACAGGGCCACCTTACTCAAGTTGACTCACGTAGGCAGCAAGCGCCTTATGCCCCTTTTCCCCCTTTTGTCTCGCAGCTGCGCTGAGATTGAAACACCATTTCTGCAAAGCACTCAGCTCCGTGCTGTTCACTTCAAGGCCGGCTGACACAGCTCAGCTTGGATCCTTTACCCGTGGGGAGCAGACAAGCAGCTCACACTCACAGATCACACACAGCTGAGTGATGTTCCGAGACCCCCTCGTCCCCCCAGCCCAGCGCCCTGCGAGATGACATTAGGGCAGGGTAATGATCTGTAAATGTGTCAGAACTGTGCCACCTAGTGACACCGCTGCCTCGTTCCTCTGGTGAAGTCACACTGCTTGCACAACAGCAAGCCGTAATATAATTAGTGCTAATTTGGTTTCTCGCTAGCTGGATGCTGCACAGCGCTCTGCTCTGCCCCTCTCCACTTCTCCAGAAGACTTTTCTTAACGTAATAAGGGCTTCATTAGGCATTTGTTTCCTCCGTTTTTGATTGTATGAGACGATTTATTTTTTTTTAATTTTTCTTTAAATTGATTTTTTTTTTTTTTTTTAATCGTCTGCATATCAGAACGATACTGAACTGCTTGAAAGCTGCCACAGGAAGCAATCTCATAATGAAGTGTGCTGGATTTTTATAGCTAATAACCAGAGCCGATAGGCAAGCCTGATAGGACCTTCAATAGGACCTTTTTTTTTTTTTTTCCCATTAAATAAACAAATTAGGGAGAATTTCTTCTCAGAAAGGGTGGTGAGGCATTGGAATGGGCTGCCCGTGGAGGTGGTGGGGTCACCATCCCTGGAGGTGGGGATGTGACACTGAGGGATGCAGTCAGTGGGCATGGTAGGGTGGGCTGGAGTTGGACCAAACAATTGTTTCCAATTAACTTTCTTTGTAACAGTCAATAGCAGAAACATTAGAATCATAGAATGGTTTGAGTTGGAACAGAGTCTTCAAGGCCATCTGTCCCACTGAACAGGGACACCCACAGCTCCATCAGTGCTCAGAGCCCATCCAGCCTGACCTTGGCTGTCTGCAGGGATGGGGCACCACTCTGGGCAACCTGTGTTAGTGCCTCACCATCCTTATTATAAGTAACTCCTTCCTTTTATCCAACCTAAATCTTCCCTCTTTTAGTTTGAAACCATTTCCCATGTCCTGTCACGACAGACTCTGTCCTTCTCTTTCTTACAGCCCCCCTTTAAATACTGCATTACTGTATGTTGTGTAACTGAAGCTATTTTTTGAGGTGGTGCATGGGAGAGTCCAGAAGGCAGTAACCCGACGAGATGATCAGACAACAGATTTAAAATTGACAGAAGGTTGCACTTCTTTTTCCTTTGTTTGTTTGCTGTTTTTGTTTGTTTTTCAAAAAGCATGACCATGTTGCAGAAGTCATTGCCTTGAGATATTGTGGAAGCTTAAAGAATAAATCATTGAGGGGGGAAAAAAAAGGAGACAAATTCAGAAGAAAAAAAAAAAAGAATCACAGCTTCAAAGGGCGTTGAATAATCTAGATTGGAAACATCCTCTGGAGTTCACCAGATTGAATACCCTGCTCAAACTAAGGCCACCATGGTTGTTCTCATATTTATGTGTTCTTACAGTGTGTAAGAGGTGAATGGTGATTACCTGAAGCATCCCCAGATCTCAGTGGTTGCATGCTTGGATGTCTTTGGAACAGCACAATGTCCAATTTTCAAATGAACAGAATAAAATGTTGGAAATAATATCCCATTAAAATCCCTGCTACTGTAATATCAAACAACTGAAAGGAAAAATAAAATATAATAAGGTCAGAATGCTTCTTTTTGGCTAAGTTGCATGCAGCTCAGTGCAGACTGCTCTTCAGAAGCTGGTCGTCCTGGACTCTTTTACTGTAAAGAAATTGACACCAGCAGGAGTGATTCATCTCAGCTTACAGACAATGCCTAAAATAGGTCTGATTAGTATAGCAGAAGTTTTTTTCTTTAGTGACTATAGAGAAAATTTAGGATTATCTCTAAATTGCTCTTATTTTGAAATTTTAAACAGATTTTCTATTTTAAATTTCTGTGGCTGAAATTGCTGAAATGGTCAAAATATCACATTTTCCAACATTAATGAGCAAATTTTCAAAATTAAACCTTAAATAATCTCAGTAAAATTAATATATATTGAAAAAAAATACATCTAGTGCATATTTAAAAAGTTATACATACAGCTGATTATTTGAATATCAATGCCTTTGACTTGTCTTGTCCCATCAGTTGCTATCAAACTGCATTCCAAGGTAGGTCGGCATCTTCATCTCTACTTTTGAAACATGGAAATTATGGCACAGAGGGATCATAGAGTCATAGAAAAAGTAAGATGATTGGAAAGGATCCTTGGAGATCCAGTCTCTCACCTGAAGGAAGCTATTGCTGATGCTAGACAAGGCTAGCCATGGTTTTGCTTAACAAAGTATTGAAATCCCCTAGGGATGGTGCTTCCATGACCTCCATGGGCCTCATTTCCAGTGCTATATGGTCTCTTAATGAAAAGAGTTTTACTAACGCTCAATCTAAGTCTTCCAAGCTGCAATCCATGGCCTTCGCTGTTCTATCTATTGTCAGCTAGGGTCAATTTAGTGGTTCCATTCCATCACAGGTACAACACTTCAGACTTCTGCTTATTTAACTTAACAAAGCTCCTTTTGACCCAGTATTTAAATTTTCTGTGTTTCCCCTGGGTTAAAGCATTGCCATTAGGTTTGTCAATCACTCCTTCCAGTTTAATAACACCTGTAAATTTGTTGAAGGGTCCTCTGTCTTATGGGCCAGGTCACTGATGAATATATTGAGCTATCTCAGTACTAGAAAGACCCTCAGCTTTCTCCACTTTGTTCTAGACAACTGTTGTCTAAAGATGTTGATAGCTGATCCTTTGAGCCTGATGTTTCAGTCATATTTCAACTCATTCAATACTTTGTTTGTTCAGTTCTAAATAAAGAGTTCTAAATTTATAAGAATTCTGTGGGACAATGCATTAAAAGCATTATTAGGACATGTTATATTACATCATATCCTCTATTCTTCTCTAATATAAAACATGTATTTTCATTAGAGAAGGTAATCAAAGCATTCAAATAGGATTTCCCCCTGGTAGATCCCCACTGACTATTCTGAAAATCTTCTTATCCCTAATGTGTTTGGGAATGATTTGGAAATGCTCCATGACATTTCCAAAAAGTACAGGCCTGGTTGTTTCATAGTTCTCCTCCTTCCTGCCCATCTTGAAGATGGGAAAAATATTAGGTTTTTTTTCAGTCACCAACAACCTCCTATGATAGCCATGATTTTTGATAAGTGATAGAGACCTCCTCCAGCCACATCACCTAAAAATTTCAATATCCTCAAACATGTCTCATCTGGTCCTGTGAACAGGACTTGCATTTTCGCTGAACTTCCTTCTGCTACAGGCACATCTACATATTTCCTTTTCTGCTGCTTTTATTCTTCTCTGTCATGGTTCCAAATAGACTTTGACTTTTTATTGTTTCATCCCCAAGAGTTCAAGCAAAGCTTCTTTGCTCCTCCTTTGCTACTTTCATTAGTTTTCATTCCTTGTATGCTCTCTTTTGGCATTTTATTTTATCAGGAAGTTCCTTGACTAGCCAAAGAGACCTGAAATTCTTGCTTTATCCATACAAATAGACTGCTTTAGAGCTCTTGGCATGTTTTCTTTAAAAGTGTGTCAGCTCTCCATAGCACCTCTCCTACTTCTTGGAGGATTCTGAATAGCAATTTCCATTGATCTAGTCTGATCTCTGAAACGTACCACCAATTCTTCCCTGCTGGGTTAGAGCCTTGCCTTTAGTTGGCCTTTCTAGTATTTTCATCACAAAGCGTCTCATTTGAGGACATCTAGAGCCAAGAATAGAATCCATTTTTTGTTTTTTGTTTTCTGTTTTCTGTGCAGTATTAAATGAAAATGTTCTATAAACACGCGCAAGCAATGGAGAAATTGAAAGTCTCTGAAGATGTGTGCTCGTCTTTGTGCCTTATTCTCTCAAGATGGCTAAAAACCATCTTACCTTACTTGGGAAAAACAGCCGTATGTTTGCCAAGGTCAGCAAGATGCAAAGAGATTTGCTGAGGGCTATATTCCCCTGTCTGATCCATTCTGCTAATTTCCACTTCATATTCAGCAATCTGTCCACACACGGGCCTCTTAAGGATGTCAGCAAGAATTCCACAAGCACAAGAGAAGAGCTGGGCCCTTCTGAAGTTAGTTGCATGAGCTAAAACTGCTCAAGGGCAACCTGGACTTATGCATTTAGTTCCTTTTGATAAAATGATATGTATTCACAAACTGCAATTTCATCTGTCAGGACAGAAAAACTGTAAATAAGAACACAGGGTTGATCTGGATTGCTAGAGTTACCGGGTGTAGGTCATCCTTCATCACAGATAAGCATATCATATGCTTATTATAAAGTTTTTGAGTCCACTCTTTAAGCAGGCTAGATATGTTGTGTCATAGTGGTCTTACTGAAATGATGTTCCGGAGTTTCATTTCTTTGGTTTCTGGAAACCTAATTTCTAACCTAAAATCTTTGCTTTCTTGTTTGTAAGCCGTTCTTTCTTTTTCAGCTTTGACCACGCCTAAATAATTTTTCTCTTCCTGTCTGCTTATTCTTTCCTCTGTAAGCTTATTTCTTCAAAGATTTCTTTGTAAATGTAGCGTGGTCTTGCTCTTCTTGTCTCTTTACACATGATGGAGTTTTCTTATTATTTTTTATTCAGTCCTCCTTTCCAATTCTTCCAATTTGAATTTTTTCAACTTGTCCCTTTGACATTCTTTCTTCATTGCCATCCTTACCTCTGTGTTTGAATGAGATAAGAAACTCTTTGGATACAGCTTTGCTTGACCACACAGATAAGATTCTGCAAAGATTATATTTTAGATGTACCCATTTCTCCAGACCTTGCAGCTTTCTTCCTTCCTTTACAAGCTTTCTCGGCATCCCTGCCTCCCCTTTCAGTATCCACATTTTACTTTCTTAGAATCACAGAATCATTAAGGTTGAGAAAGACCACTGAGATCATCTAGTCCAACCATCAGCCTACCACCAGTAATTGCCCACTAAACTACGTCCTTCAGTGCCACATCTCCACAGTTCTGGAAAACCTCCAGAGATGATGACTCTACTGCCATCCTGGCCAGCCTATGCCAGTGCATCACCACTCTTTCAGAGAAGAAGCTTTTCCTAATATCCAACCTGAACCTCTCCAGAACAACTTGAGGCCATTCGCTCTTATCCTTCATCGTCCCTTCCCAGAACTACTCCTCCTTTCCCACCAGCTCATTAGTTTGGAGACAATATTTGCATTTATTCTGCTTCTATATATTGCATATGCATATATGAACTTTAATATATAATGCTTTATGAACAGTGCTTTTCCTATACACTCTTTCTTACTACTGTGTCTCAGTGGTTGAAAACTAGTGAACTAGAAGTTGTTTTATGCCCTGAAAAGCTTTCCAGGACTTCATTTATCTACCTAGCTACCTACGTACCTATCTACCTATCTCTCACTACTGACTACCAACACAATAGCCTGGGTGGACTTATCTCCAAGGCTTGGGTAGGAGATCCTGAAACTAAGATAGTGATGAAAATGGTCCCACCACACAGACTGCAGAGAGCTCTTGTTAGAAGCAACTGTAAAATGGTTGGGTTCCAGTGATTAAGTTTTCATGCTGGTCATGAGAAATGCCAAAAGCTCTTCTGCTAGAGGTGACAAGGATCTGAACACACTCTGTTTTTAGTTCTTTGGCAGAGTCTGAGATCCTCTCTGAAGCTGAGATCCATTACACTGAGCCCTGTTCATGCAACTTATGGTGAAGATAAGTTGTTGCCACAAACAATTTATACTCATTTAACACATAAAATGTGTTATTTGCCAGCATAACACTGTTCTTATGGAGTGGCAGTTGAGCCCTCCCATCAAACAAGGAGACAGGATCACAAACTGAAACCTTTTCATGTCTCTTCTCATGGTTCTTCCTCCCAATGGGTTTCAATCAACAAATATGACAACTTCACAGCCCCAGACAGCATGGCTGCAGGTCACGTGGGGAATGAGGAGGAACAGGAGGTGCTATTTACATGTCAAAATAACTGATGGGAACATTCCTGTGACTACATCAAAGGAGCTTCTCATTATCTTTGCTATAAAATGCTTCTGCGTTGCTAAGAAGGGGACAGGTTAATTGGAAAAAAATATGTTCAAACTTTATAAACAGAGAAAGCATGAAATCCATCATTTTAATAAATGTTATCATGTCTCTTAGATCTAATAGATCTTAACTGATGCACAGTATCATTAAGTTTAATTTAAGAAACTACCCCTAGAGAGGTTTTTTAAATCAATTGGAGCCATGTTCTCAAACAGTGTTAGAAATATTTGATTCACACTCATCCTCATCACTGAGCCAGTCTACTGAATAAAGCAGCAGAAGAAAATATCCCATTTGGCTATCTTTCACACTAAAGGAAACCGAACATTTTTTTTTACCCAATATTTTAAAATATAAATTCATCCATCAGTGCAATTCACTCATCTCTGAAGCAGCGATTTAATAGTGCAATGCATAGAGGCACATTAACTAGATCCAAATAAATTATTGCATGAAATTAACCCTTTTCCCTTTCCAAAAACGAGTAACAAATGTAGTTGTATTTATCTTCTGTATTTATGGTGCTTAAATATTTAAAAAATAGCATAGCCAGACTTTTGGCTGCTCAACTTAACCACTAATTGAGCATTTAGGAAATAAAAATGACCATCAGAGCTGCAATCAGATGACTCTGTTTCTCTTTTTTTGGCTGCTCACATCTGAGCAGCGAGCACCAGGCAAATATAAGTTACTTCAATGGGCTGAAAAAGGTTTTGGAATAGCAACATGCTGGAAATCTCAGGAATCAGATAGGCAAGGACAAGGATTTTAAGAAACTGAATGTAAAGTTTAATGCTTGCTCTTTAAAATAATTTCTTATAGTGATTTATAAATTTAAAAGTACCGGATAAGTCTTTTCACAGGAACAGCAAAAGTCGGAATGATTCCTGCTTTGAAGTGCAATGAGTCATACCACAGAACTGGACAGAAGGAAAGAATCAGAATCAAAGAGTCACAGGGTCCCATCCAGCCTGGCCTTGAGCACTTCCAAGGATGGGGCACCCAAACTCTGAGCAGCAGTGCCAGGGCCTCACCATCCTCATTAACTCCTAGAACAGTAACATAATGTAAGGAAGTCTTTAGGAGAACTTTAGGAGGAAGTTTTTCACCCAGAGGGTGGTGAGGCACTGGAACAGGTTGCCCAAGGAGGCTGTGGATGCCCCAT
>JAOWBP010001760.1:90727669-90741910 GCA_028571105.1 Tragopan temminckii
ACCCCTAGGGTAATCTGAACTGCCAAAGCAGCAGCAAAATCTTCAGCTTTAGGGAGATGGTCACCTGAGGTCACCTGTCTGCTACTAAAAGCCACATTACCTGCCCAGAAGAGGCTCTTACTTTTGCTGATCTGCTAAATGTTCTGTAACTGCTGCCACCAACAGGACATTCAACAAAAATGAGCCATTTTTCCATCCTCAGCTTTAACAGCTAGGTGTCCAAAGGAGGAAAAGAACAGATAAAGAGAATTCACATTTTAATATCAGTTTATTTGCTGCAGCAAGCTCCTCTCTTTCACACTGCTCTCCCCATGTGATCTAAACAGTATAAAGAGCTTTTCCTCATCGAGATTGTGAGAGGCATCTGAAATGTGTATCCTTTAAACACAACTTCTTTATATGATGCACCAAGAACAATACATATGCTAAGACAAAAGAGTAACAAAAAATACAAGAAATGCCTTCACCCAATTCACTAAAATCGTTATTTCTAGTGAAGTTCAGTGGTAAAAGCTGTTTCCCAGTGGCAGAACAGGTCTGTTTCGTGCCTGCAGTTCCTTCTGCAAGAGCTCCTGCGTGGTTATTGATTTTCTGAGGAAGGTTGCCTCGCAGTGAGAATGCTATCATGAGTTCACAAGTTGCAGTACCACATTGGTACAAAATACTGAACATCATTTGTCACTCGCTTTAGGATTTTTATAGACCATTGTCACATTTATCCCCTAAAGGTTAAATAGCTTATTATTTTATTTTTTTTTTAAAGAATCTATTTCTTTACATCTCAAGGAAAAAAAAAAAAAAAGCCCAAATCTTTTTCTGTTGTAAAAAATGAGATGCAAAATGCAGTTTTCCAAGGGTTCCCATTGGTAGTCTCTTGAAAATTAATTAAATAAATAATCAAGAGGAAATGTAATTGAAATAAATATATGTATTCAATTGCAAATACGTGTATAAAGAAAATGATTCCATCCACATACAAATAGTTTGGAGAAAACATCTCCCGATGCTCACATAAAAGTAGAGTATGCCAACTTCTGAAGTTGCTCGTTTTTTTAAAAAACACTTATCTCACTACATTTGGTTCAGTGGAAGCTGAACCGAGTTTCTGATTGAGTTTGTAGGGGTCCAATAAGCCCCAGAGATATTGACATTCAAAGTCCTTTTGAGTAGCATGAAGGCAGAAAGATCGTGTTTATTTTCATTTGGGAGGAATGCTTCCTATACAAATAATTAGAATCTAAATCACTAATCCATGTTGTCATTTAATTTTGAGGGTGAGAATTTAGTATGAGATTTGGCAATCTCATGGTTCAATTCTCATGTCTTTGGGATTAAGGAAATTCTTGTCAAGGTAGGTAGGATGAGGGCACAAAGCACAACAGATAATCTGAAATGATTCTCTATTCAGTTCTGGAATAACTGTGCTCACACAAGGCACTATTGTGGAGTTGCCTTTGGACTGGAGCCTATTTCATTCAATTTGCCCATACAGGGAAATTGCTCCCAACTCCCTCAGGCAGCTTTTACAGATCTGTTCAGGGATACTGAGGAAAATTAATCTGAATTAATTTTTGAAGTGGATTAGTTCAACTAAATTAAAATGCTGTGTGGACTCCCTCATTCAGAATTAAAGGGGCTTTAATTCAGTTTTGCTTCATTCAAGTTTAACATTGGGTGAAGCCAGACAGAGCTAAAGCTCCTTTAGAATTACGTCTGTCTGAATGCAATTTAAATTCCTACCTTTAATTAATGTTGAGCTTTTTATTTTTGCACTCTGCATAAGCAGTAGTGCAGTATGCATAAAGGACAGAAGATGCAAAGACCTCTGTCCACAACTGGGATGTGGGCAGTGTGATGAGTTCTTTTTCCACTCCAGTTTTTCTCAGTCTTCGTTCATAATGAAGCTCCCAAAATGACATCTCAGCCCTGTTGTCCAAGAATCTCTTCTCAACGTGGCTAATGTAAGGGTTGATGGCATGAGAAAGTGTGAAAGGAACTAATTTTTCATATCTTTTTTATTCATTCAAGGGGAAGTTGCAGCTTTCAAGTCACTAGTTACCTGCGCTGTGATTGTAGTGTGGCCTTTCAATGCCGTTACAGCTTTCCAGAGTCTTCTTTTCCTCTCACTTCTTCAAATCAATCATTACATTAAAAAATGGACTATTTTAAGCATGGAAGGCAGCTGCTGGGTTGTAATTGTCTTATTCTCAAAGTTACAAGAGTTCAGTTGCAAAGGTCATTTTGATAACTTGGGGCAGAGCATGTCCCAGCAATGCTTAATTTATTAGTATGGGTATCCGTATCTCAGATCTCCAACTCTAAAATGGAGTAGTACTTGTGTGTTTTGTGCAATTGGGTACAACTCAGGGAATGAGATGGGATGGGGAACTGTAGATATTAAGCATGTCAAAGAATGATTACACTAATTTTATGCCCCTGTTCTCTCTTGCACCAAAGGAAGAACACAGGTGATGTCCTGGTGAATGAGTTTTTATTAGGTGTTATTCATCTCACACTAAGGAAGAGATGAAGATTTATTATTAACAGCCTTGTATCATTAAAACCCAGAAATGCTTCACCGAACTTTTGGAAACCAATTCAAAATCAGGATTTTGGTTGATATCACACACGCAATAAGTTTGACTGTTCTCTCTCTTTTTGTGTCTTTACCAGTTATGATCCCTCTGGCCATGTGACAAAGTTTTTCATGTAACTCTCAGACAACACTGAGGACATTATCAGTGTTGGTGATGATGGGAAAGGGAGGAATTAAGCACAGCATGAGATTTCCTAATGCTTCCTGATGTTTTGGGGTCGCATTCACATGACCAGAACTTCTCTGTTCATCCCCATAAATCCTCTGGTTAGCACATGTCAAATGTCTGCAGACAGACTTGGGTCTTTCTGCTTCCCATGCGAGTCCACTTCCTGCCATCTACTTCTGCATTGGGCACACACAGTGCTGAGTGCATTCAAAAATGACCGCAGATGAAAGCAGCCACTGTTAGGACATTCATTGGCTTCCTATAGCTGGCAGATAACCAGAGATTCTCAAATGGTTTAACAGGAGTCAAAGAGATGCTTGGATAAGAAATGACTGAGAGCACGTATGCATCTATGGCAGATATAATTGATGTGAGTTTGCCAGAGAGATTAAATTTAAGGTGAGGCTATTCAGTTCATCCTCAGAGCTGTCCTGTTTAACCCTCAAGCCACGTTGGCTTCACTAAGGGCTTACCATTGAGGTAATAATTTCTGTGGAATCTTCTTCTGCCTTTCTTATTTCCCCTCTCAATTTTGATAAAATATATGAATGGCTAAAGGAATAAAATATGGAGCTTCCTAAGGGAAGAAAGCTTCAACCTAACTCAGAGTTTGTGACTGGGAATCAGGTCATCATGTTTTGTGTATTGATTCTACTCTAGATTTATTAGCACATTTCAGCTCCTGGTACACAAGCCTAAGTGAAGGTATTCAAAATGTCAGGAGTATCAATTCAGTTGCCCAAGTATCTGGTACTATCTGAGATGGCCCAGTACATCCAAGATACCCATGTGGGGGTGGAATTATGGAGCCCTGAACTCTTTTGGATCATCAGCAAGAGGCCAACTGGAGATCCTTAAGTTATCTCAGATGGCATAATGATGGGATTGATGACATGTCTGTGTGCTCATCACTGTCAATAGAGACCTGGACTATGGAGCTGAGGGAACAATTTGGCTTATCACGAACTAGATGTCTAATTTGGAAAGCTGAATAACACTCTGGTCTTCTTTGTCTAAGTGTAGGGGAGGGGTGTTGTTCCATATCTCCAGCTGTCTCATCTGAAGGATATAAGTGCCCATAAGTCCTCTGTCAGTTCTGATTGGTCCATGCAGATATACCTTGTGCATTATAAAAAGCACTAAATACCTACATTAAGGCAGCTGAATCCACCTGTGATTTCCACTGACTGGAATGTGAGATTCAACACAAAATTCACCTTTGTAAGTGAATACCTATGCAGGTGTATGGGTATTTAAATGAAGGTTTTTGAATCTGGAGCTGTCTTATTGCTCATATGATCCTTGGAAAATCAGTTAATGCCTCTGAACCTCGGGTCTCCTTTAATACCATAGAAATGATATCTCAAAAATGCACACATACAAAGCAAACAGCTCCAGTGCCTAGCAAGTGTGTATATGTGCACAAAGCCTTAGGCATCATATCTGTTATGAAGGTGTACCTTTTTTTACCCCTTGCTGTGGAAAAACCCAGCGGGTCCATCCCATCCTCATAGCCCCACAGGAGCATGTGCTGCCCTTACATTGGATAAAAGATTGGCTTACACCCAGTGTAGCTCAGGGGCAGAAAAGCAGAAATCATCTGAGAGGTGGTCATAACACACCCAGCCACTGTCAAGCCTTCTGGGAACATGTGAAAGAGAATAATACAGTGGCTTGGGGAAACTTTCATTCAGTTCTGGAGTTGGCTTGCATCACTTGTCTCTCCTGGGCAGCCTCTGTAGTATTTAAGGTGACAATATGCATCTTCTATAGGCCAGTGCACTAATGCTTTGCCCCACTGACAGACCCAATGGCAGGAACTCCTTCCAGCCTCCCTGGCTTTGGCACTGACGGAGGACTCTGCTTTCTGTCAGTGTATTTGTGCAGTGACACATATTCTCTAGTGATTAGATTAACGTTGGCAAAGGCAATATGAAAAACCCACACAGATTACCACTGTCACCCGCAGTAATTACATTTATTCATTTCCATTTAGCCAAGTTTTTACAAGCTGAGCAAGGGGCCAAATAAGCAATAAACACAGAGGCAAGAAATTAAAATGCTGATCCGTTCACTGTGAAAACAATCAAACCATCATCTTTCTTTAGGCAGCTCATTCATCATCCAAGAGGGCCACAGTGTGCTGATATGGAGGGCTGGAAATCTAATGTTATTACATGTAAATTCACTAACATGAAATTACTGCCCCTGATGTGATTTTACTAATAAATTAGTTCATTTCTACCTTTTCGCTAGAGACTTTAGGGACCATGGAGAATTGTACATGAGTCTCATAATCTTGCCTGCTTTATTTCAAGTGAGCAGGCAGTTTAGTTCTTTCCTCCACCACCATGCCCTTCTTCTCCCTGTGGCTGTTGCCTTGGCTCTGTTTCATTAGGGGATAAATAGACAGCCATAATTTTGCTGTCTAGAGGCCAGATTTCTTGCCTTGCATCCAGGAGAAGCCTAAAAGGGTGGAGCTTCCTTGGCTTTGCATTTTAGTGCTGTGACACTGATTGAGAGAAGTGAGTAACTAAACTTTCCCTCAAAGTTTTCTGAGACAGACAGTTTGTGCAAATTGATCCTTAGGAGAATAAATTTCTCATTTGCATGAAATCTTGTGGGTCAGGAATACACAGTTCCTAGGCTTGTGTCAGAGTCACAGGGCTACAGCGAGTAGGATTGGGCAAAGAAAGTGATATGTGGAAATAATGGGACAGCTCGATTTTTATAGCTTTCAAAATAGTTTTGTACCATATGCCTCTTTAAATCAAAGCTTTCAAGGTACATGTGCGGTGGATTCAGAAGATGTGAGCACTGAGGTCAGTGGTCATGTTTCTATTGACACTTCATAGGAATTCTGGTATGCCAACCTCAATAGGCTCCAGACATATATGGAGCACTGCAGAGGGCTCAAATGTAGAGTTTCACCTGATTTGCAAAGGTGTAAGAGGGGAACAAGGCAGGGATTAATTCCCCAGTTTCACCCCGCTCAGTTTGCTGCTCATAAATCCCCAGCAAGGGATCTGGGCAATACGCAGAAGGAACTGACATGAAAACTACTCTTCAGTATTACTTTGTGGTATTATAAATTACCCGTTTTAAACCCCTTGAAACCAGCAGCAAGACACGTTGATGCTGAATTTTGTCTTCTTTCTCCTCAGTTGTCAGACAGCACAAATTTGGCTTGTACTCTCCCTGTCACTGGTGGATCTAGCCAGTCCCAAATCATCAGATCTGCTTTCCCAGCCACCACAGCTTTGCACTGATAGTGAGAGTCAGAAGTGAAAGCTCACCTGCTGGTGCCTGGGAGGTCCATCTGGAACAAATCAGTGTGCTAATTCATGCAGTGTCAGGTCAGGAGCAGTGGCCGGATCCCGAGTGTGTTTAAATCTCTGATTCACTGGAGATGCATCAGTTCAGGACATCTGAAAAAAAGCATGCTTCAAAAGCAACTTTCAAGTTCTGAGGTCTCATTTTATATTTACAACAGTTTCATGTGCACTGAGTGGCTGATATTTCATTTCTCCCCATTCCTCACCTATCCCAGGTCTGTCTTGCACATTTAGAATCAATGGCACATCTGTGTCTCACTACATGTTTTTTATGGTACTTTGGCCAATAAGATCCTGAAGTGGATTTGGGCCCATCACTGTTACCATATTAAAAATGGCATTAATCTGCTATAATACTGGTGTCAAAAATTATGGTTAAACCTGATCCAGTTATCTGGACTCTTTCTATAGCCAGTGCAGAGAAACAGACTTTTTAATAGGGTAATTTTGAAACAGATCACCATCTGGCAGTGCCTGAGAGAAGTGTTTTTGTCTGGGAACTTCGAGTACCCTTCTGGTGTTTCTCTCTTGCTCCTCTCCTCTTAGCATACAGCAGCCCATCACAATTCGTTGGTTGGTTTGGTCTCAAAGTGCAAAAGCAAGTTTCCTTTCAAATGAAATTTAATCAGAATATAATCTCTGGAATCATACCTCTTGTTTTCAATCTACAAATAGCAGTTAGGTATATGGTAACAAACTAGGTGAAAGTGAAATCCCTCTGAAATGGCTACAGCAAGGATATTAAGACCACAGCATGGAGTATTCACTCTTTAAGTCCAGTCCTGTTTGTGCATACTGCATTCTAGTATAGATATCGTCTACGTCCTCCTTTTGCCTCAAAAAGTTGGATAGAGCTTACTCACAGATATTTAATTTTGACATACCTGAACAATGTAAGCTGAATCTCAACCTAAGAAATAAATTCCCAGTCAACTCTTTGACTCAAAAGGAACTTGTGCAAGGTAATCACAGAACAAACAGAACCATAATATTTCATCTCTACTGCTAGGAGTGCGGCCACTGTAAATAAATTCTGACTGAGGAGCTGTTATTTCATTAAGGAAATAACTTAAATTCCCAATAGTCTTTCTAACCAATAAGCTGATTATCTGTAAATCAGTCAATACAGACAAGCTGTTGACAAGTTTAGTAGTTTGTCTTATCTCTATTGTCTTAAAAATGAAATTATGCAGTCAGAAGGAGCTCAGTACGCCAGGAGTTAGTATCTGAATCACTAAGATTTAAATAGCAGTCATGTCTGAATGAGGTTGGGATGACAGAAAGGGAGGCAGTCATCAGGGCAGAAGTTGAGCTGATGCATGGGAACCTATTTCTGTTGTTTCCTGCTCTGAAGCAAATTATGGCGTTGATCCAACCACACCTGACCTTCCTCAGAATTAGACTGTCTTTAAAAGCGATTTCAGGCTTACAAATACTCAATGAGCACTAAATTAAATAGAAAATAAAGTCACACAGCTGATCATGAGACCAATCCACTGCTGCTGGAGCTCCTCCACAGTTGCAATTATGGTCACTACTTCATTGCTTCCAAGTTTCAAACACTGTTAGATATCAGTGACGTCTGAATTGTCACCTGATCAATCTTCAGACTAGCCTTGGATTCAGAGAGAAATCCAAGGAAAGGATCTTGGACTGGGCTGAGTGTCATTGAAACTCCTTCTCTGATAGAATCATAGAATGGCTTAGCTTGGAGGATTCATTAAAGATCACATAGTTCCAACCCCCTTTCCATGGGCAGGGTTTCTCCTCACCAGATCAGGATGCCCAGGATCCCATGCAACCTGGCCTTGAGCACGTCCTGAGACGGGGAACTACAGCCTTTCTGGGCAGCAGTGCCAGTACTTCATCACCCTCTCATCAAAGGATTTTCTCCTTGAACCTAAATCTCTCCTCTTTTAGTTTAAAGCCATTCCTCCTTGTCCTATCAGTATCAGACTGTGTAAAAAGTGGGTCCTCCTCCTGGAAAGCTTCAGCTCAATTGACTCAAACGCTAAAATATCTGCTGATGTAGCCCTGACTCTCCACATAGAGAATGTCTTCTAGTTGAGCTGACTGCCACGCTAAAAGCAGCCCACCCAATCTCAGGTATCTGAGAGGCACTAACATACCTATAGTTCTCAAAGGGCAGGAGAAATGTTGAAGCATGTGCCAACTTCAGCTATGTGTTTCTAGTCTGTAGCATGATTCCTTCAGAGCATTCAGTATCTAATATAAATGAACAATGTACTTGGCATAGTCACCGAGGTTGCCAGTGGGAAGCAATGTGTCTTCTGCAAGTCACCTTGGTCTTCGGTTATTGCTGGTCTTGCTATGGTTCTCCCTCTTATCTTGCCTGTCCCAATTCTTCTGTCCTCAATTGCTTCAAATCTACTTATTTATATTATATTAAGGTCTAGAGAGGTGGTTGAGGCTGAAGCCTATCTGTGCCAAATTCAGACCGGGATAGCCTTCCTCCCCAACACCTAACTCCCACTCTTGGTAAATGACAGAGTGAGCTTGCAAAAAAGGTGTAGGAGAAGTCAGTGCCCTATCCCTAGTCAGTGGTGAAGATAAATCTGACTCCAGGTTTTCCGACATCCTGTTCTTTGCTGCATTCCTGAGATCAGAGTGCCTCCCCAGGAAAAATCCCGATGTGCACATCAGGCTGCGTGGGCCTAAAGTGATCAAACATCACTCAATGCCAATCAAGGCTTGTGAGGAATTAAGACGAATCGATGTGAAGTTATCGAGAGATACTGTGTTTGCTTTTCTTTATCCCTTGGATAAATCCAGGAGCCTCCCCTTCGCCGACTTTGTATTCTGCATTTGAAAGTGTTGTTGGAGCAGATCAAAACCTGAGGAAGCGAGGTGGGTATTGTTTTGTGTGAGGGTGTTTTGAGGCCTCAGGTTGCTTATACAGCAAAATGAAGCAGCGTTGCCTGCTTTCTTTTCTTGCAAAGATCCTTTAGGAATTAGTCTGGCAATTCCAGCGCTAGAGAAGGACTCTTCCTTTGTTAATCACCTGGCTCTATTTAGCTCTGAAACTCACTCGGATGCTCCCTGTGTGTGCATTAACCAAAGGTACAGGATTATGTTTGTTTAATAATATAGTGGTGTCTTGCTGAACAACTGTAATTTCCATGTACTTATTGATCTTAATTTATAATGCCATTAGCTTTCTAAACTGCCATTAACTAATGATGGGCTCTGTAGGCTTAACAGCTCTTTCAAATCAGTTGCTGACAAGTGGGCCCCAGAAGCATTTGTCAAAAGGGTAATGGATCCCTATCAGAGTGGCAATAAATTAGGTTATAGTCTTATCAAATTAAACAATGGATGAAGGAAAATTAGCTATCAATAAAAATCTATAAAGCTGCCCTGATTATTCCCAGTCAATTATATCAATTAGAGATCAAACAGTGAACCCCCTGCAGTACGTTAAATAGAACTAACCGGGGCCAAAGGCGGCCAAATTGTGTTACAAAATGCAACACCACGGGCAGCTGTAGGAGATAATCATTACTGTCATTGACAAAGGAGCTGCTTTATTAGAAAGCTGGATATTGCCTGCAGGCAGGCTTCTGGCAAGAGGACAAAGGCTGTGCAGTGAGAAAGGGGAAAGAGGTTTGAATGCGGCTGGCAGCCTGAGGAGCGTGTTTCTGGCTGATAGCTCCCAACTTTTGTCATTTAAAGCAGGCTGGGCTCCATCAGATAGTGCTAAGCCCTCTGAGAAGTGACTTCGTCAGGAGACTCCTTTCCTTCCCTCCCTTTGTCTCATAAAGCTATGCTGTTCATCTTCTTTTCCTGAGTAACGCACTTTTGAGAAGTATACTCACTGCAGTGTTACTGTGGTCCAGGCTGCAACTTCAGGCTGAGACTTAGAGGCTGTGCTAAAAAGCATCTAGCCCAAGAAGCTCTGTGTTCTAGAAATTGCCTCGGAGATCTGAATAGATCTTGCCTTTTCTGTCAGTCGTTGCACCTATGGTAAGAGAAGGGTCTCCCACCCTTCTCATGATGGGATATAGGTGCTGAATTAACACTGCTCCATTAAATCACTGGCAATGGGCTGTCCAAGGGTAGAGTGATCTGCTCATGTCCATGCTGTTCTGTATCACAGCTCTTCTCTCCATTTACATGCCGTGTCACCTCCTGTCATTTCCCACCTATGCTGCCATCCCCTGAGGGGAGCTTAGAGACTGAACACTGAGCACCGCAACTCATGCTTTAGTATTAATTTGAGGCATGCACAAGATCACCTTGATAACTCCCAGCACATCCTATATTTTCCATCTGTATTTGTGATGTCAGCAGTGCAAACAGCTGTCTGTGTGAATTTTATCGTCAAGCACAGAATTCCAAAATCCTATAGGAGGACTGTACCTGCACACATCCTCAACTTGTATGGGATGTTAATATTGGAGGAAATCTAAGCTTCAGCTCTTCATAGGGCCACTGAATGTGTCGATCTCTTTGAAAGATGCATTTATACATCTGGGAGGACCTTCCTTCAGTCTCATTGCCACTGGAAATCACAGCGATGAAGTGCCCTGCTGCAGCAGGATGGCAGCCATGACTTGGCTCCTGCCATCTTTCTTTAGAAAGTCGAAGTATCGCCTAGCCTTTCTATGAAGTGATTTACATTTGATAAGTGGGAAGAACGTTTTGTACCTCATTTTGCTTCCCATTGTTACCATAGAGCAGTTGATCAAGAAGCTCTCTAAGACTCAAGTTGGAGTGTTAGAAAGTAGGCACTCTTCATAACAGTGCTGGAGGCATGGGAATAGTCTCCTCCAATCACACACACCTTGCACAAAAAGGTCTTCAGTTTATATATGTTCAAAGTCTTGGGGAAACTTCCTTAACTATTCAAATACAAAGTCTGGTGGAACCTCCCTTATCTATTCAGTACAAAGCCTTAGGAAGCTCCCTTGTCTCTTCAGTACAAAGACACAGACCCTAAATGAACTACAAGGTTGTCCGTTAAGGGATTTAACAAGCTGTGACTTGGATCACCATTCTCCGCATATGGCTGTAGATTCAGAGGAGTAAACTCAGTGATTTAGGTGATCCCTTTTAACTTTCCCCATTTGCTGAAGCATTTCTTTGGGTATGACCTTGAGACAAAGTGACTCTTGAGTACGCAAGCAATGACACAGAATTTGGGCTGCATTGACCCAGGACAGAATTTGGTAATTGTGGTGCTCTTGGATCATGACTTGAACCACGATCTGCTTAGTGTAGGCCATTGCTACCTGAGGAGCAGCTGAGTAAAGAGATTTTTTATTCTTCCTGCAGGAAATGTGGGACTAGATTTGAGAGAAAACAGGTTTTCTTTTAAAATTAAATGCTCTTTTACTCGTTTCTTCTTTCTTTTCTAAATTGACACAGGCATGCAAGAATACCAAAATCTTTTCACATAAGAGAGCAGAAAGAGGCACAAGTCACCATTTGGCATACAACCTAGGAAATACTGAAAATAAGATCAATGAATTATCTCTTAATCAGCCCATTTGTGATAACACTTCACAGGCAGTTCTTCATGCTGTAGTTGTGGCTTATAAAATGTCCTGTGAGGCTACTATTTAATCTCTTTGAGCTAAGTGATGCTCTCCCAGTATAACAATGGGACAGCACAGTTATGGGCTGTGAATTGAATGTAATGATTGAATCCTTCCTACTTTCACATCAGCTACTGAAAGATTAAATGTATTTGTTTGTTTGTTTGTTTGTTCTGCCCTTGTATTTTGTATTTAGACTACGCAAAGCAGAACTTTAGGGGCATAGGGCTCACAGTCTGGACTAACCTCCCAGAGGTACGTAAGTGTTTACTAAATGGAGGTGAAGATGGTGAAATCCAGTTCTAAACGAACGCCAGGATGCAACTGTTCAGATTTTTGGTCCTGCTCAGACTTTCCAATATTCTTTATTGCAAGTCTAACACTCACCCCTTTCACGTTGGAGGTTGTGGATGCCCCATTGGAGGTCGTGGATGACCCATCACTGGAGGCATTCAAGGCCAGGCTGGATGTGGCTCTGGGCAGCCTGGTCTGCTGGTTGGCAACCCTGCACATAGCAGGGAGTTGAAACTAGATGATCTTTGTGGTCCTTTTCAACCCTTGGCCATTCTATGATTCTGTGATTCTAAGACACGAGATCTTCATGCTTTTTGAAATCAGATATGAATCAGTACTTGCTGGCTGGGGCATGAATGAACATTTGGTGGAAAAGCCAGTGAGAAAAGAAGAATGGAATTCTGTTGGCATATCCGTCTTTGAACCCCTTTGAAATTTCCTCTTCAGACATAATGTTTTCTTTCTTTGTTTTTTTTTTTTTTTTCTTCTTTTGTCGGCAAATGTCAATTTAAAAATATAGGGTTCTCCCTTTCCATGTTTTAACTGCCATTAATAAAGCAAAGAGGAGGAAATCAGAATGTACTAACAGCAAAAAATCTACATGTTTCTTTCAAAAGTATAGATTTTGTGTAGGAAATGTTGTAAGCAATTCAGTAATTCTGAAAGAGTAATTTGATTTATTCCATACCCAATTGGGAAATCACAAGAAATTGTGCACTAAATTGTTGCAAGGAGATCTAGATTAAGTAGTGAACCCCATTCTTCTCTCCCCTGTCAAATCATATATATTTATCAAAATATTTTTGTACATAAAGAAGAAATACTTGGAAGGAATGCCTGGGGAAGCTGTGGAATAGCCATTAGTGAAAATCTTACAGAACAGGTTAGAGAAATGTCAGTAAGAAATTGGAGAGAGAGAGAGAGAGGGGACCTTCCTTGTGAAAGGTGAAGTGCCTAGTTGCCATTCTGAAATTTTCCAAATTTGTTTTGATGGTGGCCAAATAGATTCTCAGGATCGTTGCCAGTAGCTATGTTAAGACCTAATCAATAATAAATGTTAAATGACAATACGATACACAGAGAGGCAGCAATTCCAATGCTGAGCATCTGAAATACAATCGATCACGTTGTTCTTAACAAGGTTTATTTAGAGCTTGAAAAATTCAGTTCTAATTGTGGACAGTACAGCAGGACATCCGAATTTGGACAGTGTTGTTGGAAGGAAAATATGAGCCAAATACCATTTCTGGGTTGACGCTGCCAATTGAAGTCTAATCAACAGCTTGGTTCTTATTCTTAATGCAGCCCAGCCATTCAGAGGTGATATTAAACGTGACTTTTTTTTTTACTTCCTCTCACCTAACTGCTTTCTTTTTGTGTTTAGCAGCCTCTGCCCAGTGAATCATCATTCCTAAGGCCTTGCTGCATGTACCTGAGCATCATCAGCACTGCTAGCTTCCCCTATGCAACCTTACAGGAGTTAAGAGGCATACATGCTGTTAAAGCTTTAATTTCACAGACAATAGTGCTTGAGGTGGTGGAGGGTGACCACTAGACTGCCTTATGGGAGTGGTCCCAGGCCTGTGCTAAACCCTAGGCTGCACCTGAACACTTATTTGGGTCACAGCTAACTGTAGGAAATATAACCAATTAACAGAACAGTTGACCAAGATCTAGTTACCAGGAGCATGCCCAGGAACCATTTAGTGAAAATATAGACAGAGATTTGCCATGGTATTGCAGTGTTCAAAATACAGAAATGCCTTGTAACAAGGTGGGAACTAGGGATCTAGCACTATTTAACTTTTAAGATCACTCAGAAAGCACGTAGTATAGCAGGAAAAAAACTTCTCCTCTCCTAAATTTCCTTAAAGACCAGCATTTCAGATTTCTAGGCCTCTGAAAAACACAGAAAGTGTGCATAACCCTTCCAGATAGCAGATACATAAAGGTACATGTGCGACTCAGAAAAGTGTGTTATTCAGTCTGCTATTTAGGGACACACATTCCTGCTCTGTGCATAGTAAGAGATTCATCTTTTCCAATCTTTTCTTGTTTGAGACCTTGGAACCAACATTTGCTATGTATTTCTGGATTAGATGTTGTACCAAGAGACGTGGTTTAGAGGGAATATTGGTGATAAGTGGATGGTTGGACTGGATGATCGTAGAACGACAGAATAGAATGGCCTGGGTTGAAAAGGACCACAACACTCATCCAGTTCCAACCCCCTGCTATGTGCAGGTCGCCAGCCAGCAGACCAGGCTGCCCAGAGCCACATCCAGCCTG
>JAOWBP010001760.1:90761480-90785732 GCA_028571105.1 Tragopan temminckii
AATCTGTGAAATTTCTTATTACACTGAAAGTGGGCATTCTTCTGAGCAGTGGCTCAATTCTTGCAAGCTATAGATATACCTGTCCTGAATTTAAAGGATCACAAAAATGCACTGGAATTATAGTGAAATCATGCACCTAAATTAGTTGCCTTGCTGTGCCTTGCCATTATCTTTGCTTTTCTTCTCCTTTTGACTTTCCTCACTGTAATGGCATGGAAGCATATACTCTAATCATAAATATTCTTTTTTCTTTATTATTCTCTTCATAAGGACCTGATGTCCCACCTCTTTGATAAATAGTTCACTTCTGGTCACTTGAATCTAACAACGTCATTACCAGTCAGCTCTAATGTTCTTTCTTTTCCTCTTTTCCTATCTGTGCCTGCATTATCTCCATGATCTACTTTTCTGTCTCCCTCCCCCTCCAGACAGCTTTATTAAATTCAGATCTCTACTTCTGAGGTCTCTCTGTCTGAGTGTTTGTGCCATGTGAGCCACCAAGAGCAAAAATAATCCTAAAAAAAAAAAAAAACCACCACAAAAAGATTCCCTCTGTTCCTCCTTCCGTCAGTGTCCTTAGCAGCACGGGGATCCTTTCCACAGCGCATCCTTTTGGTTGGGTGTTCATATTACAGACCCCAGGAACGTCAGTTGTTTACATTTCTAGGACTTCAGGGGAACACACTTCGGAGGAAAATGTGAGTGCATTTGTGACCACTTTTGAACAAGTGCTTCACATACTGTAGTGTGCTGCTGGGCAGGACTTGGGTTGGGAGGTGAAATCTCTGCTAAAAGCTCTTCCCCGGGGAAACTATACATAAAGGCATTCCTGTGGTCTTCATGGAGAGTGAATCGTAGCATCATAGAATGACCAAGGTTGAAGAAGACCTCCAAGAGATCTAGTCCAACTGTCCATCTACTACTGATATTGCCCACAAAACCATGTCCCTTAGTAGAACATCTCCCCATTTCTTGAACACCTCCAGGGATGGGGACTCACTCACCTCCCAGGGCAGCTCATTTCAGTACCTGATCACTCTTTTCAAGGAGAAATTTTTCTTGACATTCAATCTGAATGAGTGGTCATAGTCCAGATGTCTTGATACGGCAGTGTAAAATTTAGGACTGAATCCGACCAATCTGCTTTCTGCTTACCTGAATTAATCTTTGTATTCAGTACTTAATGTAGTCCACACCTGCAATGAGCCTTTGCATGCTCAGAGGATACAAGCGTGACCTACAAGGCTTCAGCTCGGTGTCCCCTGCAATGGCTAGGTGAGATCTGAGAACAGAGCAAAACCTACCAGACAGGTTCTTCTTATGCTCTTTAAACTGACTGGCTCTTATTGGCACCCTGGGATCTGAAAGCTGCCTTCTGATGGCCCAAACCAGCAGAACACCCTTTCAGGTTTCTGCCAGACGCATAGTCTGACAGACAATGAATTGGGCTGCCCAGAAAACAGAGAATATTCTGATACTGCTGATATCATCAAGTAACAAAGTAAAAATCATGCTTGTGCTCGATGATATCATGTTGTTTGGTAATACCGGTGTTACACCAAAAAGAGTAGATCCAAAATTGTCCATATTGTCATTTTTTTTTTCCATGAAAGGTTAGATAATACAGACTACTATGCATGAAGAGCATCCTGTAAATACTAGCAGAATGCCTAAGCTCAGCAGCCTCGGGCAATCCTATATTGCTCTGTCTATCTTAACTTGGTTTCAGACCTCTTTTGTTCACCAGCACTAAACACTAAAAAGTCTCAAAGAAACAAATGTACTTAATGCACCTGCCTGGCTTCCTGCTCTCAGCTAGCATATTCCCACATGATAGAGTTGAATGAAATTTTGTAGCAATTGAACATTTGTATGCTTAACCATCTATTCGGAGCAATGGTAAATGAATGCTTAGCATCCCAATGCTAAGAGTCTCAAAGATGTTACTGATTGTCATATTTCAGGGCTTGAGCATGAGCTAAGGACCCTCAGTAAGTTTATACAGCAATCACAGAATCATAGAATGGCCTGGGTTGCAAAGGACCACAATGCTCATCCAGTTCCAGCCCCCTGCTATGTGCAGGGTCGCCAACCAGGCTGCCCAGAGCCACATCCAGCCTGGCCTCGAATGACTCCAGGGATGGGGCATCCACAGCCTCCTTGGGCAACCTGTTCCAGTGCCTCACCACCCTCAGTGTGAAAATCTGCAATCTGCAGCTTGAGATCCTTGCCCCCTGTAGGAATGCAGCTTTATAATTTTATTCTCAGACAGGATGAGAACCTCAGCTGTCTTACATTGGCCTAAGCATCAAGCTGTCATCACATGGACCACCTGAGGAAGTGGCCTGCTGGGAATGCATTTTGCACATCCAAACAGAGACATCCAAACCTTTGCAAGCTCAAACACCAGAAATCACAGGGAGAAGCAGAGAGCAAATGGGTTTCAGTTTTAGTCCCTTCAAGCACCAGACAGCAGGCTATTACTTCTCTTTTCAGCTTCCCATTGCAGGCTGGGATGTTTTCAGACTAAACAAGTCCTTGTAACTGAAACCCAGCCATCATTTATGGAAGTACCATGTGCAGCATGGCTAATAAATAAAAAGTTAAGAAAAATAAAAAGACAACCTTGCCACTATTAACAAAAGACTCTTCAAAGCTATTCTTTTGCTCTGGGCTTTTACAATAATAAGCTGAAAAAATACATTAGAGAGCAGACTCCTTTCTAGCCACTTCATATTTCATTTTGCCTCTCACTTGTCTATTTATTTTCATGTCTTTCCTGATTACTTCTCAATTGTAGAAAGACAACATTAGGCACAATGAGTTTTAAATATACTCCCTGGCCAAAATAACTCCAAGGGTTGTCTGAAATTTCAAACGACTCACTAGTAAATCAGGAATAAAATGCAAAAGGAGCCATGCCTACCCGTCAGAGGGGACACTCAGGACTTAATGGGTGCTTGCCATGCTCTGCCTGTGTAGTTATTACTTTTTTCCTTACATGGGCACCAAACCGTGCAATCAGGACTCAGTTCTTTCAATGTTATATTGGAGATGGAGAACACTATCTTGTGAACTACAACAGATCCTGCAGCTCCAAATTTCCTTTTTTGTCTGTCCAGAGGATTCTAAAAGGACAAGAACAGGGCTTGGATTGCCTAAAACAAGCACACAGGACTATATTCAAAAGTATTTTGAAAACTATTTTCAAAAGCAAGCCTCAAAAGCTTCTTCAAACCATCTTGCATGTGTGTGATCTTATGTATAAAAATATCGTTACGATCACAGACCTTGTTTGAGTAATTTTCAACCCTGGTGGTTTCTCTGGACATACTCCAAACAGTGAAATCTGTCCCAGTAGATGTATAAAAGCCTAACAGCAGATAAACTATAATTTGGAATAAAGCCCTCGGAAGCCTGATCTGACTTTGTGGTTAGCCTTGCTTTGAGTGAGAGACTGACCCAAGGAACATCCAGAAGTCTCTTCTGACCTATTTTTCCTGGGGCTCAGTGTAGGTATGGTGCTTTAGGACTATGGCTACGAATGCACTGGAGTTCCTTGGAGCTGTGTTTGAAACAAACCTCCCTCATCCTGTGATTCCAGAAGTTAGAAATTAATTTTATAGGCTCTCGCTGTTCGCTCAAATGTCTCATTTGCTATTGTTTTTCTATTTCTGTGCTTTCTGACTTTTCCCCTGTTCATAACCAGAGAGTACAGCTACTTTAGAGGTGTGCACAGAGCAACAGTCTCCCACTAATTTCAAGATGCTCAATGAATACCAACACCTATAACTCTCATCATTGTCTAAGCTTCCCCATCTACACCATTATAGGTTTATGTCACCTAATTTAGCTGTCCAAAAGACATGCTTTCATCTGAGCTAGCTACCTGGCTTCCCCATGTAGAACTAGAGACAGATATCTCCAGATGTGACACAATCATCCAAGGGAAAGAGAGAATGAATGACCCTCTAAAAGTCTCTCTCTAATGATTATTGTCTAGATGAGCAGCTAGACAAGACAATTAGCTTAGACTAGATGCTTAACATTTAAGCAGCTAAAATTAATGTGATGAATCCCATTCCATGTGCTTTAGTAATGACTCTAGCCTTTGTATCTCAAATTTTATCTCTTCGTATGTTTTCATAGGTGTTCAGATTCTGCACTACGCTCTCAGATTCATTTTGACTTCTAAGGCTTAAAGTACTTGCCTCCTATTACTGTTCATTCTCATAAATATGTCATGGTATAATATAGCTGTCTGTACCCGTAATGAACTCCTTCTGCCTTAAAATTCAACTTCAGAGCCAGTACAGAACTAATATTGCTAAAAACCACACTGACGTGTCTCACATACTCTTGTGCTTGTGAATCTTTCTATCATGGGCACAGGTCTTCAGCTGAGTAAGGTACAAACAACATTTTAACTTTTTCTGTAACTTAGTTGAGCAAAGGAAAGAAGGAAAAACTGGGGGTGTGTGGAGGGCGGGGAAATAGAGATGAGGCTGCTGATAAAAAGCTATTGGACAACGTAGGGAGGGAACTCAAGAACTCACATCACCCATTTGACCCACTTGTATTTGCATTGCTCTCAAGAGAAATTAGTAAAACTCAGTAACAAAAAATTCCCATTATAGTAGTCTGACTAATTCCTAATCAGTAGGTTTCAGGACCTAAGCAGGTTTTTACTTATTTATTTATTTGCTTATTTATTTAGTATTTTAACTAGAAACATGATTCTGAAAATTCTAACCTTTATCTCCCAGTTGGAAACACTTTATATATATATATATATATATATATATGTTCGTTCTCTCCAGATTGGATGTAGGAAACCAGCCTCCCTTCCTTGCTTCCTGCTTATCTTTATGAATCTTCTACAAGCTGACCATAGTAGTTCAGTATGTTAATTAGATTGCTTCATATCACTACTTCGTTGGTGTATCTGGGGGAAAAAGGGCTTTTCAATGAAACAGTTTTAGGGAGAAATTTTACAGAGTCCCAGAACACGATCATTTCTCAGATCAACCTGAAAACTTAGCATCATTTTGTTATTTAGTCGAAATGTTTGATTTGCTCATGAATAACAAAAAGAAAAAAAAAAAAAGGGAGAACTGTTTTAGGGCAAATGATGATCTCTGGTCTGTTCTCTCCTATTCCTGTGACTTACTCATAAAAATAATTGTAATCTTAAGTAATTCTAGCTTGAATGCTTCCAAAATGTACAGGTATGTGGTGTTTTCCTTCTGGCTCATTTCTAATGGAAATTCAGTCTCTTTTAGAGTCTGTTCCCAGGACCAAAGACCTGTTCTCATTGGGAAGAAATGATAATAATAAATAGTAAAATGGAGTTCCTTGTGGATTTTATTTTCAGGCCGTTCATTTTACCCCCAAACTTTATTTTTGCAGAAGAAAAGGCTGATTTGTCTTTGCAGTAAGTGCCGGCCAAGAAGGGAGAGGGAAGCTGAGAACCTTCCAGCCCGTAACAAAAACTGGCAGGAATGGTCTTAACAGAGTTCAAGTTTATTTGACTAATTCTTTCACCACTTGTCAGAGAACATACTTTTGTTTGCAGTAACAAAACGACCTCTTCCCTCTTCCATTTCTCCAGTGAGTGCCGGCACTTGTGTGGAGCACACATTACTGCTAACCGTTACGATGTTTGCTGTCAAACTCATTTATTTATGCAACTGCTGTGGAAAGGCCCCAGGCCCATAAGCAGCCCTGAAAGATTTCAGAGCCCTGGTGTGGGGTCATGAAAGGGAAAGCAAGGGGGAGGGCGAAGCCTCCACTGGTTATGAGAAAGGAACTGACACAGGAAATGGTCACATATGGCACAGATTTATTGTGTCCGGGACTTCCCATTCAAAACTCATTATATCTGCGGCTCAGAGCAGTGCATGGCACAGCCACATTCATTTTGGGGGTCTGGAATCTGATGAAATTGCTGTTCTGCTTTGGGATGGTGGTGGCAGTGTTATCATTCCTTGGCTGGGGAGCCGGCGGTTGGAACCATGCCGGCAAAACCTCTGCTGCTTGCTGCCCCTTTGCATCGAGCAGAGTGCTTTATCTGAAGATTCATGCAATGGCTTTGCTGGGTTGGGAGAGGAGAAAAATCCTTCTGGGCTTTAAATGCAACTGGAGGAAACCAGTAGTGACTTGAGGGGAAATGTAATGGGGAAGAGCTTTGGTAGCAACACAAGAAACAGATTAGCATTCCCAGAATAGCTGATTTTTTCAAAGGTGAAATTATTTGGGCAGGAAGGCAGCTCCGTTTGTGTTTTGTAATTGTCTATTCTGGGAGGCAGTATCCCTCCCACACCCAACTATCATAGAATCATAGAATCATAGAATGGGTTGTAAAGGACCACAATGCTTATCCAGTTCCAACCCCCCTGCTATGTGCAGGGTCTCCAGCCAGCAGACCAGCCTGCCCAGAGTTGCATTCAGCCTGGCCTTGAATGCCTCCTGTCAGCTCCTTGAATGATGGGTAGCAGATTCATAAAGTTGTGGGAATACTTTGATTACATTTTTCTATTTGCTTCATGAGACAATCTAAAAAGCTTTAGTCAGAGCCCTGGGTCCTAGGTGCTATACAAATCCCCCAGTCAGTACCCTTTAGCTATGCAGTGATGGATCCTCCAAGCCCTGTGGTGATCCTTGCTCTCCTGTGAGTGTTCTCTGCATCACGAAGGACAAGAGTAATTCAGCAGTTGGATACTTTCTCTTCCCGTGCACAATATAATGTCCACTTATGTCTCTTTTGGCTGCATGTTAGAGTTATTCCCTGAATAGAAATCATGGGGGACTTTTTGCGTTGCTAAGATGGCTAAAGTGACTCAGGTTCCCCAATCAATAATGGTAGCAAGGACAAAAATCCTCTCTAATTCTGCCTTTCTAAGAGAGTTTATTAAACTGGTGGTCAAGCTGCTCTGGGACAGTGCTGACAACAGCAGAAGCGGGCTTGATGTGTACTTCTGAGTCAAAAAGTGCTTGGCAATGGGTGCAGTATCCCCCTGGTTGCTCCTGCTACATCGAGAGAACTGCTCTGAGCCAAGTTTGATCACAGGCACGCCAGCAGATTACAAAAACATTCCTGGGTTCACTCCAGAAGTTAGGACAAGTAAGAAGCCTGTCCAAAAAATCTATCTGCAGGTGGCCACTACCTTCTGGATGGTCAGTCCCTCTGATAGTGCAGGGTGTGCCATGCCAGCTCAAGGGCAAAGAGCTGGCCATAGCACTGGTACTGCTTTAGTTTTGATGGATAGAATGCCTTTAGAATCTCATTTCAAGTCTTATCTTCAGGGCATGGACAGCCAAGTTATTCCTCTGGTGACAGCGTGGCATCTTAGAAATGCTTTGTCCCCATAAGCAGTTTGACACAAGGCTGGGCATCTCGGATTGTCAGACTCATCTCACCTGAGAGGGCTGAAGATATACCTAGGTTATCCTCTCAAACTTTCTGATATTCTTTGAGTTTGATATTCTTCTCAAACGCAAAGACCAAAGATGTTATCTTTAACTCAAGGAGTTTCAGAGCTTTACAACTCTGACAGCATGGGGAACATTTTGGGAGATCTTTGCTATACGCGTATCCTGTTCTCATGCAATCTCTAGGCATTTCCTTTTGACCACTGCTGGAGATCATCCTGGCCTAGATGTGCCTTGAGAGTCTCCTGTGAAAACCTGTGTACTTCTTTTGATCGATGTATTACTATACTATCTTGAAACTGGAAAAGTTTGCAACTTTTTCATTCTTAACTTTGAAAGATACACTCTTATCTATAGCACATATTACTTACCTGTTAGGCATGGGCGAGCTCTGAAGGGTTAGTGCTCACATAATACATATACAGATATGTGAAAGATAGAAATAGTACTTTATTTCATAATGAATAAATATTATCAATGTGTGTGGCCATATCCATGCATGAAAACAGTAGACACAAGAACGAATATGTCACATACTACACCTGTTTTTCTATGGATATGTATGGCAAAGGAAAGGACCAGTGCAGATCCCGGGATTAATGGTATTGGTGAGCTTACATTACAGTCTTTCTTTGCGTGCTCTAATAACCATCTTTTCTCTGCTTGGGCATGCGCTTCAGCAGAACTTTTAGGAACATGGTATCACTGAGTCCCCAAATGTGACTGAAATTGGCTAGGAAGTTCAATGGTTTTTATGAAGGAGTGATAAACAGGAGAACTTAAAACCTCACGCACGGTGTGATCTTATGAGGCTCATTTCCTTCAAAAATCATTTTCTTTAGGAGAAAGAATTAGCAGCCTAAAGCAAACACTCTGTTTTTATATGCACACAGTCCCTGGCACATGCATATGTTTATGTGCATTTGTCTCACACACATGTGCTTACACAAATGTATGAGCAATCACACTCACCTCCGTGCACTGCCATGTGTCTGTTCCCAGCACACAGTGTGTGCAAAAACTTCCTGGCATTGCTTATCAAAGAGTCATAGAGTCACCAAGGTTGGAAAAGACCTCCAAGATCATCCAGTCCAACCATCCACCTACCACCAGTAATTCCCCACTACACCATGTTCCTTAGCAGCCCATCTAAGCATTTCTTGAACACCTCCAGGTCAATGACTCCACCACCTCCCTGACCAGCCCATTCCACTGCCTGACCACTCTTTTAAAAGAGAATAAGTTTTTCCAAGTATCCAACCTGCACCTCCCCTGGTGCAACTCGAGGCCATTCGCTCTCGTCATATTGCTAGTTGTGCAGAAGAGGCTTATCTGTATATTTACCCTCTAGTGGACGCTGGTACATTCAGTTGCATGATATTCCTAATTTACAATCAGTGGGGTTTCTAAAAATGATGGGGAATGACTTGTCACAACACCTGCTGAAGGTGACAGGCTCGCTTGCACTTCTGCACATGAAGATTTACAAGATGAATGCCACTGGTTTCAAAGGATGAGCACATAAGCACGAGGAGCCTGTGCTAGGGATTGGATAGAAGAATTGGGTCCAGAATTCTTTGCAGGGGACATCTGAACTCAAGAAACGTAGAAAACCTTTTGCACGACAAAAACGACTGACCTCAGAATAATTTACCTTTGCACACTTGCCACATTTCCCAAGTCCTGTTGCTGGGCCTTTCTTATTTCGCATTTGAATGTCAGCAGGTCAAAAGGAACAGTTAATGCTGATGAATATTTCCCCCTCAGCAAAGATATGTGCTGGCCAGCCCAAGGCCAATGAATCGCAATTTCTAAACAGCGTCCCATTTATCTCTCCTCTCCCTCTGCCTCCCCTGCTTGCTTTTATATTTTTGTAACTATAATTGTAGTTAAATTAGAAATAACTGACGGGCAAATCCAGTCAGATGGAAAGAAAATTGCGGGAGATTTATTTTATTTTGATAAAAACCTGACGTTGCCTTTTGTTTTTGTCAAAAAAAAAACCAAAAAAAAAAAACCTACTGTATTTTTCCTTGTACCATGAATTGTGAGATCTATCATGAAACGGGTAAAAAATTATTGAAGGAAATGGTGGTGTTAACCTGAAGGGGAAAATCATTAATGTTGATGTATTTCATTCGATTTTAAATGTAGAATTTATTTTATTTTATTTTATTTATTTGGCGTTGGGGAACTGGGGAAAAGGCAGGAGACTTGCAAAGGACTCTGTGTGCCTTTAAGTCAAAGCATCTATTTTAAAAGCACTCTTCCCTCCTTCCCTCCCGCTCCATTTTTCTAAATAAAGGATATGAGATGTTGTTGTTGTTGGCTGTTTTTTTTTGTTGTTGTTGTTGTTTTTTTTTTTTTCCCTAAGCAAAGAGGACCCCCTCGGCACATTTTTCTTTTCAAATGTGAAATGAGGTGGAAAATCCTCATTTCACGACAGGAAGGACAAATATTGACACAAAGTTAATATTTGTCAGGAGCCCTAGAAGCAACCTGAGTGCTCAAATCTCATATAGATATATATGTTTGTGTGTGGCCGTGTGTGCGTGCATGTGGATATCTATAATTAAATAGTAATGTTGGCTCGATGGTAAGGGAATCTGCGGAAAGCAAAGGCGCAGATGCTTTCTGTCTCCTGTTTCTCTCTTTTCATGCACTAAGCAGGACACACAACATCTCCTCCATCTTCCCACCCATTCCTAGGGTCTCCAGTTGACTCATAGAATGAATCATAGAATGGCCTGGGTTGCAAAGGGCCGCAACGCTCATCTAGTTCCAACCCCCCTGCTATGTGACTCACACACGCCTGATTTCTCTTGTTTTCCCCCCATTCCTTTCCATCTCTAACATAAGTGCAAACGCACACGCGCACACGAATAGAACCCGTTTAATCAGATTTCACCCCATTTACGAACGAGGGGAGCTTCTGGAATTTATCACTGTTATTGCTCATTGCCAATGTAAATAGCACATGTCAGCTCAATGTTCGGTGGTCACTCAGTATTTATTAAGCCCTGTCCACCCTGGCCTTTTTTAGAGGAATGCCCTGGGGCGGATTAGCTGCTGGCCCTGACGCACCGTGTCGCTTATCTGTTCGCATTGATTATGAGAGTCAGCTGTGGCCAGCCCTCACTTTTTCCCTCTCCTCTCAGGCCCCTCTTACAAGCACCCCTGCTTGGATTTTCATGAGGAAATAATCAGATTAGGGCTTCAGCGGCGAGTTCATATGGAGTTCTCTTTCTCCAATGTGCTACTAACTGAATAAACGTGTTTTGTGGTAAATTGCAAATGACATTATGATTACTAAGGCCAGCATGGGTTTCATTTAAAAGTGATCAGAATTGCAGGCTGCAGAAATTGTGAGTGGCAGATAAGGCCGTTTGGAAGGAGGCGAGCAGCAATGCGTATGCATGCATGGGCGTGCAGGGAAGTGAGCAAAGCTGCGTGGCAAGGCAAAGGGAAGTCCTAGGAAATCACAAAATATTGGCAGGTCCCATGTCTCTGGAGGGAGATGGAGTGACTTGAACATTTCCAACAGAGCAAATGAGATCTGCCAACCTTTGGGGCTGGCTGCGTGCTGCTTCCGAACAAAGATGCTGCTCCCTCTCCCTTTGCCCCTAGCAGACACCCGTTGCAAAGCAGTCCTTCTGGTGCAGCTAGAAAGGGAAAGGCAAAGCTCAAAAAAAAGGAGAAAAGGGAAAACAACAAGCTGGTGTCTAAAAACAGAGTGTTTTTTCTATAGATCTCGTCTCACTGGGACCTCCTTCCTGAGCAGCGTGTGACATTTGTGTAATTTCACTGTTTTCCTCTGTGATGTATGGAGTGAGAAATGCTCTTTGAGTCTGCACGTGCAGAATCCCCTTGAAATAAGTCGTAGGTCAATGTCCATGGGATTCAGACACCAAGATGTGGCAGTAAGCAGGACCCAGCCTGCCTTCTCCTAGCTCCTCTCTTTTCCAGCAGCCTGTCATTTTCTTTTAGCAATGACTCCCAGTCGTAATGTTTCTTTAATGCCCTTTTATTCATTCAGAACTTTGTGGCTCTCACGGATGTCTCTCTCTTTATCATTAACACTAAACATTGCTGATCTCTATACACGTCCCCAGAACTACTGAACAAGGAGCTCAGTAAGTTCAGACGTTGGCTGAGATTTGCCTGATGCACTCACAAGCACAGCTAACTAGGGGAGAGCAGGCTTGGAAAGAAAGGGGGATTATAGCTGGCTCGGCAGCAAATTCCTCCTTTGATTTTGTTTTGAAGGAAGGAAGGAAAAACAGAAACACACATCTTTTCCTAGGATGCTTCGGGCAGAAGTGTTTATGTTGTTGGTGCCTGTATTTGAACTCATTTACTTTTATTCTCTCTTTATAATCAGTGATGATCTCATCACTGTGGCCTGAGGCACAATTTCTCTCATGTTAAAGCAGAGACTTATATTTGATCAGATGGAACGTATCCTAATTCAGAGGACTGCACGGACTATATCTCCTCAGCACAGATCCATAAAAGGGTTCTGATGACTCATCTCCTCAGACACTAGGAAAGGGATTGGGTTGCAGATTCTGGAATATATGGCAGTGTCTTATCTCCTGTTACGTTTTGTGAAAAAAGGTTCACATGAAGTATTTCCTAAAGTTGCTTTTGCATTCCCATGGGTCGTACTTACAGGTATAGTTACCCTACGAGGTCCAAATGACTTAGAGCAATTGTCCTTCTGTCGTACTTACTCTTTCAACAGTGGATGCAATTAAGTGCCTAGAATGAACAGGGCAAATGTGTGTAAGTCACTCTGAAAGTAATGCCTCTTATTTGTTTCCATGGAAACTACAACAGATGCAGAGAGCACAATAGCACTATTTGATAGAGCAAGTTCTCAGCTACAAAACAGTTTTTCAACAAAGTCACCACCATGAGCTGTGTATTTTCACTAGCGATGAACTAGAATCCACATGCCTTGCTCATAAAAATCTGCTCAAGTGGAGACGATTCACTATTCCACAGCTATTATGATAGCGTTGTTGCTAGGAAAATGTTGCCCAGGCAGTCCTTTTTTCTTCAGCCTGAACAGATGGAAGTTAGGGTATGCAAAATGAGGACTATATTGTGGGTGTAGTAGGACGGCCCAGTCAAGATGGGCTATGTGGTCCGTGGTCTTCAGACAGTCATTGGAGATGTAAGAGAAAGGTTGTCTTTTCTGGCCTGTCTCTAGAAGTTCAAGTCTTCAGCTTAGTCAGCATCGCGATGTAGCTATCAGAGTTGATGGTTTGTCTGGGTTCCAGGAAATCCAGAAGGATCACCCATTTTCTATCCCAAAGACAGTGCATATTACTTTGCCTACTGAGACCTGTGTCTTGAACATTTTCTTCAATGGGGAATTCATGTTGCCACTGCATGGACTGCTGTTTTGACTCTGACTCATAGTAGTGACACCACATCTTGTCACTGCCCCTCTGCTGCCATGTGTCACGTGGCAACAACATGTAATAGAATATTGCTGGGAAGGTTCTGCCTCTACTGTCATCCCACCAACATCCATAAACATCATAAAATGGAAAGCATTACTTTCAGAGCAGCCCACGTACTACCAGTTCTCAACTGCTTTCAGGTTAAGGTCTTCTTCAGGTAGGTGTAGTTTCCATCTATTTAATACCAATAGCGTCCAGACCTCTCAAAACTAGTTAGAATTTTAGCACCTGCAAAAGTGACTTTGAGCACCGAATGGGAAAATATGCAGCTGTAGCACAAACTGTTGAGATGACGTCTGATGCATATTTTTTTTTCTTTCCCCACCTCTACTTGTCCTTCCAGGAATTTACAGAGACGACAGCAAGTGTATCTTCAAACCCTCAGTACAAGGCTACTTCTGCAAACAGGCAGATTATGCACTTGTCATCCTGGAAAATTTAGACACCAGCATGGTCAAGCAGGAGCTGTTTCCAGTGGTAGCAGTGACTGGCAGCTTTATGGATACCTTCAGTGACGGAGCTTCAGATGCATCATGTCGTTTTGCACAGCATCCTTCCACTCTCTTCTCTGTACTGCCAACCACCAAACTCACAACAGTTTGCTTCCCAGACCTAACGCCTCTGATTTTCAGACTCTACCTCCTCAGTGGGCAGAACTCAACCAGACTGCCCCTTGCTATTTTTTACAATGAACCCCTCAGCCTTCGTGTCTTCACTGAAGGGAAATATATCTCTCCAACTCCATCTTCCTTCTCATGGAATGAAGGGGCGGGAACCAATTATTTTAGCTTTGAGGACAATCTTCTCTATGTCCTCCTTCATGAAGAGGAGCCTGTAGAAATTGTCACTGGCCTTTCTCTTCACGTGGCTTTCACTGTGACTGAGACCACTGGGGAAGAGGGTGAGGCAAATATCGTGCATCGCTTGGCTGATTTCTTGCAGGTTGGTCATGATCAAGTCAGAATAGTCCATCGAATGCCGGGAGGTGAAAGCATGTTGAAAGTCATCTCGGACAATGCTAGCAAAAAGAAATATCACTGCCCCAATATGACGTTTTGCACGACCTTTCATAGAAGATCTGGATCACAGAAACTAGGGAGAGGAGTAGTAAATGCTCGGGTTGTGCAGCCGTCTGATGCAGCTGGTCCATCAAAAGTGCTGATTTTTGAATTTGGTGATCCACCAGGCCACCAAAGAAATGAGTTTCAGCGTTCCTTAACAATTGACAGTTTAAAGATCTTGGCTAGTGCAATTATCAATGCTCATCAGACTGGAGACCTTCAGACAGTCCTGGGCTTACCAGTTGACACTCTAATGGTGAATCAGCCTGACTTACTGTTCTCAGGAAGAGATAATAGGAGGTAAGTGTGCTCCTGCAGTATCTTAAAAAAAATGCTGATACTGATTAAAGTGGATTGAGTGAATCGAACCACTTGACCTGCTTAATAAGATACAGAGTAAGTTCTCCATTTACTGAAATATGACTGAGGTAAAGCACACTAAAAAGTTTCCCTAACAGAGCTGTGGTGAAGTATTAAGTAGAGTCCTGACTCTGACCTAGCCAAATTATCATGACATTTTCTCAGTGCTCATGTAGTACAAAGCTGTCCATGATATTTTAATCCAGGAATAGAGTTTATGCAAGTCTGCCATGAAATTATAAAGTAGTAGGTAAACTCAGTGATTTTTAAATGAGTTCAAACTACTAAAGCTCTTAACTGCTAAACAGTTAAATCTATGAGTGTTTGTAAATGTTGTGCCAGAAATGTGCTGTGGTTATTGGACAGGTTATTGCTCTAAATCACTCACAGGCCTAAACCTTAGAATCATAGAATCACCAAGGTTGGAAAAGACCTACAAGATCATCCAGTCCAACTGTCTACCTGTCACCAATAGTTCTCACTACACCATGTCCCTCAACACAACGTGTAAACGTTCCTTGAACACCTCCAGGGTCGGTGACTCCACCACCTCCCTGGGCAGCTGATTCCAGCCCATCCCAGTGCCTGACCACCTTGATTCATATGCTTTAATACTTAAAGCCAGGAAAAAAAAGAAAAAATTGCATTTTGTAAGTACTGCATATACGTATTTTCATACATAATACATAAAGAGCATGGAAGATAACTTTCTGATGCAGGTGATGAAGGAGACAACGAGGAGAGGTGTGCTTCTGGACTCTGTAAGGACAAACAGGGAAGGGGTGGCTGGGAACTTGAAGGCTGGGGGCAGGCTTGGATGCAGCAACCATGAGATAGTGGAGGAAATGAAAGAAATAAGGCAATAAGTAGGACTGCAACCTTCAACATCAGAAGTGCCACTTTTGACCTCTTCAAGGACCTACTTGGAGGCATCCCATAGGTTAGAACATTGAAAGGGCCCAGAATGTTGGTTGACATTCAAGCATCACTTCTTCCAAGCTCAAGATCAGTGTCTCCTTAAGAGTAAGCAATCAGCCAAAGGTGGTGGGAAACACACAGGGATGAGCAAGAAGCTCACAGAAAAAAAACGTAAATGGAAGAAGAACTCTATAGAATGTGGAAAAGGGGTCTGGCAACTTGAGAGGAATACAGGAATATTATCAGGGCCTACAGGAATGCCACAAAGAAGGCCAGGGCCCAGTTGGAATTAATTCTGTGGGGGAGGTTAAGGACAACAAGAAAGGCTTTTTTAAGTATGTCGGTAGCAAAGTGAACATGGGAAAATGTGGGCCCACTGCTGTGGTGGTAACAGGATGCTGAGAAGGCAGAGATGCTGAATGTCTTCTTTGCTTCTCCACTGCTAAGACTGCCCATGAGGAATCCCAGACCCTGGAGTTGAGAGAGACAGTCTGGGGAAAGGAGGATTTCCACTTGGTCGAGGAGGATGTGGTCAGAGATGATCTAGGCAAAATCAACGCAAATAAATCCATGGATCCTGATGGGATGCACCCATGAATGCTGAGAGAGCTGGCAAAAGTGATTTCCCTCTCTATCATGTTTGAAAAGTCATTGAGAATGGGAGATGTGCCTGAAGAGCCAATGCCACTCCAGTCTTCAAAAAGGTCAGGAGGGAGGAGCCAGGCACCATCAGCCTCAGCTCCATCTATGGGAATGTGATGGAGGAGCTTATTCTGGATGTTACCTCCTAGCAAGTGGAAGAAAAAGAGGTTATTAGTCAACAAGGATTCACTGAGAGGAAATTATGTCAAGTGGATGGGGCCAGGCTCTTCCCAGCAATGCCCAGTGACAGAAAAAGAGACACAAACTGGAACATAGGAAGTTCCATACAAACATGAGGAAAATGTTTTTCACTGTGAGAGTGGCAGCAAAGGTATAGGCTGCCCAGAGAGGCTGTGGAGTCTCCTTCTCTGGAGTTATAACCTGCTGTAGGGAACATGCTTTAGCAAGGGGTTGGATTGGAAAGGTCCCTTCCAACCCAATGATACTGTGATACATATATGCATATATGTGTGTGGGTATGTACAGCATCAGGTCTGCATCTAATTTTAACAGGACAGTGCAGAACAGCCCTGCACTTGAGAATGATTTTCCAGTGGGAACTACCTTTTGAGCTCTGTCAGTTAACTAGTTCTAGGTCAGTTTTGTCTGTAGTAGTTTTTTATTGATGTTCTGTGCCAAGGCTCAATCTCTGAAAGTGATTTTCTCCTCTCCTCCACAGCAACAAACAGTCCTTCCTGTCCTTTCTCTGTTCTCATCTTGCTCCTTTGAGCCTTCTTGCAGCCTCTATTTGCAAACCCAGATGGCAGCCCTTATCTGCAGAGAGGGCTGAGAGGAGCAAGGCTGAGAGGGGAGCAGACAGCAGTATATTTCAGCTTCAGATCCTGAATCTGTATTAAAAGCAGATGGGAAATATGAAAAAGGTAATATCCCATCTGCTTTTAATAGGGGGCATGGGATTTGATGCCTGGCAACCTTATTGTGTACTCTCTTGATATTGCATAATGTTATTTTTGATGTTGTGCACTACTGAGCCTTACCCAAGTATAAGCATATTCCATCTATGATAGAAAGAAATTGAATTTGTCTAAGACTTATTTTCTCTAATTAATACCATATCCTCTAACTTTCTACCACTGACCCCAGTACCATCCTGCTGTCTGTTGGTGATAAAAAGTGCTATTCACATGCTTAACTTCTCCACTAGGCACAGTGTGGCTTCCAGTAGTGGTGAACCCTCATTAGGGTTTGCTTCTCTGGGGACATAAGAATCATTGTTTTGACTGGATTTGTTTTCTAAGTAGTACCATTTTTAGCACAAGTGGGAAATTGTTATTTGCAAGATAAATTAGGCCAAACTTTGAAGATACACAATCTTTTTTTATCCATCTTCACTGTTTTCAATAGCGTGCTTCTGTTACGATGCAGGACACCACAAAATGTGGCAGCAAAATCTGTAGGAAGTTTTGCAGTCTGTGGTAGCAAATGTTATCCTTTGTGCTATTCTAAGCCATGTTGTAGACTGTGACATGTACAGGATCTCTCATTCATTGTCTGTTGCTGATGATCAGATCAAAAGGAGCAACAAGAAGAGCAACGTGAGCTACAGCGTGAGTCAGGAGCAAGCTGTAATTTTTCAGGATAAGGTCACCAGAACAATATTAGAAGTCTATAGGTTACTGAACACACTGATATAAGATAGAATCATCGAGTCATTAAGGTTGGAAAAGACCTCTAGGATCACCAAACCCAAGCCCAATCCACTCCCACTATGCTCACTATGTCCCTCGATGCCACATTGGACACCTCCAGGTATGGTGACCACAACACCTCCCTGGGCACCTGTGCCACTGCATCACTGTTCTTTCAGAGAAGAAATGTTTTCTAATATCCAAGCTGACCATCCTCTGACACAATTTGAGGCCATCACCTCTTGTCATTGTGGTAGGTAAGCAGGGATCACCTAGAGGAGAGGATCACCCTGTTCTGTGTGCCAGGAAAGAAGCTTTTCAGCTACATATTTTCAAGCACAGATGACATTTTCATTGCACTGGAGATTGATCTACTGGTTGGCATTTGGGAAGCTATTCCTATCTTTCCATCTGAGCATGCTGCTCAGACTGCTCTCACTGAGCAGCAGTGATCAAAGCAGGCCCCTATGTTTTGTTATAAGGACATGAGCAGGGCCAGCTTGCAGCTGCATACTCACCATCTCACTAGGGGAAGACCTGGGATGCATATTCAAGAGAATGCTAACTACCAAATGGGAGGACCAGCTCCACACCTACACACACATAGCAGTGTGGGCTCCTCTGCTGCGTTATTTATTGCTCCCCATCAGTCACAGCCTTTCTGGGATTACTCATGGCTGACATTTCTGATGCAATAAGGCCACAGATAACTCGTGAAATGAAATCAGGGCTTTCCTGTTGGGACATGTAATATCCCCACTGTCTATCTGTCTCTCTTTAGACAGTACATGCTAGCACAGGCAAGGATAATGGGTCTGGGATTACAAGTCAGGATAGGTATACCTATGTATTTTTCCATGGAAGGAAAAGAGAAATGTTTTCACCTCAGAGTGATGCAAAATCCAGTTGGGCTCTCAGATATTCACAGAAGCTGCACTCACGCAGGGCCAGCCTTCCTGTGGCTTCAGACTTGTGGCTCCTCTTGCTTCCAGCCAACAACAAAAAGGCCTTTGATCAGCAGAGACCGCCTGCTCATCCTGCAGCTCAGGACAGCTAGGCTGAATGGAGCCTGGGAAACCTTGCTGCGGTCAGGTAGCAAGACAGTGAGCCTGTGCATCACATTGGCAAGCCTTTAAAAAGAAAAGATATATGTGACCATTATGATTTTTGATTTAAACTGCTTTTTTTTTCTTCTTTTTTCTTTTTTCTTTTTTTTTTCTCATGATTTGAATGTAAGTCCTTTGTTGAGGTTGCTTCCAGCATGGCTCACTGGTTTGGCTCACAGAAAGGGGCGACTGCTGTGAGTGCTGCAGCCTTGCACAAAGGGAGGAGATGCAGGGAGATCACCTAGCAGTCACCACACAGCTTTCTCCTTAAGTATATGTCTGCGTTTACGTATATGCTGCAATGTATTCACAGACAGGAATCTCTCTCTTGCAAAGTTTTCCTCATATCAGTATGTATATAAAAGGACAAGAGAGCACAGCAACAGAAATATGGTGCAAGTTTCTGTGAATGTCTTTATACAGAATCAGAAATACAAAAGCCAGACAGTCTTCCAGATGCCATTTAGTCCCCATCCCCAAAATGGAGCAGGAAACTCACTGATGCCTGATGGAACTTTAACATGTTGCATACGGAAATTTGCAGGCATTAATCTTCCCTTATTAAGAGCTATGTTCAGGGTAGCACGTGAAAGATAATGTGAATAAAGGAATTAACATTGATTGAGACTCAAGCAGTAAAAGTGAAGCAAATTGTCAAGGAACTGCTCATTCAGACAGCAGCACCAATCCAGAGGACTAAAGGAAAATCAGCACTCATTGCCGTATCACGCAGCATGCACACAAGCAGGCAGAGTTAGAGGTGCAAACTGCATTAATGCTGACACATCCTGACCCTGGTGACAGCCTTCGTGCAGTAGGCAGGCTGTTGAGTGTAATTGCTTTAAGAAAGCGGGGGGGACAACTTTTTTTACCTGTGTGGAAATCATACTTTCCCTCCCAGGGTGGGCAAGGCAGGATGCTAAAAGCCCTAACCCCAGAGCTCCAGCACTGGAGGCTCTATTAGGGTTTTATCTGCAGCACTCAGATGAAGTTAATTTGCTGTAAATATCTTGGGAACATTCCTCAAATACAAATAGCTGAGCCCCTTTTTTGGCCAGCATCTCTTATCTTAGCTGGTAGATCTTTAAGGAAGCTTTCCTCAGTGTGCAAGAGCTCTCCATCTCCCGGTGAAGCAAGTTAGGAAAGGAAGCTAAAGACAGTTGTGGCTGAACTGGGACCTGCTGGTCAAACTGAAGAGTGAGAAGAGAATGCCCAGGCAGTGGAAACAGGGACAGGTACTGTAGGAAGAGTATCAAGAAGCAGCCAGGCTACGTAGGGATGAGGTCAGGAAACCCAGGCCTAGCTTGAACTGATCTGGTCAAGGGATGCTGAAAAGAACAAGAAAGGCTTCTGCAGGTACCTCAGCCTGAAAGGAGAAGTCCAGGAGGGTGTACCCACCCTGGTGAGTGACACAGGCAAGCTGGTAGCAACAGGCAAGGAGAAGGCTGAGGTAGTTAACAACTATTTTGCCTCGATCTCTCTGATAACTGCTCACCACACAGCCCTCGAATGTTTGGATTGGTAGGATGGGACTGGGGGAGCAACGTCCCTCCTACTGTAAGTGAAGATTATGACCACGTGAGGAACCTGAACATCCACAAGATTGTGGGTTCCGATGACAGTGCATGTCCCTGTTCATTGCAGGGGAGTTAGGCTAGATGGTTTTTAAAGGTCCTTTCCAACTCTAGGGATTCTATGGTTGTATTCAGCCATCTAGTTAAATTATGGAACACATGGATAAATTTACTGTGAAACCTAGAAGGTTTCCAATAGAGGACTGGGATTCTGTAGTGGACAGTTGTAGGAGTGATGGTATGAGAAACCTAATGGGATTAAAGTGGACGCTAAACACGTATAAACAGTGTTATACCATATAAAAAGTCATGATTGTATTGTGTTGTAGGAATCAAGATGAATTTTAGTGTTTTGTTCTTAATTCCTTACTCCTTCCAAACTGGTAAACAGCAGTTCAAGGATCTGCCAACGAGAGGTACACACCATAGAATCACAGAACCACAGAGGTTGGAAGGGATCTCTGGGGATCAGCAAGTCCAACCTCTGCTGGAGCAGGTTCCCTATGGGAGGTTGCCTATTTCAGACATATTTATGTGCAGGTTGCCTGTAGTGCCACAGTGCAGAAAACTGCTGGATACAGTGGTGTCTGTCCATAAAACTGAGTGCTTGACTTGGGGGAAAAGAAAATGGGGTCAGAGTATTCTGTCCTTTTGTATGCAATCCTTGTGTAAAACCAGCGTTTCCCTTGGAAGTTTTCAAAGGAATCCCTGAAATATCCCTTTAGACAACAGTCATGGGGCTTGATGTTGCCATTCCAAATCAGATAATAACAGTTTTTCGTCAGTGCTCACCCAGACTGGAATTCAAGTTTTACCCACACTGTGGCTGTGATGGAATCCACAGCTTGCTCCAGCTGTAGACTTCCAAAAACCAACCAGCTCCTCTGTGAGAAGGGAACAGGAGGGAGGAAGGGGGAAGGGAGAGCAGAGGTGAGGAAAGGTGAAGTTGGGAAGGACTCAGGAAAATGAGTGCTACCTCTGTCAGCAAAGAGGCAGGTCTCTGTGGGAAGAAGGTGGGATTTATTGCCATACGTTGTCCTCAACAACATGGATTTTTGAGGGTTTTTAATCATTTAAAAATGAAGGGGATCAGTCCAAGGGTAGACTTTACTGGTTCTCTGCTTTTCTCCCAGAGGCTATAGCTGTTGGGATCAGCTCGAGAGTACATCTGAGAGCCAGGAGGATACCCATCAGCTTTCTCAGAGACTGGAAAGAGACCTGATCCCAGTTCTGGCTGCTTGGCTTACATCACACACCTATGTGATTTCCCCCTTAATGGAGCTTGTGGTAAAATCTACTCCTTTGATGATTTCCGTGGTGTGAACGCACAGCACAGCTAAGTCTCTGAAGGGTCCATCCTGTCCCCATTCTGACTTGTTTAAGACTCTACTGGTGGAGCTGGGCTGGTGTGACATTACAGTGAGTGACAGCTGTGTTGGCTCCGAGGTCAGCCCGTGTCACTGTCACATCACACTCTTGACATCGCGTGGAAAAGGGAGACAAATTCTTCCACATGCTTTGTTAGCACGAGCCCGGTGAGCAAAGGGTTAAGTGGCTTTGGTTTCTGTGTCTTTGTAGGGATGTGTGCACGTATATATATGTATGTATACGGATATATATATATACAGCCCTCAGTTTGGCTGTAGGACCTCGCGCCCGCAGGCCACAGTCACATTATCATCTGGAAATTGGATAACGACAGCACAATGACAAATCCAGGTTGCTTGCAATAAGGTGCTAATCCCTTTGCTTTAATATCGGAGCAGCGTGTAATGATGTTTGGACATCACTCCAGTTTACTGACGACCCCACTGGGGCCAGCAATAGAAGCGTACAACTGTCTAACAAGCCGTCAGGTGACCGCCGTCGTCAAAGCAACGGATGGTGCAATCTAATCTTCCCTCCATCCCTTCCAGCTCCCAATAAGGGCCAGATTATAGAAGTGGCCCATCAATGCTTGGTAACTCGAATCAATTAACGTTAATTCGCACAATGCTATGATGTATTGTGATCACTTTCATTTCAGAGAAGGGGGAAGAAATTGCTATAATTCACCTAAAATGAGGTTGTCTATGGTGCTGAGGTATTAATTGGGTGTCCATATTAAATGGAAAAGGAGCATGGTAGTGAAGGAAAAGTGGATGAGTGACTCTCTTGGCTGCTATTGACCTATCAGAAGAAGACAGTGCCCTTTTCCTTTGCTTTTATCTATTACAGTTTTCCCTATTGCGTGTCAAGTTGATGTATTATAAAAAATTCATTTGGTGACCTTTCACCCCCCTAGCAGATTAAACAATTTCACTGGGATGGCATCATTAACAGGGCCTTGCATTTAATGATGATTTCTCTAAAAGGCCACGGAGATTCGATTTTAAGCTAACAGATTTATTGCACTATTATAACATATCGTAAAAAACTGTACCACCTACGGTCTGGTTTTAGGATAGAAACTGTTTAAGAGTTTATGTGGAGCTTAAAGTGATATTACCTTGGGATATGCAGCAGCGGCGAAGCTCTGACCTCCGGCATGATGCTGCTTACATTCAATAAAAGACATTCCTCTGACAGAAAGCTTTGGGAGTGTGTTATGGAAGAGACCTGGGTTAGCTCCTCACCACGAGCAGATAGAGTTCTAAGCACAGTATTTCCACTCAGCTCCAGCGATTAACGGAAGCTGCTAATGAAGTTGGAGAGTGTTTCCTTTCTGTTGGATGGACTGGTTCTGAAGGGTCCTCTGATCCTACCATACCCTTGAGTGGATCCAGTAAGGTCCTCCTGTCTCTTTTTTTAGGATGACTTCTCATTGCTCCAGCCCGTAGGACCCTGCCAGTTGCCTCCACCAGGCAACTGCTCACCTTCAGCCATTGGGATCATAAAGCGGAAAGGAAAGCTATCTGAGCAGGGGGGAAGGTTGTCCTAATGTGGGAGACATGTCTGGATGTTCCTGGGCCACTTTTTCAGGACTTGTTCAGTCTAACCAACTTATCTGATGCTTTCAACTGCCTCAAAATATCCAGCTTTAATGAAGGCGTCTTTGCTTCAAGAAATGAATGCCCTCCAAATGATTAGATAAGGAAGCATATTTCACTTGTCCAGCCTTGCCCCGGAGCATAGCTCAGTTCCTTGTTTCTTATCCCAGTTCATCACCAACCCAGGCCCCGCTGCTATGTCTCCACATGCATTTAGGGGCTCAGGTTTTTGAATTTAGGTCTTACTGGCTCAGCCTACATGTAACAAGAGAGACATCAGCAACCATCAGTCCTTTTCTGCACAACAGCCCGCTCCTCGTAGATAGACATGATCAGTATAACTTTGTTTACTTGTTTATTAGGGAAAGCTGAAACCTGCTTTCCACTATTGCTTTTGTTTTTGTCTATAACATGGGAAATCGTGGAAATCTGCTGAAACATCCAGCAGAAGGGGCACAGGCACCAATTGTATGGCCCATCTCCTCACCACATGACAACAGAGGACGCTTCTCCAAAAGGCAAAACTACCCACAGCCATTCCAGTGAATCTGCACCTACTTTGCTGTATAGAAGTCCTCAGATTGTGTGTCTTTTCACTATAGCAGCATCTTCCTTGGCCCTGCCACCTCCTTTCAGGAGCAGAATAAAAACCTCTTGGCTTTACCAAGTGATGCATCTTGGTGTTATCAGTACCAAAAATTCTTCCCAAACTCCTTCCACTTTCAAAGATGTATACTGATGCCACGCTACTAGTACTGCAGGCATATCCAGACAATAGTTTAATTAAATTGTCTGTGTTTATGAGTAAATTAAATATGCAAGGGACCATGCTCTGTCAACAAGTTCAGATTACATGGATCAGCCCACGTCCCTAAAATTAAATCCTTTCACACATCATTTCAGAGTGGCCCCAACCAAACAGCCTGGGGAGAAGAGTCTCTGGCTAGCTTCTAAACCATCTGGGAGTTGTCTTAGGCTTTGTTATTGGGCCAGGACCAGAGCCTGTCAGTCTGTCATGCCTTGATACCTGCAGTAGATGCTCTAATTTCTAAAATCTCTAATTTCCTTGCT
>JAOWBP010001760.1:90797254-90813492 GCA_028571105.1 Tragopan temminckii
AGAGAGGCGGTGCTGCCCCATCCCTGCAGACAGCCAAGGTCAGGCTGGATGGGCTCTGAGCACTGATGGAGCTGTGGTGTCCCTGCTCAGTGCAGGGAGTGGGACGGATGGCCTTCCAGGGTCCCTTCCAACCCAAACCAGTCTATAACACGAGATCTGCAGGGTTCGTGCACCCTGGTGCAGCCCCAGCATGAGTATTGGGCTGTGCATGTGGGTGTGGAAGTAATGTGGCATTCAGTGCTGGCAATGCTCATCCCTAAAATTAGGCCCTGGTGGTGAAAGTTGTTGTGCACATCTTTGGTATTAAGTGAATGAGTTGTTCTGGCCCAGCTGCTTGCTCAAAGTTAAGCCTGTATGCAAGATTAAGCTGAAGTGAAGCTTTAGGACCAAGGACTACTCCACTGATAATAATAATTTAATACTGTAAGGATGTTAAAGGGACTGGTTTTCCACTGAGATGTATAACTGACAGTTATACAGGGATATTATTTTGAAAGATCATTCTACAGAGATAAATCTTCACAGGTTTTATCCATATTGCATGAATATTTCCAATGAGCTTGAACTTGGTCAGTCTAGATTGCCAAGAACTGCTACACTGGGCATCATTCCTGCTGAAAGCAAAGAATCAGGAACATAAAACAATACAGTACGAATTTGTGACTGAAAAAGTAAGAAACTCTTTAGTATGATTTTTTCCCTTCTCTGCCCCATTGAAGATGGTAAAGCTTGGTGTTGCAAGGTGCTTCTTAACCCCATTGTGATTATGGTGTGAAGTTGAAGAGAGAGGTCAGAGCTCAGATTTTCTCAGACTTTTGGCTGCAAATTTACATAGGAATTTGGGAGCTCATCCTGTGTCTTCTTTAAGAAGTGGGTCACAGTGTTGCAGCAGAAGCCCTTTGAGCTTTGGGCCTACTTGAAGGCAGATTTATCACTGAGATAGGACTGGGGAAGCCTTGTTTAAATGCAGAGTCAGGATATCCTGAGGTCTGCTTTGGTGTGAGACCAGGCTGGAGTCATCTTTCCTTACCTTTCTTTAAGTTGCCCAGCTCTGGGGAGTTGTTTAGGTTCCTGTATTGATCTAGAGAAACACACATCACCAAAGACATGCTCATCTTAGGTATTATAGATATCCATCTTAAGAAGAATCTCAGTTAGGTGATCCCCTTAGAGTAACAACTGCTGAGTCTCTGAACTTGTCAAATAATTGCCAAGTTTCCCCAGCTGCAAAATGGGCATGACAATAAACCCCAGGCCTGCAGGCGAGTGTAGAAGTGCACTTTGATTGAAGCCTGAGCTGAAGTGTTTTTGTAGTTGGAGCTGGAGAATGGGATTAAATTGTAGTTCTGCTCCCTTTGGCTTTCTTGACTCAGCACCAGGCTTCCTGTGCACTCAACCTGAAACAGACTTTATGGATGAAAAAAGCCTATAAAGCTACTGAGTCTGCTCTTTTGCAAAGATGCTGTTGTACCCTACCATCCAGGCGGTGTATCCAGCAAACACAACCCAAATATGTAGGCCCACTTCTTGAGATTTCTCATTTTTAAGACACCATGAGGATTTCGGATACAGTTTGTGTAGGGTGAAGTCATGATGGTTTCAACAGTATAGAAATTGCTTAAAGATTGTTATAAAAAGGATATCAGCTGCACATGCATCCTTTGGGTAACCATGCTTTGGCTTTATTAGCACCCAGACAAATGCATGTAGAGGTTCTGGTAGTAACCAGACTGTCTGTACAGAAGATCTGGAGGCTAAAGCAATAGTGAAATGGGATTAAGCAGCTGGATCCTGCCCACTGCCATGAGGACCACCAGTTTCTGCCTCCCCCATGACAAGCAGACCATGGACACGTGATTATCAGCAGTGGAAAGTTTAATATCCAGACTGTGAAACTGCTCAGACAATACTGACTGGGGAAGAGATACAGGATAGACAGATTGTAGATAACTACGTAAATTCAGCAGATTGTAGTTATTATTGTGATCTCGGCATCATGAGTATGGTAATATGTATGGTAACCCAGGACAGATGGAAATTTCCCTTATGCAGAGCTTCCACTGGAATAACTAATTTGTCTTTGGTGGGTTGATGCCTCAGACGTATTACTACCTTTATCTGAAGTTTTAGTACTGAATAGGACAGCCTCGGGGGAATTCTGGACACTGGAAAAGCTGGCTGTTCTTCCAGGGGTACCTTGGCGGTGAATCTTGGTGCGATGTTGCAGGTATTTTCTGGTGGGGTTGAAGGTCTCAGGCATTCAACAATCCATTTGTTTTGCAGTGGCAACCTTGAGATGGCCAGCATTGTAGGAAAAAGGGAAAATGTTACTTCAATCAATCATAGAATGGTTTGAGTTGGAAGGGACCCTTGAAGGCCGTCTGTCCCACTCCCTGCACTGAACAGGGACACCCACAGCTCCATCAGTGCTCAGAGCCCATCCAGCCTGACCTTGACTGTCTGCAGGGACAGAGCACCCACTCTGGGCAGTAGGTGCTACACGTAGACCTGGGGAGGAAGGAAATCTAAATACTGATTTTGCTTGACTTTTTCCTAGGCTTTGATGCTATTAGCAAAAAGCATCAAATATTAGCCGATACATCTGCATACATACATGTCAGATGAGTAGTGCTTCACTAGTTCTTCAGCTTCAGTGCTGATAAAGACTAGGTATGAATTCACTGAAAGATGGAATAAGATCTTTCCTCTGTTTTTCTGTCCTTAAACCTATTTTAAAATCCCTTGTCCGTAGCCAAGGTTAGAAAATATTCTCACTGTGGCGTTTTCTGTGCCATTTATTCAACCCATTTGGAATATGCATTGTGATAGTTTTTGCAGGCAGTTTCTAGTTCATATTTTCTTTTTTTAATCAGGCAGAGACATTACAATTAAAATACCGTAAAAGCGATTCTGGCAGTATTGCAATAAGCATGTTTTTTAATTAAAGAAAGAACATGGGATGTACAAATAGTACCAGCTAATGGGAAATTTCATCCAATGTATTTTTTAACTGAGATTTAAAAGGAAGAGTAGTCAGCCCTATTTCTCTCCGTCACTGTGATATTTTTCTACGTTGTTACAGTGAGGTGCACCAAATCTGCAAGAATTACGGACTCAGAACCTTAAAGTCTCTGCTGTTTTGATGGGAAAAAAAAAAAAGAAAGGCATTAGTTATTTAGAATGTTAGTGCCATTTTAGCAGGAATTCAGTATTATTCTTTAGAATTCAAGTCACAGAGCTGGACGTTCCCCAGAGAAAGGATTTTAAGGCCCATCTGTAGCAACTTGAGGGTTTTTTTGGGTTCCTTCTCAGCTGTAAACCCTGGTTTGTGTTTGGCCACGGGCTGCAGGTCTTCCTTTCCCATTCTGTTTAAGATGGGATTATAGACAGCATGCACACCGGGCTCCCAGGGCTCATGCTTGTTGATGAAATTGATTTTTTGTATCTTCAGTAGCTCCTGAGACTCCTCCAAGGTGTTGCAGGAGGAGCGGACTGGAAAAAATTTGTTCTGAGCATGCTGGTCTGGGCTGAAAGCTGTTTTCTGGAATGGAAAGGGGGAATGTGTCCCTGTTGGAGAAGCAGATTGTGCTTCTAGGCATAAGATGGAAAGGTCCACTGCATCTGTCTACATCTGCCCTAGATGCTAAGCAGGCCCCAATGACAGTTGCAGCATTGTCCCATTAGTAGTTCCATCCTTGCACACCCATATGTAGTACAGAAATACAATCCATGCAGCCATGCAGCAGAGATCTGAGCCTTTGGATGTGGCTCTGGGCAGCCTGGTCTGGTGATTGGTTGCCCTGCACATACCAGGGGGGTTGAAACTAGATGAGCATTGTGGTCCTTTTCAACCTAGGCCATTCTATGATGATTTTTAAAGCTCCTAAATGCAAATAAATGTCTTCAAAGGCATAAGTATGTATTATAAGCACAGAAGTACTAATGAAGAGTAATGTGTAGCAGGGCATTGCATGAAGATTTCAATTTTGATGTATCCCCTCTTCTTTTGACGGCTTAACAAACTGTGCATTGCAATAGCTCTTCTGTGAGAGCAGGCTTCCACTAAGGAGAACAAGTTTTAGCAGCAAATCAGTGATGTGTTCAAATGTAAGTGCCAGAAATCAGCTTGAGATAATTGTGGATAGAGGGATATAGCAAGTGGAAACACACTGGTCTGATGGTCACCCAGATAATAATAATTCTACTCCCTACAACTGTTCTTTCCCTGATGTCCCCCTCTTTTGCTGAAGATGAAGGACTCAACAGGTGTCCATCACCTGTAGACTTGAAATAAGAGCCTAAGGGCTGATTTTTTTCATTGCACCTCTTTGCACAGTGCTTAGTATGATGCCTTTTCAAGGCTTACATGACAGCTTGGCATCATAAACTCACAAGATTGGAATAGACCTCAAAAATCACCCAGTCCAACCATCCACCTACCACCAGTTCTTCCCCACTAAACCATGTCCCTTAGTGCCACAGCTAAATGTTTCTTGGACACTTCCAGGGACAATGACTTCACCACCTCCCAGGTCAGGCCATTCCAGCACCTGACCACTCCTTTGGAGAAGAAAGTTTTCCTAATATCCAACCTGAACCTTTCCCTGTGCTTTCTTCATTAGATCCCAGATGATGGACTGTGATATGTCAAAGCATGTCCAGAAGTCCCCACACCTCTTACTCAGCAGGTTAGATTTCCCTCTGCAGATTCATCAAGGAGAAGCTGCTTAGAGCTAGAGAAATAGAAGAACTCTGAAAGGAGCTACCTATGTCAGTGTCCTCCGGGCTGCCAACCCCACTTATGAGGCAGCAGATGCCATCTGAGCAGATGGCTGTGAGACTGTGAGCCAGACAACGCAGATGTGGGAGATGGTTTCTATCTGAGAGTACTCAAGCAGTTGCTGGTTCCTCACTCGGACAGATGAAGGCCTTCATCTAACAAAATGCTGGAATATGTGTTTATCTTTTTAGCATTATTGATGTTCTGGTGGAAACACATAGCTGGTTTGGATCTGTGCCTGTATATCACGAGAGTGAAGGGACCTATATAGGGAGGTTTGGACTTGTGGTTCAGGCAGCCTTTGGGATGGAGCCAGTAGGACAAACTTCTTCACATCTTGCTCGACACTGGTCCAGCCTGCAGTAAACTTTTATGGCTCATCCAAATGCCATGTGAGCCTGTCAGCAGGTCTGTGAAATACTCAATTGTTCCCACTGAAGGCCCATAAGTCCCATATTTCTCTTCCCATACAGAGGAGGATCTTTGTTTCGTGGGTTTTTTTTTTTTTTTTTTTTTTTTTTTTATTTCAAAAAGGGCCCAACAGACATAACACTTAAGGTCATAGAATCATAGTTCTTTCCTATGAGAGTGGTGAGGTGCTGGAACAGCTGCTCAGGGAGGCTGTGGATGCCCCGTCCATCCCTGGAGGTGTTCAAGGCCAGGTTGCATGGGGTCTGGTATGAAATGTGGAGGTTGGTGGCCCTGCCTGTGGCAGGGGGGTTGGAGCTTCACGATCTTTGGGGTCCCTTCCAACTCAAGCCATTCTATGACTGTGATTCTGTGTTTCTGTGGTGACGGGAGGGAGTAGTTCTTTTGAGGAGATGGCCTTTCAGCCAGCATATCCTCTTCTGCAGAGAGCAGGTTTTCTGCTAATCGAAGTGGTATGACACACTCCTGACATGCAGGACAGTTCTTCCATCATTATTTTCCTAACGCTTTCTGTTACTGATTTAAAACAAATCTCTGGAGACTCTCCAGAACCTTCCTTACAATTTGCTTGCTTTAACGCTTCACTGCAAATGCTGTGATTGCAAATGCTGAGGTGTTGCCTCAAAAGATAATGGTAAAGAATCCCAACCTCCATGTAAAGATGCCTTTTGGAATGGAGACTTTGCTTCCCACTGAGTTCAGTAAATCCCTGGAGCGTTCTGAATCTCAGCCTAAAAAATAATGAGAAAATCAACGTCTCTCTTATGCGCTATGAAAATGTGAATAGTGGAAGAATTTTTTTATTTTATTTTTTAATGACATTTTTGAGAAAGGTTATAAACCCCTGCGTCTGACAGCATGAATCAGTCTCTGTGTCACAGAGGCAAGGAGAAACTTTCCACAGTCGTCCTCATCCATCTCCATGGATGCTTGTTCTCTTTTTCCAGAGCACATGGCACAGCCTTTTTCCAGGGTAAGTGCTCTGGGTACCAGGGTGGTGAATTTGACCCAGCTTGGTATTGCATGAGCCAGCTGGGGCTGCATGACCAACTAAGTGGTGATACATTAACTTTCCACTTCATTCTGTGTGTGCCTTCTACCATTTCCCAATGAGTTCAGAAGATAAATCTCTTCATACAACCATTGATATGCTGGTGGAGCACTTATTCATGTGACAGATTACAATGCTCCCCTTATCATTATTATTACTATTATTATTATATTATCATTTTTTTGTTATTTGGTCTGTTTCTCCCTTCTTCCGAGGCTGCCTCCAGTCTTTTCCTTGTTGGTTTTTTTTTTTCCCCTCCTCTTTTTCTTTTGAGTAAAGACAGATAAAGAAAGATTTCTTTTCCAGGCGGAGAGGTGGAGGCTAATTGCTGGGTTAATTGAGAAGAATGGTGCTTCTGATGTTCTCACAAAGTATCAAATAACCCCGACAGATTCCGCCCCCACTCTCCCTCACTCCACCTAAAGAGACCCATTGAATTTGCACATTACTGTACAGAAGTGATTATGGCTTTAATTGTATTTATTTTGGTTGGTGGGGAGGCCATCATAACAGTAGTTGATTGATTTTTATAAAATCACCCTCAAGGTCATATGTAGGACTTTGCTTTCCCGTGCAGCCATAACAAACAATTTGAGGGTCACAGCCAAAGGCTCAGCTGAGCAATATTCTTCCTTTCTGCTTTCAGAGAAGGGGTCAAGTGCAATAAAAGAAGGAAGCATAACTTTTATTTTCTTTTAAAAAAGGGGAAGACAATCTTGTAAAGCAGCAGCTGTATATTTATTTTGACCCGATGAAAAGCAAAGAAATAAGGAGAGCTGAGTGTTGGAAGGACCGTGTATAAATTTTTGACACAGGTATTTGTAAGTTTGGCTGGAGTTTATTTTACACTTGGACTTGTTTAATGACTAAATGAATCCCTGCTAATGCTTTCTTTTCCTTTGTCTGATATTGCTTTTTTTTTTTTTTTCTTAAATCTTCAGCAGCTGAATTTTTCTTTTTACACTTTTTTTCCTATAAGTGCCTTTTGTTTTTGTTCTGGGAGGAACTCAGAAACTTCGTGAATAGCTAAGATAGCTGCATGGAGTTGTGGCCATCACTTGCAGCTGATGCACTCAGTTCCTATGATTACATTGGGATCTGACTGCTGCTGCTAAGGGAAAGCCAAAGCATCCCATACAGCAGATCTCTTTTGGTGGTCACAATCTCTCAAATCTTTGCACCATTGCCAAGTGTGCTTAGGATTGTCATTGCACTTGGGGACAGAGAATCTCAAGAGCCGGGCGACAGCTCCCAGCTTGAAGTCCAGTTCTTTTTGTCCCAGCGCAACCAAATCTTCACCCAGAAAGGGAAAGCCAGTCGGATGTGCCCCAGGAAGGGTCAGACCTGCAGGCCAAGCACAGCAGAATTAGTGCCTGCAAGCATGATGCTACTGAGAAGTGCTGGGACAACATGTATGCTTCTAACCAGTACAGGGCAGTCACAAAGCATCTAATTGCCAAGCTTACCAGACACCTGTAAATCCACAAAGGAGACAGAAAATATTTGAATAGATGCAGGGGCCCATTGCTCGGGATAGCTGACATGTAGTGAGCCCAATGCTATGGAACCAGGGGACTTCCTGAGGAAAGGAAACAGAAAAGATTTAGAGGACTGTTCATTCGTGAGGAGCTATATAAGGATGGGCAGCTCTTGACATGCCAAAGCCATGTTGTACACAAAAGTGACCATCAGAACCTCTAGAGCCAGGGTAGGTAGGAAAAAAGGAAGATAAATCCCAGACCTTATGGGAAACAGATATCTTCCCACAGCTGCCTTGAGATGTGCTGAAAAGGCTGCAAACAGGAAAGAACTTGGGAGTCTTACAAGCGAAGATGCTCCCATCTCTCCCATCCAACAGAGAGGATCTAGAAAGGGTTGTGGGAGGAATTGAATATTTCTAAGCTGCCTTATGGACAGCTTGAAAATTTTAAATGGGCAGTGTGTGCCTGAAGCTTAGGAGAACTTTTGGGAAGGTTATTTGAGACAGAAGTATGATTTTGCAATCAGAAGACAGGACAACTCTGGCTACCAGCATTCCCAGTTCAGTGGTGCGGCATAGCAACAATTAAAATATTCATTAAAAATCATACGAAGAGAAGTGGAAACAGAAATGACTATATTTCAGTGGGAATAGTGCATAGGAAGTCAATAAAGACCTTGGGGAAGATGTCTTTTTTATGTTAGGAATAAAATAAATCGCAGTGATTTATAGTTCCATTTCTCGATTGCAGTGATAAAATTATTAACACTGCTGCTATAAGGCAAATATATTTAATAAATATTTCTGTTCTCAGCGTGGGAAGGAACAGGATGGTAAATTATATCACAAGAGGAAGATGGAACAGCAATCCATTTATTACTGAAGAAGATGTTAAATAGTATCTTTCAGGAATACTCATTCTTTAAGCACCAGGGCCAGTTTTATTCTGGTAGAGGCATTCTGTGGTCTGTGAATATTAATTTCGGTGTACGTGGGAAAGTACAGAAGGGAAAAGTTTCCCCAAGGAAAGGCGACAAAATTTTAAATCATTTTCTAAGAAAATCACAAATTTGTTCAACGAGTATAGTTTTGTAAAATGTAGTAGTGTGATGACTGAGGATCACCTGGAAGAAGTAGATCACCTGCAAGTAAATGGAGATCCATCACCGATCACATTTGTGAGTGCCGTTCAAACTAAGCACAGATTTACACTGTTGAGTACACAGCTGGGCAGATCGGAACAAAAATTGTGGGTACTCAGTAAGGGACTGGGTGAGAGAAAACCATATCTATGAAATCCATCAGGAGCTGATGTGGCCAAGGAAGCTGCTGTACTGAAGTAACAAAAGGAGGTCGTATAGTTTTTTGTGTGAAAAGAAAGATACAGAAGATGGGGATAAAGCAGAATTGCCTCTGCGGAAACTACCAACGAGAATAATAAAGAGGCAGAAGGATTAAGAAATCTGGCTTTCCCATTTCAGAAGGAGTGTTCATAGAATCATAGAATAGCTTAGGTTGGAAGGGACCTCAAGGGTCATCAAGCTCCAACCCCCCTGCTGCAGGCAGGGCCACCAACCTCTATATCTAATACTAGACCAGGCTGCCCAGCCTGAGTGTTCAGGCTGTGGAAGAGGATATAGATGATTCCTTGCAGGAAGAATCTTAGAGACTTTATAACCAGTCTGATTGAGGGCTGGGGTTTGATTTAATTGCTGTTTACCTGCTGATACTTTTGCAGAAAGTGCTGTTTTGTAGACCTTCTGCAGTGCAACACAGGAGGGCGTAAAGGCAACCGCTGTCTGAGAGCTCATCTGTGTTTGGAAATAAAACAGAAATTGTGACCAGTAAGGGAGATTAGCCACTGGAAACAAATGATCATAGAAAATGGTAGAATGATGTCACCAATCACTTAATTGATTGTCTGCCTTTCTGGAGGGCATCCAGCAGTCAAACACAGAGTCTCTGCTTCCTTCAGTTTGTCAGTAGTGTGATGTGCACAGACCACCAGGAGATAGGATCTAATGGTCCCTTCAGTCTGTGAATGTATACCATTTCAGCAGAGCATGTTTCTGTATTGCCAACATTTCATTTTTCTAGAAGTGTCAGGCGTACCTCAGAATAAGTCAGAAACCTTCCATCATTTTAAGTGAAACAAGCTGAAATTCATGCTGTTGTATCAGTGTTTGCTCAGCACAATTTGTAAAAATACAACATGACTGTAGTGAAGCAAGCTTAACAGAAATGCATTTGTATATAGAAAAGTATGTCTAGGGAAACAGGCAGCTTATATACCAGGGAGCTGCTGTTTGTGGGAGGAATCCCATGGTTCCCAGTGGTTATTTGCAAGAAAATGTGCGGTTTGTCTGTTCTCTCTACTGAGCATGCCCTGTATAGACTTATCTGGAACCTACTGAAGTCTACAAAGGAAATATTGAATGGGTAGCTCTTATTCAAATTCTAGCTTTGTTGTGAGAGTGAGAAATTAAGCTCAACAATTAAAGCCCATCAGTGTAAGAATAAATAAGGAGTCAGGATATGCAGAATGTGCTCAGCAAGAGTGGATGCAGTGGAATGGGAAAGGCAGAGAAGTGCTGTGCAGCTCCCATATCATTGTGACTGGTATTATCTTATGGGGAAGCCAACAGTTTGATGGATATGAAGATCACCATTAAAACTTGCTAACAACAGTAGGATTCTGGCCATGATATGAGATTCCTTAACTGCTGCTTCTTAAAGGGAAAGGTTGGGAGGCTCATAGACCCTTTGTAAGGAGATGTGATTGAGGCTTTGGGACTAGCTCCAGGGATGCATGGCTTGACCTAGGAAGACCTATCCCAACTGTGGAAGGATTAGATGTCTGAGAGCCTACTCCGTGCAAATACACCGTAAAGATAGCGAAAGTGTCCTTCATAGGAGGGAAACCATGAAAGGATGTCAGAGTGAACTGCTCTGAAATGATAGACTGGGATTACCAGCTCACACCAGGCTAGAACAAAGGAGGCATTTGATAGAATGAAAAGAGACTTGAGTTGAAACCAAAGGATGAAAATGCCTTTTCATGTGCTTTGTAACTTAGACCACAGAATTCATTGCTTCAAGAAGTTACTGAGACTGAGTATTAAAAAGATTTGAAGGATCAGATCTATATTACTGACAAAACCTGTCCAGTTTTACTAGTAGATTGTAGAAGGAAAATGTTGGCAGGAAGATGAATGAAACCTTATGCTTTAGGGCACAACTAACCTCTAATTAGGGATTAAAATGAGGCTTTCATGGAATGGGGAGATCTTTTCACATCCAGCTAACAAGGAGAAGTTTCTTGTACTGTATTTGGAAGCATCTGGTTTTGAACAGCAACTGGAAGAGTTGAACCACTGAACTAAACAAGTTGCAAATTCCTGTGTTCCTAAGCTTTGCTCTCTCCTCCCTCTGTCACAAGCAGTTTGTAATCTGCAAAGTAACCCACAAATTAAGTAATATTATCCCCTTCTAACAGTTAGAGAGTGAGTGTGTTAGGACTGGGAGTTTCCAAACTTAACTCCCTTGGACTGCAAGTGGAAAGACTTAGATATTTGCCCAGACTTAATGATGGTTTTGCTCAGGTCTAGAAAGATGCTGCTTGTGGCAAAGTGAAAGATGGTCTAAGTTAGCTAAGATCTTCATTACTAAAAGAGACGTGCTATAAAGAACTGAACAGTCCAAAGGGAAAAGTTCTGACCACGGTTGGATTTTTGTAGGAAGCAATATTGTTATCTTCATCCTTAATCTCATATCTTTAATCTCATTAGGATAGAAGCAATTTCTTCTCAGAAAGTGAGGCAGTTCCACTGCCCAGAGAGGTGGTGGAGTCACTGTATTGAGTATTTGAGAACTGTGGAGATGTGGATGTGGTGGGAGTGGGATGAGGTTGGACTTGGGGATCTTTGAGGTCTATACCAGCTTCAGTGATTCTGCAGTTCTGTGATTCTATGGTAATGACTGACTGCATGGTCAATGGTTGCATTTTCTGTTGTCTTCAGGTGGCAAACTCGTGTTTACTGGTCCAGGACCTGTAGAACTACATGCTCATTACATTCTGATATCTGATGGAGGAGAGCTCCGGGTGGGATCTTCCACAGCCCGTTTCCATCACAGAGCACACATCTACCTCTATGGAAGTCTCCACTCCCCACCGCTGTTTCCATATGGGGCCAAGTTCCTGGCAGTGAGAAATGGGACCCTTTCCATCCATGGTGAGTACATTTTTCCTTCTCTTTAGGAGTGCTGTATTTCCGTAAGAGCTGCCATACTGAGAGCTGAGTCATTTTGAAAATTTCAGCCCTAAGAAGAAGCTAGATGGTATCAAGTATTGTTTGATTCCATGATTCTGTGATTCTGTGATTCCAAGTAGTTACGAAACCTTAGCACTCACTTAGATGCTTGAAAGATATCTGGATTTATGCATGAATGAAAGTGTCCATCCCTTGGAAACCAGACGTTCGTTCTCTGCTGTGTATCATGTGGGTTTGCTCTGCTACCAGAATGGGATATCCTTTTCTCCTTATCTCTCTCCATAACAGCTAGGAAGTTTCCTTCTCTTGGGGTTGCCAATAGCATGTACTCTACCAGGTAGGTCCTGTGCTGAAGCCAGTGACAAGCTTTGCCAGCTGGAGTGGGAACACTGCTTCTCTTCACAGCAGCAGAACAGAACTCCCAGCAGTGTGTTTTCCTGTTCTCCTCCATTCTCCAGCTGTGCATCTTTCTGATCTCCTGGCATTCCATGCAGCCCCACCTGCTCTGCACAGGTTGTTGTCACAAGTGACAAGCCCAGAGCTATGCAGAAGAACTGTGGCAGTGCTAAAAACTTCAGTCCTGGATGCTCAGTCCTCTCCTCTAAACACCACATTTACTCTGAAAGAAAACCTCACGGAGCCAAAAGTGTGCATTCCTATCGTATAGAATAGACAAGGGACCTGAAGGACAGACACTGGCATGGGTTTGTGGATGAATACAGGTTCATATCATGGGGTAGAAGAATTTGGATACACAGATTTTTTTAAAGGGCCGTGAAAAATTTATATTAATTGGTCATTTCTAGTTGCTGTAGACAGGATGTGGAATTCAGGTCCCAACTCAGCATGAATTAGAGTATTAGTGAAATGCATACATCTAGCTCTTAATTAATGGGCTGTTTTTAAAGGCAGTATGTGTCTTAGAAAGGAGAAAAGGAAAAAAAAGAAAAGCCAACGTGTCTGAACGCCTCATCTCCCTCCCTTCTGTTCTTGCATGTCAACATTCATGTCGGTAGGCATCCGTATCCTCCAGCAGGGCTTGAACTTCCACCCTCCAGGCCCACAGGCAGAAATGTTGCCATCTGAGCGGTACTGACACGTATGGCTCTCAGTCAAAAATAATGTAAGACACCGAGGGGTACAATCTGAGCACACAGAGGGAGCGAGCCGTGCTGCGTGTGGTGATCCTGTCAGTGCCCAGCAGCTCAGGGAGGTCGGGTGAGGTCGGCTGTTGGAGGGCAGTCCGCCAGCAGATGCCTTTCTGAATCAGGAGAGGGGAGTGGAAGCTGGGGGTGGCAGGGGATGCACCTGGACGTGTGCTGAAAGCCACACCGTGTGCTCTTGACCCTTTAGTTGGGTCACAGTAGGACTGAAATATTTCGTGCTTGCCATTGGCTTAAATAGTTTCAGTAAACTGGCTTTAGCAGAAGGGCAGAATGTTTCTATCGCATTTCCTAGAGGGGCTCCGTGAAGAAGTGCTATTAGATCACCCAAGCTGAATTGACTGTCCTTTACTGGCCATTGAGTTTCACACAGTTATCCCAGCTTTGGGTTTGGTAACTCGCATTAGATTAAAGCATGCCTTCCAGAAAGGCTTGGTCTTTGTCTGAGGACGTCAAGGGAATCAGAAGCCAGCATTTTCTGTGAAAGCTTGTTCCAGGGGATTTGGTTAATCATCCATGTTTTTATTTTATTTTTTAAGAGACATATTAAGATGTCTGATTTGAATTTGCCTGGTAATGGTTTTCAGTATGTCATTTTCTGTGTCTTCTTCTGCTAGCTTCAAGCATCCTTCTTAATTTGACCTCTGTAAGGAAGTCAGAACTTTGTCCTTACGTAGTCAGTGCACTACAAAAGCTTTGACTTCTTCATGCTGTTTTGCGATCCAGCAATTTGGGAAAGAAAGCATAGCATCTCCTTGCTGCTGGGCTGCTTGTCCTGCTTCTCGTTTCCCTTCTCAGCCTGCCCTATGGTTGGCTTTTGGGGCTCCCCAGTGAGCAGCCCCCACTGCTCTCTTCTCCCTGTGCCAGTGCTCTGACATTCGCCCAGCACAGCAGTGCTGTTGATGGCAGCTCCTCACATCCAGGCTGTGCCGTGTGCCCCTAGGCTGCCCCAAGCACTGTGGAGCAGAGCTCCAACCCCTTGCATCTCCTGTGGGGATTTATGGCTGCAGTGGGACCCCCTGAGCTGCTCTAGCTCTGGGCTGAGCAGCCCCAGCTCTCACAGCCTCTCCTTCCCCTTGTTGAACTGCAGGAGGTTCCTGCCTGCCCATTTCTCCAGCCTGTCCAGGTCCCTCTGCACAGCTGCTTTTCCGATGATGTTTTACACCCCTGGTGTACTCTGCAGTGAGCAGCTCAAAGACCAGCCATGAAGCCACTTCCAAGCTCTGCATGACATACTATCCCAGTGCCTGGCTGCAATTAAGATTGATTCTGACCATGTAATCCACAATTTAGCACTGAAGCAGTAGCAGCTCAGTAAAAAATAGGACCAAAAGAAGTGTATTCTTTGGCTGGCTTCACATTGCTCACATCAAACAGAAATACGTTGTTCTGGCTCCAATTTAGCACCAGTCTGGCCCGTGGTATAGAACAAATTGTTGAGCATGTCAGCCTCTTTCATATCACACGTGTATATGAAAGAAACTGACATGCTCAGCAATGTATGTGATATATATATACATCTACACATATATGTATGTTATCGCAGATCAAAATCGTTAAACAAGCAGGCTTTCAAATTCAGAGCTGTCGTGGTGAAGACAGGGCTGAATGCATTTTAATTCCCGTTCTCCTTCAGACAGGGAAGTTTGGGGGATGCTCTGCAGCTATGGTTGAGTTGAGATTGTTTAGTAAGCGCTGTCAGCTTCTTACTTTGATATGTTAATATGACTCAGGGTTTCCCACAATCCCCTGGCGAACAGCAGTCCTTTGCTCCGGTGGTTGTAGCAGACTGGGAAATTTCAGTGTTGCCTTTGGCTTTAGCCAACTCCCCTGCCAGTCAGAGTGTGCCACCCATAAACTGCCTGTCAATCACACGTCAGGCTTACAGGGGGGTTCGGTCAGCCGGGGCAACTCCACTTTTTGACAATGTAATTACGGCCCTCGTATCCGCAGTAGGGGCCTGAGCGGAGCTGGGAGACTTTTATTGATTGTTCAGAAGGGAAATTTATCACTGTCTCCAGCTCTGTTCACACTTTATTCCCTAAGAAGTGCTCCTGACAAGCTTTGGGAGAGAAGTTTGGCGTGGTGGCCTTGGCTGTTCTTGCACCTTTGTCCTTTTCCAGGGAAACTGGGTTGGAGGCACCAGCGGTGCTGAGCATTGGCAGGGATAGGGTGGGGATGCAGCACAGCTGTGGATGTCAACTCTTTGAAAGGGGAGATAACAGCAGGACAAGGGGAAATGGATTGAAGTTGAAGGAGGGAAGATTTAGGTTGGATGTTAAGGGGAAGTTCTTTACTATGAGAGTGGTGAGGTGCTGGAACAGCTGCCCAGAGAGGCTGTGGATGCCCCATCCATCCCTGGAGGTGTTCAAGGCCAGGTTGGATGGGGCCCTGGGCAGTCTGGGCTGGTATGAAATGTGGAGGTTGGTGGCCCTGCCTGTGGTGGGGGGGGGGTTGGAGCTTGATGGTCCTTGAGGTCCCTTCCAACCCAGGCCATTCTGTGATTCTGGGATGTTGCATCAGTGGCTGAGGACACCTGATGTTTGTGATAGCCCAGTTTCCTGTTCCCAGCTCTCTCACTGCCATGGGAGGAAAAAAAGTTAAAGGTGTTTCCTATTCTGTTCCATTTCTTAGCCCCTGAGGTCATTATTGCACTGTCTTGTTGAAGCAGACTGTGCTTCATCCCAAAAACTAGCATTCTTGCTATTTACCTAAAACCTTGTCAGTACCAACATTGTGATGATATGGGGCATGAACATATGAGCCTGTTCTCTGCGTGTTGCCTAACAACACATTCCTCACCAACTACATGGAAGATGCTACACTTTGTATTCAATAATATGCTACATACACTTTGTTCAAAGCCTTAAGGCTATGATGTTAAGAAACATCATGCCCAGAGAGTAATGGTTTAATGCCATGACTGTTTATCATCAACACAATTACAGCAGAGGTGTCTGTGGTCATTTGCACTGAAACATTTGCACTGTGCATAGAAGCTGTGGTACCCCCTCCCTCGAGGTTCGCAGGTCCATGGATGGGCCCTGGGCAGTCTGATGTGGTG
>JAOWBP010001760.1:90869207-90879264 GCA_028571105.1 Tragopan temminckii
TAAACAAGGGGAAGTGCAGAGTCCTGCACCTGGGGAAGAACAACCGCAGCCCCAGGAAGTGCTGCGGGCAGCCAGCTGGAAGCGGCTCTGCAGGAAAGGAGCTGGGGGTCCTGGTGGGCCCCAAGTTGGGCACGAGTGAGCAGTGTGCCCTAGTGCTAAGAGAGCCAACAGTAACCTTGGCTGCAGTGGGCAAAGCCTCAGCAGCAAAGCAGGAGAGGCGATCCTTTCCTTGGATTCAACTCTGGTGAGGCCACAGCTGAAGTGCTGGGCCCACTTCTGAGCCCCCCAGCACGGGAGAGACCTGGACACACTGCAGAGAGCCCAGCACAGGGCCTCCAAGGTGCAGCAGGGCCTGGAGCAGCTGTGCTGGGTGGAGAGGCTGTGAGAGCTGGGGCTGCTCGGTTCAGAGCAGGGGCAGCTCAGGGGGCCTGCCACGGCCTTAAGTCCCTACAGGAGGTGCAAGGGGATGGGGCTCTGCTCCATGGAGCCCGGGGCAGTCCAGGGGCACAGGGCACAGCCTGGAGCCCAGGAGCTGCCATCAGCAGCACCGCTGTGCTGGGCAGAACGGGAGCCCTGGCACAGGGAGCAGAGAGCAGTGGGGGTCCTTGTGACTCTGATTAGGGGAGAGGAATTGGAGAGGACAGAGAATGTGCATCCACTTCTGCTCACTTGCTCTGACAATTAATTGTTTTTTTCACTGTGCAGGTGAGCCCTACTCTTCTAGCGCGAGTATCCATTGTAGAATTCAAAGGGGAGTCTGCTTTCCTGGGCTATGTCGGCGGCCGTATCGCCGGGTTGGATCATGTGGTGGATTTAGCTCTTGCTGTGTAAGGTACGTGGAAGTGCAAGGCATCCCCATAGCAATGGCTGGCAGCTGAGAGGCACAGCTGCTGACACCACCATGGGTCACTTCTCCAATGACAGCCCTGCTGGAACTGAGGGTTCCCAGGGGTTGTTCATGTCCCTTGGCAGCCTCCATTGCGGTGCCATGAAATACAGCAGATAGACCCCGACCCAAATGAATTACACCACAGAATACCTACTGGTGGGCAAGCAAAGACTCTCCATTTTTATCATGCAGGGGCCCGTGGACCGGATGACTCCCTGGCTTCTCCTGGGAAATCCTTCCTGCATCTACCAAATGGCGTCTCTGGCACTCCAGCTCCATCGCACCTGCTGGCACCACATCCTCCTGCAAAAATAACGACAAGGCTTTCAATACTTTCTCTGCTCTGAAGCGCATACCAGCACCAGTGAAATCACGAATCTGAACCAGGCAGCACCTCCAAAAAGACTTCTTTCCTTGCTTCAATAAAATGTCTAACACTGGCATTTCTCTGGTTGAACCTTGGCTATGTTTGTTGGGGATAATGGGGATTTCTCCTTGGGTCTCCTTGCTCCTCAAGCAGTGGTGCTGGCGGCTTGTGGAGATGAGCATTCTGCAGAAATACAGGCTGAGACCTTATTGCTCTCTACAACTGCCTGATGGGAGGTTGCAGCGAGGTGGGTGGTGGTCTCTTTCCTCAGGTGAGAACACAGGACACAAGGAAATGGCATGAAGTTTGTGAAGAGAAGTCTCTGAGTGGACCCTATAGTGGCCTCACAGGACCTGAAGGGGGCCTATGGGAAAGCTGGGGAGGGACTTTTTAGAAGGACGGATAGAGATAGTATGAGGGTAAATGGCTGTAAACTGAAGGAGGGTGGATTTAGACAAGATATCAGGAAGAAATTCTTTAGTGTGTGGGTGGTGAGACACTGGAACAGGTTGCCCAGCGATGCTGTGGGTGCCCCATCCCTGATAGCATTTGTAGAATCATAGAATCACAGAATGGTAGGGTTGGAAAGGGCCTCAAGGATCGTCAAGTTCTAACCCTCCCCGCCTCAGGCAAGGATGCCATCCTCCACATTTAATACCAGTCCAGACTGCCCAGGACCCTATCCAACCTGGCTTGAACACCTCCGGTGATCTTCAAGGTTAGGCTGGATGAAGCTGTAAGCAACTTGGTCTAGAGGGAGGTGTCCCTGCGTATAGCGGGAGGGTTGGATGTAGATGATCTTAGGGGTGCCTTCCATCCTAAACCATTCCATGATCCTATGATTCTGAGTTTCATCCAGGTTTTGCCAGAGGAGGTTTAGACCGGACTTTACCCAATAATTTCTTCATGGAAATAATGTTTTGTATTGGAAGAGGCTGCACATGGAACTGGTGGAGTCCCCATCCCTGTAGGTGTTAAAAAGACTTAGGGATGTGGCCCTAAGGAACATGGTTTGGCGGTGGCCTTGGTGGTGTTGGGTGAGTGTTGAACTTGAAGATCTGAAGATTTACAGAATCATAGAATCATAGAATGGTTTGGACTTGAAAGGACTTATAAGACCATCTAGTTCCTACCCTCCTGCCTTAGGTGTAAGTTATGTTTCTCCTTTTCCAGTCATTGTGAACTTCACCAGACTGCCATGACTTTTCAAATATGATGGATAGTGGATGAGGTTACTTATAACCTAAATGATTATTCTATGGTTCTATGATCTCACCACTCATGCCCTGCCTGGAAACACGGAGGTTATTTTCCCAATCGCTCCTTTCTAGTGGTACTCGTGCAGTGACCATGGTATCCTTGTCAGAGATGAAACCCTGTTTCTTCATGATGGGTGAGACTGTCAAACAAGCACACATTCTGCTAGTTTCTAGGCTGATTTTTTAAGGTATTTTCATATTATAGTATTTTTCTAGTGAGATGTCAGAGAGATTTCATATTTTCTGTCTCTTTTTCCCCATCAACTACCTAGCAGTGTAGAAAATGCTGAAGGTAACTCCATCTCCTTCCTTCGGCTGCCCTAGAGGCATTCAAGACATTTCACTCCTGAGGGGACCTCATGCGAATGAAAACCAGCAGCATTTTTCATTACTTTAGAGCCCTGATAGTAGCTCAAACTAGAAAAAAGGCACAAGGAGAGAAAGAGGAGACCAGCAAACACATTCTCACAGCACAGTCCTTACTGCTGCTGTTCAGTAACACCAAAGGGATGGACTTTGTTCTTCTAGTCTGATCCATTTGTCTCTGAAATCAAAGACAAGAAGAAAGGTGATCTGTCCACGGGAGTTTTAAACTCATGTTATGATTTCTCTCTGGTTACTCAAGAAAATTACATGACAAAGTCATCAGCTCGGTTAGATAGCTTCTGTGTACTGTTTGAAGTGTATGACCATGAATGTATTTACTACTGACTGAGATGGTTGGTAGTCGGCTCAAGGCTTCATCTGTTGGCTAAAATGCAGTACATCCCTTACTGATGAACTTACGAATATGGAACATGATCTAAGCACAGGCTATCCTCCATTTGGTGAATCCACTTTGACAATACAACAGATGGTAACAGCTTTTGTAACATATCTAGAGCAATCTGAATTTCTATTCTGTACAATCCATGGTAGCTTCGAAAGACCTCATCAGTTATGTCTTATGGCTAGAATTAAGTTCAGTACACATGAAAGGTGTTAAGGGATTACGTTATCACACAACTGAGAAGCAATCTATGGTTTTCTGGGCCAGCAAACCATTGCTGTTGTTCACTGCAATGAACAAACTGTCCTCTGGAGGTAAAGCTGAGGCAGCAGACAGGTATTCCATGTAGTAGCATTTTAAACAGGAGTTACAATGCACAGGATCTTCTTAATACTTGCCTTTTTTTTTTTTTTTCCACCAAAAAACTATTAGAAATCTCTTCTCCATCCCTCTGGCAGAGGTATTTCAGTTGTAATGCTAGGAATGACCGTGTAGAATCTGTAATTATCGATGTCAAGACTGCCCAGCATTAAGGCCAAGTCCTTGGCATTAGTTGGATGTAGGAACTTGGACATGGTGAAAACCAACAGTGCATCTGTGTTTCCTTGAGGAATCAGGTTGAGTAATAATAACAATTGGCAAGCTAACCACAAACTCTTGGCAAATTGTGAAGTAACTGCATCTTATTTCACTTTGCTTCCCTCCACTTTTCTAAACTATGGTCAGAAGTTCATGGATTCACCGGAAATCTATCTACCACTTATTTTATACTGAAAAAAAAAAAGTATGTAGAAAATAAAAAGATATCTCGTTCATACCGAGATATTAATTTAAAGGAAAACATCTGTAGGCATATTTCCATATGCGTGTGTGTGCCCATGCTTATATGCACAGATGTATATTTATGTATGCTTAAGAAATTGATGTCAAAGTATGGAATAAATTACTACACAGTAATTAAACTGAGGACCCAAAAAGCAATTAAATATCTCTGTTAAGTTCTGAGAAAAAATGATCTGTGAGCCACCATACCACTTGTAGAGGATTTTTGTCAAGCAGATTCACTTCTCATTGAAAATAAAGTATTTATCATATCATATTATGATATAGTAACAGGTGTCATACTAAGATGGTGCATGAACAGTGTTTTATTGGCTGAAGTGAGGTGTAAAGTAAAATAGGATATGAAAAAATACTCAGTGTTGGTGTCTTTGGGTAGTTATGTGGCATGCCAAGGTCAGCAAGGGACTTGGTGCAAGGGAAGATTGATGGATAGGAATGGACTCACAGATCTCAGAGACCGTGCCTGTGTGCCTCAGATTTTCACTGTATGGATTTGCAGACTGAGTTTGGATTGGATTTTGGTTCCAAATAGTGCCATAAAACAAAGTGAGTTTGAATGGTTGTTTGGAAGTGCAGCTGTGCCCTCAAAATGGAGCCAGTTTCAGAGATACACTGGATGGCTTATGGATTTTGAATTTGAATATTTACAAGTAACAAGATCCTATAAATGCACTGAGAACCCATTCAAGTATTTGACAACAATGACTGTGAGAGGTTTTTACCTTACACAGAATTGGAACCTCGGTTATACTTCGTGCCTGATACCTCTCATCCTTCCTCTGTGAACCTCAGATGAGAGTGTGCCTCCATCTTCTCTATCGTGACCATTAGATATTTATGAGCAGCAACTAAACTCCCTTTCAAGTGTCTTTTCTCCAATCTGAACAAAGATGAGTCCCTCAGCCTCTCCTCGTTTTGCTGATCCAACCAAGCCCTTGGTGGTGATGTGGCCCACACATGGGTCCACGCCCCATTAGACATTGGAGCATCTTCAGAGAACTTTTGATAGCAAAACTCCTGGTTCACTTTCCTCCTGAGGAATCCAGTTTGCATGCACGTAAACCTCTCTGAAAACTGAACCAGAATGAAGCCACAGAAGACTATCAGGGTTTTACTTCAAAACTATGGTAACACAATTGAAACCTTCATTGTGGCTAATTGTCCAGAAATGTTGGTGTTCAGTGTGGACAAAAAGGCAAGGCAGGTGTTAGGAGCTGAGGGGAAAAAAAAGCTGAAAACAAAAGAATAAGCACAACTGGGCACTGTGCAAATTCAAGCTGCCTTTTGGTACCCCCAACCCAAGGGTACAGAGGCAGCCTCTGGCTCTGTATTTTCCTAAACTGGTGCACTTTCCATTAGTTGAAAGGCCATAGGGGGACATGACCAGCATGAATTCACTGTTTCTGTACGTTTTGTATTCTTTACCAAAGCATCCTTACTGGACGCTAAGCTGATGGACTGGGCACTAAGCCAGTGGGTTGATGGTTGGTCTAAATGATCTTAGTGGCTTTTTCCAACCTTAATAATTCTCTGATTCTATGAATCTAATGGTCTTTTATTTTAAATTCCTGTGTCCACTCTGTGATTCTGTGATTCTGTGCTTACTGAACAGAAAATAAACAAACTGGGAGAGCAGAGAGGCACACGGTGCAGTGTGCATACTGCAATGGATTAAATTGCTCCTGCCCAGAAACAGTTCAACGTATGTCCCAATACGTTTGACCCAGACCACGGTGGCTTAACGTACCTTACATAAACTGGTGTGTCACAAGAGGTATTGCATGAGGAACCTGGGATTTTCCAGTAGAAAATCCTTGTAGGTGCAGAGACCAACACTGCTTTTTGACTCGGAAGTGAGAAGAAACTTCATTCTGGTTGGTTTAGAAGTCACCAAAAAGATGGGTCACTTTTTGATTGGCTTGATGTGTGCTTGCTGGAATGAGAAAGCAAGTGTCACTACCCACAGCAAATATGTTATAAAAGAGGCTCTCAGTCCCACAGCCAAAGCCCTCTGGAGGGAAGAGACCAAGAGGTGTTCTTCTTTGGCTTCTGGACTCATCTGTCCGGTAACTTCTCAGTTCTTTTCAGTCTTTCTTTTAATGTCTTCTGTGTTTTTGAAAAAAATATATATATACATACATACATGTGTGTGTGTCCTCAGCATTAATAATCTGAATTTGTAGGCTTCTAAAAGAAAATTGGATGTAAGTTTATCAACATTACAAAGGTTGAATAAGTAAATCAAATATGTGCTAGTATCTTTGTAGGCTTTGATAAAGCAGGCTTTGATAAAGATACCCCACTTGTTAATTTCAAGGAGAAAAATGGGGTGAGGTCAGGCTGAAAAGCTGCTGGTCTCTTAGAAACCAAAATATACTTGGTATCAGTGTTAAGAAGTTCATTTCATTTTCAGAATTAGGTTCACTTTGCTTACTTATATCTCCTGGTATTTCCAAATATAGAGATTTTTGCTCCAACTTCTGATGCCAATTTCTGATCTGCTTTGGGCTACTCCTTACCATTCCATTTGCAGAAATACAACATTTTATCACAACCTCATTTCCCTGCAGTGTTTAAGGGAAAACAATTCAGAAGATTGGAAGATTGGTGGATCTTCTGATCCACCAGCACCAGAATGAATGATATTAACTATCTCCCTTCTATCCATAAGCCCAGCTAAGACATCTTATCCCATTTTTCTTATGTTAGTTGCTTTAGTCATTGACTCTTTCTATGACTTCATTACAGGACTGTTTTTTAAACGTCTCTTGTCAGTTGGGAACAGATTTGTTTGTTTTTGGAATTTGGAGTTTCCACTCCTGAATGATCATCTGTAGACTAAAGCTGAAGATTTTGAGCAAATTGCTTTTGATAAGTTCCAACATTGCAAAACGAACATGTATTTCTGTCATTTACAAGCTCGGATGTAGAACCACCTCACTGTGCTCAGAGGCGTTTATTTATTAGATAAAACATTTAACAAGGCGTAAGGTGATGCTTGCATTTTGGTCAAGGAGTATTTGCGAAGCGTGGCAGGAAATCTGAATTAAAGCAGTTTAATAAACACAAATCCTGAGATATGTGTTTATATCCTATGCTGCTCCTTGCTTTCTTTTCCCCAGATATGCCCACAGAGCATCTACGAGGTCACAGAGGCATTTCTGAATTTGAAAAAGATGTAATATAAATGCCATTTTATCTGTACAGCTCAGAAGACTGTGGATTCCAGAGACTGCCTGTCACATACATTTCTTCTTCCTTTTCCCTGTAGCAGCTCAGCAGATCTGCAGCCATGAGGATTCTTTACCTGCTTTTCTCTCTCCTCTTCCTGGCACTCCAGGTTTCTCCAGGTAAGATGTAAGAGGAGCTAAAGGGTGCCAGTGCTACCACTGGAATGCTTATCCCCCTGGATATGTGGGGGGAGGATAACAACTGGGTTATGGGGAAGGGTTTGCTTCGTGAGCTCGCCTTTCAATGTGGCCAAACCTGCACAGCAGTCCTTAAGGCAGCGGAGTGAGTGGGGCTGCATACACCTTGCCTTGCAGAATCAGAGGGAAGGAACTTTGTTGCTGTTGTTGCAGGGTTGTCTTCACCCCGGAGGGACATGTTGTTCTGTAGAGGAGGGTCCTGCCACTTTGGAAGGTGTCCCAGCCATCTAATCAAAGTTGGAAGCTGCTTAGGGTTCCGTTCCTGCTGCAAATGGTGAGTTTGACATTCACTGATGTTCATCCATCGCATGAGTAGACAAATACATTTTGCCCAAGATGCTGCTGAATGTTCAGTCTGGATTTATGAAAGAAACAATATATTATGAGGTCAGCCTGGTGTAAGTTGCTAGCGGAGCTTTACAGTTGTCTTTCTGCTGAGATGTGCTGCTGAGATGTGCACCACGATGTGTCCAGACACAAAGGGTAAAGTATGGCCATAGATGCCAGCTATGTGCAATCCCAGCTCTTTGACCCCTTATAGCTCCTCTGCCAGAGCAAAATATCAGGGTTCCGTATTTTCAGAACTGTGCTGTTATGGTGCATGGGGAAAAAGGGTTGCACTGCCGGGTGAACACAGATCCGAGTGCAGTTGAGTGTGTGCAAAAAGTGAAACTGCTTCAAAAGAAAATCTAATATCACTGGGATCGAATGCACTCACCCCAAGACCAGGGGATACCAGTTCAGTTCCCTGCTTTTCCTAGAGCAATAGCAGAGCACTCCTCCCAGTCAGATAGAACTGCACAAAGCTGTCCCAACCTGACTTGCACGTGACATTAGACATTTTGGAATGTATATAGACAAGAGGAAGACATGCATGGATTGAGAGTGAGTAGGGAATGAATGTAAATACAAAAATAATCTGGTTTTTTTTTTCTCTTTGTGCAGGCCATGGAATGCATAAAAACTTCATGAGTCCATTCAAGAGCTTTGGAAATTTCTTCCAGGAACTTGCTTTCAATCCCCTTCACGCTACAGCAAAACCTCAGCATCAAGAAAACCCCTTGCATGTTTAATGCAATATGTTTTGTGTTATAGAGTAAATACAAATATCTTCTGCATTGCCTTTCTTCCTCTTGAATAAATTGTCATTGCATAGCATCTATACTGGTGTCAGTTGTGTATTAGGGTATTAGGAAACATTCCTTCTCATAAAGAGCAGTGATGCAATGGCACAGCTGCCCAGGGTGGTGGTGGGGTCCCCGTCCTTGCAGGGGTTCAATGTGGAGATGTGGCACTGAGGGACGTGGGCAGTGGGCATGGTGGGGCTGGGCTGGGGTTGACCTGGGTGATCTCAGAGGTCTTCTCCAACCTGAATGATTCTATGATTATATGCATGAATTGAGGGTAACAGCTCTGTCTGGGTAGAAAATCACAGCATTTGTTTATCCTAAGTCTGTTTATTTGCACTTGTTTACAAACAAGCTTATCCTCAGGTGTCCCATCCAACTTCCAGTCTTCTGTGACATGATTTCTTATACAGTGATAAAATAATTCATTTTCTTTCCTCACTATTTCTCACAGGGATCCTGGTGGCAGCACTGGGGCTGTCCAGTGTTAGAGCAGTAATTGGTACAGCTTGGACCTGCTGGAAATAGGAGTGATCAAGGCTGAGGAGCAGCCTGAGGACCTATTGGAGCTGCCATCCTATGTGGAGGGGAATCACAGGGAAGTTGGGGCAGGTGTGGTGGCAGGGACTGTCATGCCAAATTGAGGCAGCATGGAATCTAACATAGCCCTTAAATAGGATAAGAAATTGACCTTCACTTAGACCTCCTTCCCTTCTTAAACACTCCTAGAGCTTTCCCATAGGGACTGGTGTCACAGGAGATGGGATTTCTTTGACGCCAGCAGGAACACTCAGCTGGAAGCCAACGCAGGCATCAGCCCCAGGGCTATGGGAAGGGCTACACACCCAGCTGGGAAGTCAGAGGAGGGGAAGTCAGAGAAAGAGGACCAACAGTGACTTATTTAATAGGAAAGGCTTCAGTAACAAATTGCTGAGATACTTGCACTAATGGATGTACACACATGCATTTAATTATACAGGGCTGAGGGCTGCATTTGCTGAAAGGTTGAAGTCATTGCCTAATGATGGAGAATCCCAGCAGTGCAATCCCAATTAGTCTAGACAGGTAGAGAGGTAAAGACATCCTGCTTTAATTCCTGCTGGACTGCATGTATCCAGGTCAAGGCAAATGGGTCTCATTGGAGATCTCACCTTAAAAAGGAGCTGGAAAGGCAGAATGGTGGAACTATTCCTTTCCAAGAACTACACAGGTCTCCTTGTGGGCTGCCTGTGGGATAAGGCCCCTTCATCAGGCGTGCGGGGCTGGGAGAATGGTTGGTGCTGTGGAACTGGTTGTTTACAAGGGTGGATGGTTATAGGACAATGGGGAATGGTTTTAAACTGAGACAGGGGAGGTTTAGCTTATATATTAGGAG
>JAOWBP010001760.1:90888725-90900367 GCA_028571105.1 Tragopan temminckii
CAGGGATGGGGCATCCACAGCCTCCTTGGGCAACCTGTTCCAGTGCTTCACCAGAGAGACACCAGCTCTTCTGCAGAGCCATCATCAACCAAGAAGCAATGGTTTTAAGAATGGTTTTAAATGGGTTTTAAAAAAGGTAGGCTTAGGTTGGTTATAAGAAAGAAATGTTGCATGGTGAAGGCAGTGAGGCAGTGGTACTGCTGCCCAGAGAGCTGTGGTTGCTCCATCCCTGCAGTGCCATCCCTGCAAGGCCATGGATTGGACTGTGGGCAGCCTGGTCTATGGGAGGTGTCCTTGCCCATGGTGGGGCTGGGGCTGGGTAGACTTTAAGGGCCCTTCCAACCCAAACCATCTTGTGATTCTATCAGCTTCCCCATTATAGAAGGCACAGTCTGACAGAGCCCAGGTGGAGAAAGCAGCAGCCTTGGTCTTTGGGGCTGAGCTACAGCCACTTTGCCGGGCAGCCTCCCTCCTTCCACCTGCAAAGCTGGGAGAAGACTTGCTGCCTCCTTGCAAGAAGGGCAACGTCCCAGTATTCTTCAGAAATGGGTGTTTGTGGTGCTCTGGTGAAAGGTTATCTCAGCAGGCACTGTGCCAGGGGCTCAGTGACGTGTGTGCGTCCTTAGTGCACTGCTGGCCTCCAGGGACCCATTCTGTCCCTGTAACCCTATTCCTTGCTCTTTGCTTTATTTATACATGAGCCCCAAGGGGGGAAGTGGAAATAGGAAGAGGAATGGTGGGACTGGAAACTGGGGTCACTCCTAAGGAGCTGGGACAGGAAGGACGAAGCGCCGGGAGGGTTTGCTGAGGGACCACAGGCTGGGAGAGATGGCTGCCTACCAGCCAGCCTGGGGCTGCTCGGATGCTTTAATTGGAATGTATTTAGAAAGCAATGAAGGAGAGGGAGGCTGATGGGGAGGTCCCCACCGGTGAAGGAATGCTCCCCTGGGAGCAAAGCCCGGCTGCATCCCGCTGGGAGCTCTGGGTTTTGCTGGCTGGGACTCGAGCAGTAGGGAAACCATTCTGCTTGGGGTTTCGGTGGTTCTTCATGCCATCTCGTGGTCAGGGAAGGCTTTGCAACGAGCTGAAAGCTGCCCAGCTCCTGCTGCGCCTTCCCAGGGCACGGTGAAAGCTGCCCCTGGACACCGTTTGGGCAAGACCCGTTCCTCGGAGGCGATTTCCATCATCCCATTCCATACCTCTTTGGGAATGGCTCCCCTAAGGAGCCGGGACATTTTCCTATTTCTAATCCCATCCCATTTTTACCTCCTGAGGGGAAGATTCATCCTCCAGCAGTGAGCAGAGATGGGCTGGGGGGTTCATCTCACCTTCACCCCAACCCTACATGTGTGGCCATTGCCTCTGTCCCTCTGAGAGGGTTCAGGTGATCCTCTCCTCTTTCTGCTCCTCCCTGAATGAGGCAAAGGCAAATCCCCTTCAAAGGAGTGGAAAACTAGGAGGAGATGTATTGTTGGAGCTGCTGAATCCTTATCTCTGCCTACAAGAGAGATTGAATCAAGTCCAAGCCCTGTGATGCTGCTGTTGGTGTCACAGCTCTCACTGACCCAATGCAGATATTGAAGGGAGCATTGCAGAGGCCTGCTGGCAGCTAAACAGGGAGCTCTGCCATCGCAGCACAAAATATCTCCAAGACCAAAATGCCAGAGGCGTATGCATCAGGAATGAATGGGAAGCTGAGCACCTGAAGATCTCAGTGGCAAGAGGACCAAACCTCTGCTGCTGCCTAACAGGAGCCCACGTGTTTGTGAAGCTTGCTCAATCTTTGCAGCTGCAGAGGTCTGAGCAAATAGCTCCTGGCTGGGGCAGCAGGGCTTCCAGCTGGGAACAGGGCTTGCCAAGGGATGCAAAAAAGTGAGGAGCAAATGGGGTTTTGAAAAGGTTTTGTGTGTTACTCTTCTCTGGTCTCACTGTTAAATGATGACCTGGAGCTGGCAAAACATTTTCGGGTACTTAAATGCACGAATCTTGCTTTTACCAGCAAGAGTTTCCATTCCCATCTTAGGCTGGGAGTCTCTTTGCCACGTCCGAGGGATGTTAAGGAGGGACGGGGGAATGAAGATTTGCTCCAGATCATCTCCTGGCAATGGAAATGGGAAAGAATCCTGGAGAACTCCAGCTGGAGATGGAGATTGCAAAGGTTTGGGAAGCCTCTTGCACAGCAAGCCCAGAGGTGCTAAAGACCTAACAATGATACACAGAGCATGAGCTAATGAGAAACAGCTTCCCAGCTTTACAGTGGGATTATCTGGGGGAGAGATGGGAGCATCTCGTGACAGCCGTGCTGGGACAGAGCAGTCAGGTTTCTCCCAGGGCTCCTTTCCAAGTTCTCACCACCCCTGCTGCCTCACAAAGCATTTTCCTACCAGCTAAATATATACAGCAGGAGGAAGGTAGTAAGTTCGACTTGATGGGAACAGTGAGCATGTAAAATTGTGGTATTCTGGAGCTTTGGAGAAGTTTTGTTTTTTAGGAGGAAATTCAATAGTTGAGTAGATTCCTGGATGACTAGGTAGCATGTTGGCTAAGCTGAAGTGGGTCTTTTTTATCATAGTATCATTAAGGTTGGAAAAGATCTCTAAGATTATCAAGCCCAACTCCAGCTCACACTCACCGTGCGTATTGTCCACGTCCCTCAGTGCCACATCTCCATGGTTCTGGAACACCTCCAGGGATGCTGACCCCACCACCTCCATGGGCAGCTGTCACTGCATCACCACTCTTTAGGAGACGAAGTTTTCCCATGAGGTGGCCTTTTTCACGTGGAGAAAGGGAGTAGGTGTCCCAGCACATGGCTTGGACAGCCCTTGTTCATGGAGCTGTTGGTGTCTCCAGATGTGCCTGCATGGTGGGGACCTCAGCTCATCATCCATGTCTGACCCTGGGTCTTCATCTCAGGACATCACAGTGATGCAACAAGTTCCTGCAATGAAGAGTTGTAACGATGGATGCCAGCCGTCATCATCATCAACATAGAATCATAGGTTCATAGAATGGTTTGGACTGGGAGGGAGCTTTAAGATCATCCAGTTCCAACCCCCTGCTATAGGCGGGGACACCTCCCTCTAGACCAGGTTACTCAAAGCCCCATCCAGCCTGGCTTTGAATCATCATACAACAGTTTGAGTTGGAAGGGGCCTTTAAAGTTCATCTAGCCCATTTCCCTGCAGTGAACACCTACAGCTCAGAGCCCTGTCCACCCAGACCTTGGGTGTCTCCAGGCATGGGGCACCCACTGCCTCTCTGGGCAACCTGTGCTACTGCCTCACCAGCCTTACAGCAAAAAATTTTTTCCCTCTATCCAATCTAAACCTAAATAATGTGAGCTCACAGAATGGGCTGTGTCATCCTGGCCCCATGTGTCCACCAATTGTCCAACAAGGTCTCAACTGCGTTGCAAGAGGTGGCCCCATCTCGTGGTCCTGAGTCATTCCAGCATCAAGCAAAGTGATGTCCTAGCCCTGAGCTAGCACACACCCAAGGGAATAAACACCACAAAAGTGGGGACTTCCTGCTGGGAACTGCTGTGTCAGGGCTTGGCCCTCCTACCATCATCCCTATCTTCCTCTCTACTGCAGTGCTGAGCTGCACATCCCAAGGTGAACAAACAACTGTCCCAAAAAGGATACAAGCACCCACTGAAAAAGCCAGGACCAGTGTTTATGCCAGAAGATGCACAAACATCTCAGATGAACTACCCTGACCTCCGAAGGAGGCTTATTTCTGCTTACCTCTGCATCCCCGGGATAGCCCATAGCAGAGTTATTCTGGGATCCCGGTGCTGTTGTTTCCTCCTAATGCTATTTCCCTCTGTGCAGGGTCAGAGCCACCACTCTCCCATTGAAGATCCTGGGTTGCCCACGGTCTCTGGGATGGCCTCTGTAGGAGGACGTCGGCCAGAGGAGGAAGTGTTTTGACAGGAGCCAATGGTGCAGGAGCCGGGGAGGCTGGAGGGTGCTGGGTGAGGAAGAAAAACAGGAAGGTGGTGGTAGATAAGAAGAACCTGGAAGAGGAATATAGGGGAATTATGGAGGAGAGCATGGAAATTGAAATTCTAGCTTCTACAGCAGACAGCATGCTGCAAGAAGAAGCCACCAAGACAAAAGTGGTCCGGAGAAGTCTGTCATTACATTAAGAAAATGCCCCCGAAGCTAGGTGTGGGGTGATGGATGGGGATCCTACAGCTCTGCATGTGGGGTCGTTCCTGGCTGGCTGAATCCATGTGCAAAACTGTTCATATCCTGTTGTGAAATCCTGACAGTGATCTGTCAGGAACACGTTTCCATCAAGGCATGACCGAGGCACTGCTCTTGGGATAGACAGCCCAACTGAAGGGGTTTTCTAGGGGACAGGGCTTGGTGGGAACCCACAGTTTTGGAGGAAACATCACATAATGTTACATAGCAGAGATTTGTGCCGGTGTCTCCAGTCTGTCCAGCCTCAAGGTTCCCTTTAGAGCCATAAAATCACACTACTGTTAGATTAAAAATGACCAATACTATCATCAAATCCAACCGTCAACCAACAGTACCAAATCCACCACCAAACCATGTCAGTAAGCACCACATCTACACATCTCTCAAATACCTCCAGGGAACGGGACTCCAGCACATCTCTGAGCAGCCCATTCCAATGCCTAGCGATCCTTTCTGCGAAGAAATTCTTCCTGATATCCAATCTAAACCTCCCCTAGCACAACGTGAGGCTGTTTCCTTGTGTTCTTACTATCTTCCATCCTGATCACCACCGTCCCCTGTGCTGCAGACCCCCCCAGAGCACAGATAGGTGTGATGAGGGACACGCAGCATAGTGGACCTTCAGAATTGTTTCTCAATCCTTGGGATGCTGGAAGTGTGCCAGGTCTAAGACCCCTTCACTCCAGGAAAGATTTTTGAGGGTGGTCCCTGGTGTGTATTGATGGCCAGTCTGTGTTCAAGGCTTGTTCAGCTCAGTGCTCTATCGATGGGTTGAAGGCAAGGTCTTAGTCCTTAAAGACTGCAGAAAAAGGCTCTTGTTTAATTATTTTTTTTTGGTAAGAGAAATCATGGGTGGGTACTGTCAATGTAGCTAAACCAATGGGTCTGATGTACGATGACCCCAGAAGTAAAGAAGTTAAGCCTACAGAGTGATGAGATGGAGCAGAGCATCCCTGCCCACAGGATGCAGGCAGATGGGCCCACCAGAACTGCTAACCTGTTCCAGGGGCTGTTCCTGACAATGCTGCGTGATGGGGTTGCCATTACCACGTCACTGTCATTCCTCTCTTTGTGCTTCCCCTTGGGATCCCCATCTCTGTGGCACAGGATGGGACATGAGGTGATGATAATATCTGGGTTATGGGAGTCAGTCTTCTAGCATTTCCAGGCATGGCTTGGGCAGCTGTGGGAATGTGGGACTCCAGGGTCTGTCCCTCAGCATCCTACTGCTGCTTTGGGTATCTCTGGGTGGAGTGGGCATCAAGCATCCTTGTCTGGTGGGTCTGGATGTGGACATGTGGTCCCACGGTGGGCGTGACATAGATGGTGGGGTATGAGGTGGTGCTGCCTGGGATGGGCAAGGATGAGATCCCTTTTGGCTTTTCAGGTGGTAAAATCCCTCTGAAAAGAAAGTCTGAAAACACGGGAACAGAAATCCCTACAGCTAAGGCAGATCCTGGACTACACTCTGGGAATTGCTAGGTATGGGAATGGGTTCATCCGAAGACAGCAGAAGACAAGCCTGAGACACGATCTGCTCCTTGCAGTGGCTTTGCTTCCTCTGTACAGAGGGAGAAGGTGGGGAGCAGGGGGTGGTGGTGGCCAGGTTGTCCTCTCCTAGGGGGTGGGGAGGCTGCATTTGTGAATGGAAATTTGCCACCATGTCCCTGCTTGGGTTTGTTATCACTGCTGCTATTTTGGTCAGCAAGAAGCAGGCAAGCCCTTGCCAGACCCTGAGAGAGGAGCCGGGAGAAGCAACAGGAGAGGGCTGGGAGTGGGGGCAGCTCCTCTGTCGTCAGAAGACGCCAATCCCAGCCAAGGTCTCCGCCAGTCCAGAGATAGCGGGGTCCTCTGGAGACTGGGCTCAGCCCGGGATCATTGAGCTAAGTGGGATCGGTGACAGGCTGCACATGAGTGCTGATAAGAGCTGGATAACAGTAGCCAAACTCCCACGGCCTCGGCAGGCACGGCTGGGCACCCTGGGGACCGGTCGAGGTGGACCCCCAGCTTTTGTTTTCACTGGGGTGGGGGAGAGAAATGGGTTTGCATCTCCCCCGGGAGGGAAAGTTGCACGGTAAGAGGTAGAAACCACTTTTTGTAGACTTTTTTTTTTTTTTTTTTTTTTTTTTTTTTTTTTTACAGAAGAGGTTTTCGTGCAGAATGCTTTTGCTTTTTGGTTTGCTCAAGGGAAAAAATAATACATCGGAGCCACAGGATGTTTCTGTGGGAGGTTTAATTCTGTCAAAAATCACTTTATTCAGTATGAAAGAAATTGGTTCTTCCGTAACAGTCTGTGTCCCGAGATAGCCTCTATTATTGTAAAGACACAACAGAGACTATATTCTAAGGTATTTCTAATAAACTGTGTCTGACACCCTGGGCACCTCCTTCAGATCCCCGGCGATCTAGTTTGCCCTGGATGGAGCTAGAGTGGATCAGAGACATGTGAGGTCCCCTCCAGCCTCAATTGCTCCGTATCTTCATGAACATTCATCCCTGGGATACTGAGTTACCTTTGCTTCCATCTCACAAGTGGGTAAACTGAGGCAGGAAGACTTGAAAAGCCATTCAGAGGCAGGAACAGAGACCAGCCCACCACGTGACAGATCAAATGCTGTAGCTGAACAAGTGCCAAACCTTAAATAAGGAACTTTCTCTTGTTGACCCTTTATTGACCTCTTGTTTGCTGAGATATTGACTCGGGCAATCACAGCCAAGAAAAAAAATACTGTTTTTTTATCCAGTATTTATTTCACTGCCTGGAAGATGGATCAGCACCAGAGATACTTCTGGGCTGGTGCAGAACCCTCTTGAAAGTTTTCCTGCATGAACTTACTGACAGTGTTGCTGAACGAGTCAAAAGTTTTGCTTTAAGATTTCCCAAGGAGGACAAGCCGTTGGGGGAACCTCTTCTCCTTTCTCCCCATGGCTCATAGAAGTGATTCCTAGAGCTAATCGATGCATGGCTGAATGCTAATTTGGGATCTGTCTGCCTCCAGAGCCACCATCATGCTCAGCAAATGCTACCCTACATGTTTTTGGCCAATATATTTTTGGTCCTATTTCTAATTCTGATGCAGTTGTGCCTTGGTCCATCCAAGCTGACTGAAGTTCCACTTGCATTATCCTTTCCATGACCTCAGAAGTTGGACCCTTACCCCTGTACCATTAGCCCATATACTTCCCTGGTGCAGATATCACCCCTCAAAGCAGGTCCCCCCACTTTGGTGACCTACAAGAGAGAAATCAATAAAGGAAAGAATAAGAAGCATTTGGGTAAGGAAGCAACTGGAGGTGTCTCTGGACTCTGCCAAACTCCTGCAGTCCAGCTGTGCTGCTTATCTTCTGTATGGATGGGTTTGGAAAACCTTCTGGGGCCCTAAGGGAAGCTCTTCTACTCTTCACTTGCCTGGACAGTGAAAGGGCAAGCTGGCAAGAGTCTTCTGTCCTAAGAAGCTACAGAGCATGGATGCAGATGTGTTGTACTTACGTATAGATATGAGAGAATTTCTAAAAAAATGAGTGACTTTTTTCTCTTCACAGTACCCGGCTGGCTTTATAACACCACTGCTTCATTTCATGGAATCACAGATCATAGGATGGCTTGAGTCGGAAGGGTCCTTAAAGCCCATCCAGTTCCAACTCCTGCCATCCCCTTCAGGGATGGGACACCCACAGCTTCTCTCGGTAACCCGTTCCAGTGCCTCACCACAGAATTTCCTCTCAATAGCTAATCTAAACCTCCTCTCCTTTAGTTTAAATTCACCCTCCCCCTTCTCCTATCAGTAGCTGGCCATGTAAGAAGTTGTGCAAAAGATGACCACTGCTTTCATGAGAGCATTACTGCTGCAAACTCATCTATCCCAGACTCATCCATCCATCCAAAACCACTTTTCTCTCCTGTGCTTGAGATACAGAAGGGCTCCCCACGTGTTCTGAGGTTCATTTTTATCTCATGGTGGCCCAGCCAGTGGCACAGGGGCTGGCAATGGCCAGTGGGATGATTCTGCCTGGCCTCCAAAGTCATCACCAGCAATAATCATCTCACCGAACAGAAAAAAACATGCACTGTTTTCCTCCACCTTGTGCTTCCCATGTGTTTTCCAGTGTGTTCAGTGCTGACCCCCTGAAATCCCACCTATAACCTCACTCACCTTCTTGCCCTACAGACCAAGATGTGTCGCCATCGCAAGTATTCCCAGCTTGAGACTTCTATTGCAAAGCTTGACAAACGTTGTAGTTTCCTAAAGCTGTGGCATCAAGTGTTTACTGGTGTGGATTTTGTTGTTTTTGTTTTTTCCTTCTCCAAAGACTGAGGAAGCCAGGTTTCAGGCTCTGCTCTGCAAAACAAGACTGTGGGCCAAGACCCTTCCTTCCTAATCTGATCACTGCGAAAACATGATGAGATACAACATGCAGTTGACAACTGGGATCGTACCCCATGAGGTCTTGCTAGCCCAGACAATATCCCTCCAGAAAGTCTTTCCATTTGTACGTATACCCATATGAATTTAGAGATACGTTTTCAGGAAGAGAGTTTTAGGATCTTACCCAAGGAATTTAGTATAGTCCCTACTGGGCCAGCAGTCTGTAGGTCTGACATAACTGTTGCCAATGTGCTCCTCCAAAAATATGTTTTCCTCTCTTTTCATAGGCCTGGGGACCATGGAGTGAACGAAGGATGGAGAGGGCGGGCATTCATACCTATCCACCTCCCTTCCTTTCCCCCCTCCTCTCCATTGCCCTCCCCAATCCCTTCCCCTCTTCTCGGCAACGATAAGCTTGCCAACGGAAAAAATGTTGTCACACATATCTCATTTCCAGCGTGTGGGAGTTGCTGATAGCAGCCTGAAGATCTGGACAATAAAGCCTCCTGACAGCTTTCACGTCCCTCCCAGGCTTGGGGAAGGGTCCTGCTCTTCTGTGTGCAGCACTGAAAGTTTAGGGTTGGAAAAGGGCTGCTTGGTGGAGACCCTGGGAAAAGGAGGATGGAGTGGAAGAAGGGCTCACCTACCATCCCACATCTGGGGTGCAAAGCCTTCCCCTGGAACTTTCATCTCTGCCTTTCATCCCAGGGTATATCCAGACCAAGACCCACAAGTTTTGGCAGCATCCTGGAAGCCAAATCTCAGATTTGCAGCCTGGAAGCTGCCTGTGGTGTTTGCCTTGGAGCTGTCCCACCAGTTCCATCCTCAGGGAACTGCATTGCTCCTGCACTGTTTTTCCCCCACGTGGCCCAGAGCACCTTGCCAGGAGGATGAAGTCATCTATTTATGCCTGGAAAATGTACTTTATTAAACTCTGAGACATCAGCTGTGACCAAATGACATGCTTTTTTTCTGACACAATCAGAAATGTTTGGAGGTCGAGGCTCTATGGATCCATCTCCCTCTTTGGGCTGCATCTCCCACCTCCCACCAGGCTTCTCCCTCCCTGAGGCTGTGTTGTAGAAGAGAGGAGGCACAGTTTGGTTCTGGGTTTGTCTAAAAATGCTTCATTCTTTTCTGATCTTTTCTGGTTGGGGCCCTGGGCAACATGATCCAGTGGGTAGCAACTCTGCCCCTGACAGAGGGGTTGGAACTGGATGGGCCTTAAGGTTTCTTCCAACCCAAGCCATTCTGTGATTCTGTGACTTGATGTTTTGATGATTCAATGATTCAATCATTCATTTATTTGATGATTCTAATATTCTAAGACTCTATGATCAAACCTTAGTTCTAAGGGAGAGAAGAAAAGAGTGAGTGACGTTCAATATTATTGTTGTTCTATGGACAATAAAATTTTCTCTTCAAAACTGGGTAAAAAATGTCAAAATCCTTTGGAGGAGGACCCGTTGCTCCGTCTCACAACAGTTCCCATCTTCCCAGTACAGTCACAGCCAGCCCTGCATGCATATCCCACACTTGGGTAAGGAATAGAGGCCGTCACCTTCCTCCCTGTGCTCATAGGGCTCAACCTCCTCCTTGAATGGCACAGGGGATCTTTTAACCCTTTAGAGATGACCACGTAGAATTTTCCAGCTTGCCTGCCCAGGATGGGAGAGGTTAACCTCAGCAGGAGCCTCACTGACTCCATCACACAGCTGATAGCAGGCTCCATCCTGCTGCGAGCTATTTCCCCCCTTGGCTCCTGCCAGGAGCTGTTTCCAGCGCACACACACACACACACACACACCCCGTTCTCACAAGGCTCCCATTCAGCTCTCCCACCTTCTTCCCCACTCGGGTCCCTGCGATGTCATCCTGCCCTGATAAGGAGTGGAGGCGGCTGCGGGAGGAAGGCTCCCAGTTGCTCCCGGCGCCAGGCTGGGTAGAGGCAGACGTGTCGACCCTCACCTCCTCCGACACTGCCTTCTCCTCTACAGAGCCAAAAACAGATGACATCAGCCTCTCACTCCCCCCCTAGAATCCCTATCGGCCTCGTAGAGCAGCGTGTGCATGGAGGAGCGAGGAGGAAGAGCGGGGAAAGGAGGGAAGAAGAAGGCTGGAGCTGGAAGTTGGTTACTTTGGCAAGCGGACAAAGTTCTGCACAGCCTCACCAGGCAGACTTCAAAAAGGTGGAAAACTGGAGGCTTGCTGCTGGCAGGTCTTGTTATCGAGGGGAGCCTTATCTGCTCCATGGGGCTTGGGTGAGCCAGAGCGGCTGCTAACCTCTGGCTGAGCTATCCCAGCTCCCTGAGGAGCTGCACTGTCACTCAGAGGAAAGGAGCAGCATCCTGAGACCAGGAGGCGTAAAGAATCATAGAATCCTTAGAGTTGGAAGAGACCTCTGAAGGCCATTTAGTCCAACTGCCCTGCAATGCACAGGGGCACACAGCTGGATCAGGTTGCCCAGGGCCTGGTCCAGCCCTGCCTTGAAGGTCTCCATGGATGGGGCATCAACCACATCTCTGGGCAACCTGTGCCAGCACCTCACCGCCCCCACTGTAAAGGCATAAAGGCATCCTATTTGCAGCCATGGATCAAGGGGAGCAAGTTTGGGGTATTCCCCGCCCCAAAGTTTTTGGTTGCCCTGTCACGCATTGATTTAATTCCTCTCCTAAGTGATGCTCTGCTCCCATGAGTCCTGCTGCAGAGCACTTCGTGGTGAGCAGCTCTATTTCTTCCTGCATCAACAGCTGACCAGATTTTCTCCGTGGTCTAAATGTATCTGGCCCATTCCCATTCATACTTCCACCCACCAGATGAGGCAGCGATACCCCTCATATTGTGTTAGAATATGAAATACAGGGGTTTACTTTTTTTCACACCCAAAAAACTCCAAGGCCTCCTGTCCATGCCAGCTGTCCCTCCTCCAGCCACCACCCAGCTGTGGCTCAGGGCTCTGTACAGACCACTAGGCAGCTTCCATCCAGGCACTGTGTTTAGGGATGGAAAAGGAAGAGAGCTCTCTTCCCTTCCCTTCCCTTCCCTTCCCTTCCCTTCCCTT
>JAOWBP010001760.1:90900467-90916433 GCA_028571105.1 Tragopan temminckii
CCCTTCCCCTTCCCTCTTTCCCTTCCCTCTTTCCCTTCCCCTTCCCTCTTTCCCTTCCCAGACTTTCCCTTCGGTTTCCCTTCCCTCTTTCCCTTTCCTTCTGCCGCAAAAGCAGAGAAGCAGGCTGGGACTGCCACCTGCTGTCACCAAGCCTGACATAACTGGAATTTTTTTTCTCCTAATCAAACGGCATTTTTTCATCTATTTATTCATCCCCTACATCAAGTGCTTTGCACATGTCAGCACCCAGAGCCCATCTAAAGTCTGGTTGGTGGCTTCAGCTCCCTTCTTCTGCCCCATACTCACAAACACACACAGCCTGGAGAATCCCCTGCCAGCAAATGAGGCCGGAAGAACTCCTTTTGTTTTTATCACCAGCCGCATGGGGAGCTTCTCTTTTTATTTAACTCTCCCACTGTGCGAGCAAGATTTCACGAGTGAAATCACAGAATCGCTGATCCACAGAATCACGGAAAGGTTGAGGTGGGAAGGGACCACAGGCCCAAGCCCTGGCCAAACAGGGACACACACAGCCGGATGCCCAGATGGTTTGGGTGCATCTCAAGCATCCTCAAATGCCTCCGCGTGGGCAAACAAACCAAACCCCAAGCATTATGAAGGAAGGTCCAGATGCAGAAAGACATTGAAAACTCAGTGGTTTATTGGTGGCAGACAAAACCAGATGTGGATGTATTCGTGGTGGTGTCTGAGAGCAGCTCCTACGTATGGTCCTGGTTGTGTGACCCCTGGGGTGCTGGTCCATCCCGGTGCAGTCTCTGTCACCTGCAGCAGCGCAGGCGGCCGTTCAGGCAGCTCCCAGCCCAGCTCTCCATGTGGAAGCAGAGCCTCCGGCAGTGGCCATGGTTGTTCCTGCACAGCTGGCTGTCCGAAAAACCTCTTGCTGCAGAGGGAAAGGGCATGGGTGAGCTGCTTAGGGGGCTGGGAACCCACACAGAACCCCACTGGTGGTACTGGGTGAGCAACCAACACCTGCAGTTGGAACAGGGAGCTTCATGGTACGTGCTTGGGATCTGGACATCGAACACAGCACACATCTTAACAGCTAAACCTAGGCAAGATGGGCAGCTGTGCGTTGGCTGTGTCAGGTGAGGTGGATCCCTTGGGCAATATCTTTAAACACAGCAGGAACACCAGATTCTGGAGAGAGATGCACTGATGGGTATGCAACATCAGGGGAGTGGGCAAGTCCTTCTCCCTCCTTTTATCCTTAAGACTTAAGTTAACTAAATGAGAGGGTAGACACACCAAGTCAATAAATCTCCTCTTCTTGATTATCAGAGATGGTTTCTATAGAAGTTACACCATCACAGTCCCCGTAACACCGCAGTGACCCTATGGCTGGATGAGACCTGAATTCCTAACGTGTGCATTTGCCCAGAGAGGTGATGGTGTCCTGTCCCTGCAGACAGCCAAGGTCAGGCTGGATGGGCTCTGAGCACTGATGGAGCTGTGGGTGTCCCTGTTCAGTGCAGGGGAGTTGGACCAGATGGCCTTTAGGTGTCCCTTCCAACTCAAACAACTCTATGATTCTATGTACAAGCAACCACTCAAACAGCACAGCTAAGGAAGACTTCCCTATTATAACAGAACCCAGAAGAAATGAGACAAAACAAAACAAAACAAATGACTTTTCAGTCTTTCTCCCCACTTTCTTTCCCAAGAAATTTGCCTTTTGTTTGTCATGGTGCTCTCTCTGCTTCGTAGAGAGCAGATTTGTTCCTTGGAAGCAAGAGTCAGGTGAGACTTGACTTGACTTGACTTGACTTGACTTGACTTGACTTGACTTGACTGCTCTATCTTGTCTGCCGCTGCCTAGGGATCGAGTCCTGTCTCTTATCTCTCCACAGTCCCACACAAACCTTTGCAAATATTTGGTCCTTACCAGGTGCATCCTGGAGGAGGAGAATGACAACGATGGCAAAGAGCAGCTGGAGGATCCTCATGGCTGAATGTGGGTGGGCGTCCCACCACCAGAAAGGCTGTAGGGAGATAGAGAAGAGGGAAATCCTGGATTTATAATGCTGGGAGTTGTGTAACGCACCTGGAGTGAAGGGAACTTTGTCAATCTCAGATGCATTTCAACATGACAGCAAACAGTCGCTCTGGGAACTGCCTGCTCTCAGACACCTCACGTTCAGGGGGAGGGGAAAAAAAAAGCAGAAAAAAAAAAAGCAAAAAAAAAAAAGCAGCAGGCTTCTGTCAACAAACTGCAGTGAGCACTGGGGAGTCTGCTCCTGGTTGCTGCTAGAGACAGGATGTTGGGGCTGACCCAGCCTGGCTGTTGGTGCAGTTGTAGACTCCAGCATGTGACGTTGGAAACCCATCCAAGTGTTTGCAGGATCAAAGTGTTTTGTATTTTTCTCATTTCCAACTCCCAGTCTCTGCACACGTTTGACAAAGTCCAGTGTGACAAAATCCAGAGTCTCCTGCGCCTCAGTGCTCCCCAGCAGTTCTAAGTTGGCTTGGAAAGCATGGGATCCTTAAAAACCAAAGGTCTGCTCACGTTTCCCAACTTCTGGGCTACAAAGAGATGGTTTGCCAAACTTTTGTTTGCAGCTGTCAAGAAAAATGGCAATTCAATGTATTTCTTTATGAGTTTATTACATAGGGAAGCTGGGATATATCCCTGTAATTAGCAGAATCTTTAGGAGAAGCGTGTGTATTGAGGCTTGCTGCTGGTTTGTTTTAGTTCTCCAGATCAGTTCCAGGAAATCAGCAAACGTGGGACCTGAATTTCAACTTTGGCAAACAACGCAAAGCAAACAGCAAAGAGAAACCTCCTCCAAACAATACAAAAAGTTGGGGCAAAAAAATGAAGAGGAAAAATAGAAACGTTATAAAGGTACCTTTTTACAGCAATGAAGCAGCAGAGGGCATCATTAAGTCTTTCGTTTTCCCTCTGTAAGTCACCTTGATGGCCTTCTATTCGTAAGCTGGGCACCAGCCAGTGCTGGAAAATGTACAAGTGCTGTAATGTAGTGGGACGTGATGTGGCCTTTGGGCTTCTTGAACAGAGCAGGGATCACCTTCATCAAACAGAGCAGATAAGGGGCCCTTCACCATCTGGACTTTGGGTCATGGGACACCGTGTATTTAAACTGAGTGTCCTATAAGCCGGCCACATGCAGCCTGGAGAAAGGCAGGGGGTCTGTGTGCAGGAGGGGTGGTTGCAAGGGTGTGTGTAGACTCTGGAAGTCTTGGTGTTCTGCATAGTGGTAGTAGGGCAGCTCTTCAGGCTTTAAACTAAAAGAGGGGAGATTTAGGTTATGTGTTAGGAAGAAATCCTTTACTCAGAGGGTGGTGATGCCCTGGCACTGCTGCCCAGAGCTTTGGGTGTCCCATCCCTGGAGGTGCCCAAGGCCATGGGTGGGCCCTGGGCAGCCTGAGCTGGAGGCACCCAGCCCATGGCAGGGGTTGGGACTGGATGGGCTTTAAGGTCTCTTCCAACTCAACCATTCTGTGATTCTGCAATACAATTCTACAACCCAAGCAGAGAGGAACTCTTGGACACTCGAACAGTGTCTTGCTCTGATGATGGGATTGAAAGATGTGCATTCTGGCAGTGGGAGATGTTCTGGATGTGGGGTTTAGAGCAGAGCCAGGGCACCAGGTGGGCATGGTTCCCAATGATGTGCAGCAAAAAACATGATTTATTCCTAGTTTGCCAGCTCGGAGGGTGAGCTGGAACCATCAGAATGCTGCTGGCTGCACAGGTGTAGGATTTCTCATAATCCCAGACTACTCTCTTCTCAGGGGGAGAGAAGTTCTACATGGCAATGTCCTTCAATAAAGATTTTCCTTGATCTGCAGCCGGTTATATAAAGGAATTCTTTTTTCCCCTAAATTCAGCTCCCACTCTTTTCCCTAAAGTTATTCTTCATGACAAGACCATGAACAGTGAGGCCACATTCACCTGCAGCACATTTCTTGAGACTTTCCTGATCTTCTAGACTTCTGGCATACACACTAATCCAGCTGATACCCTCCTGGCACTGCAGGGGATGCTCTGGGAGCAACCTCTGTCCAGAAGGCTGTTGTGCCTCCTGCCCCACAAGACAGAAGAGAAGTTTAGGGAATAATGCCCAAACCCTACTCATGGTCAGGTTTACAGACATCTGGTGAGTCACCATTCCTATCCCCTGGAACATGTAGGTCTTCAGGTCCATAAGATATCTGAGTGCTGACTGAAGTCAGTGGGGACTTAGCACCCGCTCCAGTTGCCTGAATACAACATGTTACCATTTGGGATGCTTTGGGGTTCTTGAGACAGCCATGCTGGCTGGTAGGTGTGATCCTAGACCTACGTCCCTTTCTCTTTTGGCAGCTGGAGGTCACCACGCCCCTGGAGATGGGTTTTGTAGGGGTTGCTGGTGGTGTATTATCAATCATGTGACAAGAGCTGGAGGAGGAGGAAGAGCCAAACACACAGGGTTAGAAAATGCCTTAGTTTGCATGGGTGCGTAGGGGACAGCCAGGATGCAAGGGGCTTGCCCACGTGTACAAAGCTCACCTTCCCCAAATAATTCTGGTTCTGATTACTCAGTTGCATTTACAATGGCATTTTAAGAGCTGGATTTCACTTCAACCTTGGCTATCCTTGCCAAACCAACACTGGCCTGTTGCTTGGGAACAGCAAACAAATTCCAGTCAGGGGGACATTCAGGCCAATGGTTGATGAGCTCATATTTCCACTCATTTAGGAACAGGGGTGAGGACTGGGCTGTCCGTATGGCTGCAGGTGTCCAAAAGGCTGCAAAGACCCAAAATACACCTCCTTAGAGGGATGGACTGTTTCTGAGTCTCTTAGGAGGTGGTATAGGACTGCTGGCACTGAGAAACGCCTGTCTTTGTAGCCACCTGAACTACGTGTTAGGTACAAGTAGGTGAAATTAAAGGGTCATCCACAAATATCCTTTTCCTCATTTGGCTCTCTCCCATAAGATCAAAAAACCTGGAGATCATTATTCTGAGTAGCATGCCCTATAATACACTTACACGGAAGCATATACTGTTGTTTTGCTCCAGGGGAGTCAATGGGTCAAGAAAGCATAGAGAAGGGTTGGGTGGGATACTGGAGTGTGCTGCTCTCCAACCTCCATGTGTCCTTCATCCTTTCTCTGTCCTACTCTGTGTGTCTGTTCATCTCACTTATTGGTCAGAAATGATAATAGGCTTTTGGATTTTGTGTCGATTTTTGTTTTGGGTTGGGTTGGATTGGGCTTTTTTTGAGGATGATTTCCAGCTAGATCAGTGAGCAACGGAACGTACAAATGGGGGAGAATGGGACCATGCCTTGTCGCAGCAGCCTGTGCCTACCATCCCATTACAACGATGCCTGCAAAAGGAGCAGTTCCAGGTGGCCCTGATGGAAATTTGGCTGGCTGACAGCTTCAAAACATACAGGGGGCGGAAGGCCCAGCATCTGGCAAGGAGATTTATGGGATGAGCTGATGAGCTCATACGCCACACTTTCATAGGAAAACAGGCCATAAATATGGTGGCTAACAGGCCCTCAGATAAGAGGCGTGAATCACAAACTTTGTGGGCAAATCTGAGGAAGAAACTGTTTGCTTTGGAAAAGAGCCTTGATTTAAATGCCCGCTGTGCTGTGTGTGCTGGAGAGCCGGGCTGCAGCCCGCAGGGTGGGGAGGAATTTGGCTCCGGGCTCTGTTTGCAGCAGCAGTTCCCAAGCACTCCTGTCTGTCTGTGGGGATCTCCAGGGGAGGCCTGGCATCTCCTATGTGCCTCAATGGCCTGGACCATGCTGTGATGACCCAGGGAGAAGATCCGGGCCGCTCACGAATCAGGAATCGAGGCAGATGATTCAGTGCCGGACCTCTGGCTCTGGGCCCTGAGCGCGGTGAGGTTAATGGGAATTTTCCTGTTTGGTTCATCAGAACAAGAATTTCATCTCCCAGGGAGGACTTTTCCCCGGCTCTGGCCAACGCCTCAGCTAATTGGCATAGCTCTGTCCTTACATCATTGTTTTCTTGCTTTCGCAGAAGTGATTGACTGAGAGAGATGCAGTTTTACCTGGAATCGGAGACCAAGAGCACACTGTCAAAGCAGGGGGGATCAACATTTCCTATTGAAGACGCACAGAAGGGCACAAGGTGGATCTGGAGAGCAAATGGAGTTTGGCTGGTGCAGCTTAGGATCATGCAATCGTTTGAGTTGGAAGGGATCTTTAAAGGCCATCTGCTCCAACAGCCCTGCAGTGAACAGGGACACCAGCAGCTCCATCAGGAGCTCCATCCATCCTCACCTTGTATGTAGAAAGCTACTAGGTGCAAACTTGCCAATCGCTTTGAGATTATTGCTGGTAGAAAAGGAGAAGCACCAGAATGCAGCCTAAGGGCAACAATGGACAAGATTCAGATCCCTCCTTCCACTTAAAGCAAGCAAGCCTGGGGTCTCCCTTCCTTCTGCTGCTTTGTGGGAGAGGAGTGAACCCACAGCATTCCTGCATTGTCTGATTGAGCTGGGGGAAGATTTAATAATTGATGTCACATTTGCTCCTGCTGTGGCCTTTGCCAGTGGTCAAAGGGCTATGCAAACATGTGGAGCATCCTCGTTCTCCTTCTGCGCTGTATTTCTCATCCAGCCCTTCCCATTGCCTGCAGGAACCTAGCACAACCTGGGAAGGGTGAGTAGGTAAGTGCAGGGGGTTGCACTTGAATGCACTTGCATGTGAATACACATCCTGTGAATACACAGAATGCACCTGTATTTATGTTAAATCAGGCTGCCCTGAAAGCAGTGGAGAAGAAGGCTGCCCCATTGCAACTGATCTCCCCAGGGTGGGATGGGAAGAGTGCTGGGTGTCAGCAGGAGTGACAGACGAGCACTTGCTGTTCTGTTAAACCTTGGGTTTATTGTTTTTGGGTAAGGAGAAAGGCAGTTTCTCACCTGTGCATGACAGGTAGCAGCTGGATGCCAAAAGGGACAATATATAGTCTGTGTGACTTCACTTTAGAAAGTCACAGTGAAAGGAAAAGGTCCACAAGTGAATCCATGGCCAATGAAAGCTGGAGCAGTTCTCCCATAGAAAGGCACAACAAGTCCTCCCGACTTGGAGATGCTGCTCTCCACCTGCTGCAGTTCGGACACCTTCAGCTCTTGACGGGAGTCAGTGACAAAGGTTTACAGCAGAGAATGACGGGTTCAAAGCAGTACTTAGCCAGGTATTCCCCGGGGATGCAGCTCCCCACTCGGCACAAGCCCCTGTCGTGGTTACAGCTGTCTGGGCCGTGAGTGCTTCCTGCAGAGAGGAGTGAGCTGGTGAGTGAAAATGCACAGCGCTTCCTTGGGCACCGTGTTCCTGCTGCGCCTGGAGCCTGTGCACACACAGCAGCAAGAAGCACCCCCAGCATCCCTGTGCCAGCTACAGCCTGGAGGAAGGAGGATGTTTTCTCCCAGAGCCTCCAAAACCCAACCCCAGAGCAGGAGAGTACTGAGGTTCCCCAACCAGGCTGCTCCCAGATTGGCTGCATGGTGTTTTAGCATTACTCCGGGGGACGAAATCATGCTTTTCACCAAAGTGCCCCACTACCTCATCCAGAAACCTGAGGACACCTTCCCCCATCACTACCTATAGTATTATGGTTTGATTACACAGTGAGGAAAGCTTCCTCCTGTTCCCATCTTACCACCCCCAGCCTTACCGTGAGCGAGCAGGGAGATGAAGATGAACATGAAACACAGGTTCCCCATCGCTTTGGTCCTGCTGGGGAGCAGCAGGGCTGAGCGTGAGATTGTGCAGAAGCCTCTGCATGGCGCTGGCAGGCAGGATGGCATCCTGGAGGAGGGAGGGAGCAGGCAGGAGTTAATTATATCCCAGTGACATTCACCACTCAGCAATCCTCTGTGTCGTTCTGACCCAGCGCCACAGCTCCAAACAATGCTGGTTTGCTTCACTTTTGCTTCCTCTACCTGGCAGCTGGTATTTCAGGTGGGTGGGTTGCCAGGAAAAATGAGGTGCAGGGGTTTCTCCGTCCTCCACCAGCAAAGTGCCCAGAGAGGTGATGGGCTGAGCAGTGGCAACCTGCAAAGAAAGGCTCCGGAGTTGCTGCAAGCTGGCAGTGATTCATTTCTATCTGAGCTCCTGAGAATATTTGCTCCAACTGAAACCTGGCTGTGATTTTCCTGCCAAAAAGGCCATTCCAGCTCTGGCTTCTGAGAAATCTGGGAGGTTTCATTCCTGAGCGTGATGACCACGTAACACTGGTGGAGGAGGTGGCTGGTTAGCTCAGCAATGCGCCACTTGATGGGTATTATATGAGAGAGATGATATGTAGCTTTGCCTGTAAAATCTGCATGTGATATTCCAGCTACCCTTGCCTGGCTGCTGTCCACGGTGTCCTTTCAACTGCATTAATACCATTGTTCTCGTGAATACACCCTAAGCTGGACAGTTCTGTGATTCAAAAAATCTCACATTTTCCTTGTTCACTGATTACTCCATTGCACGCGGTCACCTGCTGCATCAGGAGTAGGTCCAAGACCCTCTTGGAGTGAGAATTAGCCCCTTAGGAGTGGGACTGTGCCACAGGACTTGAATACATGCTGGGCAAGGAGTTGGCCTGGGACCTTTTCACAGTTGGTTGCACTGTGAGCATTTGGACTTGCCTCTCTGGGCTATGTGGTTGGCAAACCTGCAAGGAATGTCTGGCAGAAAGAGCTTGCAGCTACGGACCATTGAGTCCAGAGAGAAACCAGTGTCAAGGAACAGCAGACGAATGAGTGTGTGGGTGTATCTGTCAACAAAAACCACAACAGAGGAGCATTTCTCATGAAAAAAAAAGCACTTTGTTGTATCATCTCCTGTCTGCCAGCCTCAATCTTAGGGGAAATTAAAAAAATACTTTCCAAAAATGGGTCTGGGAGATCAAATTCCTAATTCGATTGGATGGCTGAATGCGTGGGGCAGTAGGGATGTTCCTGGCTGAAAACTGGCCCATTTCCTCAGACCATCATGTGTCAACAAGACATTTTTCTCTGCTTGCACAGAGCTTTTTGAGATACTGCTTTTGTTTTGGGCCTGGATAAAGGTTTGTGTGCTCAGACCTGTCCGGGTTGGATGGGGCCCTGGGCAGTCTGGTCTGGTATTAAATGTGGAGGTTGATGGCCCTGCCTGTGGTGGGGGGGTTGGAGCTTCGTGATCCTTGAGGTCCCTTCCAACCCAAATTATTCTATGATTCCATGATTCCATGAGTCAGGTTTTCTGGCTGTGCCGATTGGCCATCTTTGCATGTGGATCTTGCTTTGCTTGTGTCCTTCTACCGACGCAGGTGTGGTGAAAAGATGGAGTGACTTCAGAGCAGCTTCTCACCTGCAAACTGACTTTGGGAAAGGTTCTGGTCTTTTCAGATGCACTCCATTTATGATACTCAGGGAGCACGTATATAGTACGCACCTTGAGCTAATAGGCTCAGCAGAAGAAACCCACAGAAATCTTAAAATTGCTCAAAGAACGTATGGAAGCATGAACATGTAGGACAAGAGGTGATAGCCTCAAGTTGCAACAGGGGAAGGTCAGGGTCAGGTTGGATACTAGAAAAGATTTTATCTCATAAAGAGTGGTGATGCAGCATCACAGACTGCCCAGGGAGGTGGTGGGGTCACCATCCCCGGGGGTGTTCAATGTGGAGATGTGGCACTGAGGGACGTGAGCAGTGGGTGGGGGTGGGCTGGGGTTGAATGTTCCACATCCATAAGCAGTCTCTATATAGACTTGTTTTCAGCAGTTCCCTTGTGAGAGATGTTGCTGTGGCTGAGTTTCACTCTCTGAAGTATATATGGGCCATGAATTTTAAAACAATTTATTCAAACATTGATGCAAAGACAAATAAATCAAGAGCTGACATTAAACTGGAAACGCTTGGGCTCTCAGCCAGTCAGGAAAGACAAACCATATGAACAGCATGGAATGGGTTTGGGATATTCCCTCCAGACGAAGAAACCCACAAGCTGCATCAGTAGGAAGCAGAAAATGGACAACACTCAAAGAAATCACAGCTCTCTCCTACCACACCCATTTTTTTAATGGAAGGAAAAGATGCTGTCTTCACAGACGGTCTCATTTTTCCTGATGCAGCACTAAGCACAGAGGCTTTGCTTCGGAATTAAGGTGGGACAATCTTCCAGAATTTTCTGAACAACAGCTCTATCTACAAAGATGAATGAATATTATAATATAATGTAAATAAATAATATAAAGAAGATTAAGTTTTCATCTACCCTCACAGCTCTGCACACAAGGCTGTGACAGCTGCAAACACGTTGGCTCTTTGCACTGCAGACACAGGTGATCTTCCGAGAGGTGCTGAGATTAACCTAGAAGGCACTCTTTTCTGGCAGAGGGCTCAGGAAGAGGGGGACACAGTGTTTCCCAAGATTTGCCTTACAGCATGAGCACTGAGAGCAAAGAGTGTGTCTTGAAGGAAGACATCAACAGGAGATTTCCAACCAGGACAGGGCAGGTGATGGGACAGAAAGAAGAGGGAGGTGAAGTTCGGAGTGGGAGGGGATGTGGTTTCCAAGGGTTTTACAGCTATGTTTCTGTGCATTTCTATGTGTGCGTGTGAGACCTTCTGCCTCTCTCTGTGTATGTGTGGGACTGTTACGCTGTTTATTTAATGTTTATTGCCTTTGTTGTATAGATTAGAAAAGCATGTCACCTCTAATGAATTGCAAACTTCATATGTTGAGAAAGTTGGGCAGCTTCTCTACAACACTAGCAAGAAAGCTTGTTTGTTTTCTTGCCCGTGCATTTCTGTAGCATTCTGCAATTCTGCAATTCTGTATCATATTTCTTTGCAGCACTTCCATTTTTTTAGAGGGCAAAGTCCCAGCTGTTCTTGCAGACATCTGATTTTTGGAGATACGCAATGGCCCCCCTCGTCTTGACAAGTATGGAAGTTTGATGTAGTGTCTGGAATGAAAAGGGTTGAAGTTAAAACAGGAAACGTAATTACACCACCATCTGAATCGCTGGTACACACCTATACAGAAAGTATTGTGAAGTTCTGGTTCACAGTCCTCAAAAGCAAAGACATAAAGAAGGACTGTGGGTTTATTCAGAGCACTTCTGTAAGAGGAGGAATTTGTGACATATCAGCTTGAAAAGGAAACTGAAGGAGGGATATTATGAAGTTATGAAGATGGCTGCACAAGGACTATTCATTTCAACTGCTGCACAGAATAAAATAATGGAAGTGGTTTTCAAAGATAGAGAATAAATACCCAGTTTCAGGGGGAAAAAATTAGTGAGGACTTTAAAACGCAAGGATATCTAGATCTGAAAGCTGCCAATTCATGAAAGCCAAGAGAATATCTGAGAAATCGTAATTGTATTGCTGCGGAGTTCATGATATCCATTTCACACTCACACACAGACTGACTGTATAGAAGCACCTACTTTTGGCTGAGGTCAGATACAGGATGCTGGATGAACGTTGGGTCAGATTAGCACACCTGGCTATTAAGCGTGTATAGATATACAGACATTAATTGATTGTTGAGGGGCTCCAAAAGGAAGCAGGTCCATCAAGGACTGGATGGGTTTACAGGAAGGAAGTCAACTGGTGCCTGTTAAATGTATCATCGTGGATGCACTCAGCAGTCCTCCAATAGACAGAGGATACTGGGAATACATATCGATGAAAGCATACCCTGAGGGGGACAGAATTTTTTTGTTCTTTCACCAAATTGATGCTCTGTGGGAAACAGAACACTGAGCTTTGTGCTAACATGACATGGCAACTGGGTTCTTGGGCTCCATGCTGCCATTAGCACAGGGGCAGCCAGATCCATCTGTGTAGATGAAAGGAGAGGTCTTGGACCATTTGGAGACATAAAGAGATTGTTTTGCTGACTTTTCTCCTCTCCAGACATTGCCTGCCTGGGTTCCCACACGTACCTACACAGCAGGTTTTCTGACGCCAAGAGCAAGTTCCAAATGCAGCAAATGGTTTGGGGCAGACTTTGGAACGGATGCAGTACCCATGGTAGCCAACACAACGTGAGGTGTCTCTGGGCAAGCCGAGACCTACAGGAAGAATTGGATTCCCTGTTGTGCTGCAGGATCAGTCCATGTCTCATGATCTTCCTCCTGCTGAAACCCCATGGACCCCTATTAGGGGTGTGACACAAAGACCCCCAAAGCACAAGACAGTTTGTCCAAAAGTTTTGAGAATGCTCATGGACCTCACAGGATTCCAAAGAAGGACTTCGTACAACTGGAGAAAAACAACGCCTGTTGAGTTTCTGAGCATATCCTACTGCACATCATGAACATCATCATAAGTTCCAGGGCTGCAATGCTGTGGGCTGGTCATGGGAGGGAGAGCAATGTGCTTGCATGCCCTGAGCTGTACCTATAACTTAACCAAAATTAAATGTTGGGATCTGGTCCAGTTACCACTGACAAAATATTTATCTGATTTCTTCCTTTTTGAAAACCTCACCCTAAGATGGGGAGTTTCGTGAGGCATGGAGAAAAGTTAGGCTAAAGGCACAATCAGTAAATGAATGCAACTGAAGGTCTGGGGAAGGGGTGTCAGCATATTCAGAGAGCTTAAGTAAACTTCACCAGGGTAGTTCAAGTTGAGTAATGCAAGGGAGTACCTCTACTCCTCTGCTATAATTCCCCAGTGAAAAGACTGGTGACCCTGGGTTATGAAGAAGCATTTCCATGGTGCCTTCTTGCAGCAGTGCTGCAAAATGGCATAAAAAAACTTCACAGAGTTTGAAGGAGACCAGCACATTGTAGTGGCATCTCTAGGAATGCTCTGCTTTGACAACTGGTCATTTAAAGCTGGTCATTTTTCACTTCAGTTTCTGGACTAAGAAATCACCTCTAATGAAAGGAGCTGATTAACACAGGGAAATACAGTCTGTACCATGACACAACTTGTGCCCCTTATGCAACAAGATTCACTGTTTCATACAGGCAGACCCCAGCACGGGTGTTGCTCCTTACCTGGAACAGCCTGGAGGAGGAAGAGGAGCAGAGCCATGAGGCAGGAGAGGAGCTTCATGGTAGAAGATCTCAACCACGGCGTGGAGACAGGGTGACAACACCAGAAACCTGCCACAGGGGAGCAAGGAGCACTCTTGTTTTTATAGTGCTTTGGGAACAGACCAGGCTGCCCAGGGGACTTTGGCAGTAGGGAATGTGGAAGGCAGGCCACGGAGTAACGAGCACAGCTTGACCGCTGCACACGGCTAAGCCTGAACAATGACAGAGGGTCACAAAAGCCAGCAGAGAGGTAACCGTGCCTCCTCACCATGCCTCCAGGAAGGCTGCTTCTCAAAACCGACCCACCCCAAGAGCCTCGTTGCTTTTTAACTTCAATTTGTTAATTGCTAATGGGCCACATGGAGAAAATGAGCCATTGTTTTGGTAGGGGAGAAAGCATCTGGGAATGACGTTGGGTTGTTGACGATGTTGAGCTAAGAGAGGGCCCAAGGTGCTGCTGCAGTGTTTGCTGTCTTCATTTATTGGTGCGTGAACAAAATAAACAACCAGATTTCTTTCTGAAGGCATTAGTTGGTTGTTAAAATCACAGAATCACAGGGGTTGGAAGGGACCTCTGGAGATCACCTAGTCTAACCCCCCACTAAAGCAGGTTCCCTAGAGGAGGCTACTGCGGACTTAATTCAGTTGCCCATATATATAGGCCTAACTCCTCTATGCTGCTTTGGAGTTTCCAAGACATCTTACAGGACTTCCAGGCGAGTCATAGGACCTTGGGGCCAATCTGCATATGACTACAGGGGCAACTGAATGCCATTCCTGTGCTAACACGTGGCCCTGGATGCCTGCGTGTGGTCAGTCGATCAAAGCCCAGTGGTGGTGGTCAGTGCTAGGCTCAGACACCAAGATGTAGACATCTGCAATGGGTATGTCTACACATGAGTGAAATGTTTAATAGTGCTTCTAGGACTGAAATTACATGATTGGCTACACTGGGAGCTTAGGGGCCAACACGTGTACAGCAGTTTGTGCTATAGCTACCTGTACTTAGCTGGCCAAGTACAGAACTAAGAGTATCTGTTGTTCTTCAAAGATGACACAGGGATCCCACGTCATCTCCAGCTGCTGCTCCACAGATCCCATGCATCCCCCATAGCTCCTGCATGATATCAGCCTCAGGCAGATATTTCTAAAATCACAGGGTCTGCATGTAGATCATTCCTAAGTGTTTTGTTCAATTTTATGCAAAACATAGGACTTCTAGTAGCAAGGGGTCCTGTCCCATAATAACCCTCTGCCAACCAGAGCACTCACTATCCAGACCAGCAGACCTGGGATGGTGCCCCTGCTATAGTAGAAGTATGATTTTTTTTTATTACATACAACAGGATCAGGAAGGTAAAGTGAATATTCTTTCTTCAGTACTTGACAGTCTGAAAAGGAGCAGAAATGGATTTAAATGCTCCCAGGGTAAAACAAAACTGGGGCTATGTCTCACGTATCCTAGCTACAGAGCTGTCAGAAAAGAAAAAAAATAAAGTATTAATGCCTTCTTATCCAACAGTGTTAAATGAAACAGCACTGGAAAATCTTTCTGCCATACCAATTGCTACAGCAGTGTAATTTCAGCTAATGTAAGCTGCGTCCACACCTTGCTCTGGTGTAACAAAAAATGCATTTATGTGTGAAGAGCAAGCCTACCCCTAATTATTGTGCTTGGTACCTCATTTCCAGTATTTGAATCAATGTGGATTTTAACACTCAGCTCTTGTTACACTCCTTTCCTTGAATAGAAAATGTTCCCCTTGTCAGAATAACATGTCTTTATTTGCTCTATCTGCAGTTGATAAAAGGGGAATTTTTCTCCTCAGACCCCCTAGAAGTAATCCTAACTAAATGGATGAACACCAGGAATCAAATATGGAAGAATAATTCTTTTATTGAGGAATCATGAACGAGCCTAAGCAGAAGAGCAGAAATGGTTTGGTGCTTAGAATACAGATCCTTTTTCATTTCTTTACTGTTTGGGAACATACGCTATTCCTATTTGTATGCATTAGAGAGGCATCCCCCAACCCAATAATCATTTACATGGCAGTAGATTCTTCCCCAACTTGTTGCTATGGATTTGTCACTGGGAGAAAAAAAAAGAATTTATTTCTTTTAACATCAAATTTTCTCCACTGTGCAGGTGCAGGACACAAAGGAAATTATATATATATATATATTTCCAGAACTGTTTAACAAATGTAACAAATGTCTGTGAGTAATTTGTAGTTTTCTCTCAGAACTTTGGGGGCCAAATTGCTGAAAACTTCAAACAAGCTGCTGATTATTATTTCTATACTAAGAAAGGACCCTGGGACCACTGTAGGATGGCTGATGACCTGAGGCCCATGGATGTTATGGACAGTGATAGGACAGATGGATTGGAAGCTCCCTCCTCCTAATTTTGTATGTAGTTTTAGCCTACAAGCTCTTCTGGAGCACACCATGATGTCTTCTCTCATGAAATACTCCAGGTACTTCACTACTCCCTACTAGCACCAAGCATAGGCATATGGGAGAGCAAAGCCTGGGCCCTGTATTTGTATAAGCAGGCACATGAAAATCACACAAAATTTCCATAAAATTAGCCCCATGAAGTTGCCATAAACTCACCTTTCACCAGGAGAAGAGGGCTACATGGCCCTGTGAAACTCCAGCTACCTGCACTGGTGCATGGGAAGTCTATTTTGCCATAGATCCCTGATAATTGCTGCTAATTGCCCTGCTAATAACCTCAGTCAGCCTGGGGACTCTGGAAAGCCCTCTTCATCTCACAGTGGCAGATGATGAGGGAGGTGTATAGAGTCATGTACATGATCATAGAATCATAGAATCATGGACTGGCCTGGGTTGAAAAGGACCACAATGCTCATCCAGTTCCAACCCCCTGCTATGTGCAGGTCGCCAACCAGCAGACC
>JAOWBP010001760.1:90941039-90951056 GCA_028571105.1 Tragopan temminckii
ACAGGTTGCCCAAGGAGGCTGTGGATGCCCCATCCCTGCAGGCATTCAAGGCCAGGCTGGATGTGGCTCTGGGCAGCACATTGCCCAGGCTCCCTTTTCCCAATCCCAAGCCACCGTTGTGGGTGCTGTTATTTCCTGGACTGTATTTATCATTCAGTGGAAGGAGACTGCGCAGGGAAATGAGGAAGATGGAGCCATTTCCCCTTTCCTTTCCTATTGTGACAGCGTTTGGGTCCAAAGAGCACTGAATAGCATGTAGTACCATGTGCTGATATCAGCAGGGTTTGCTCAGAAGCCTCACTCCCCAAAATAAACATCTCTGGGACAGGCAGGGAAAGGTTATGTAAGAAGGATACAAGTGCATCTTCCTTCTCCATTAAGTCCTGCTATTTTTGCAAACTTGATAGCAAGCAGCTTCACCTTGATATCTTACTTTTTGCTGGTCTGGAATTCAGTTTTATCTTCATGTTCCCCAGGAGTTGAACACAATGATCCTTATCGATCCCTTTCAACTCAGGGTATTCTATAAGGACTTCAACTCAGAAACGTATCTGACCAATGCAAAACTGTCAGCCCAGGAGGTGAAAAGGGAAGGAAGAATACATGCATACCCTACATACATCTGCTGGATGTAGTGCCTATCACATATCACAGGAAGATATGAGGCTCACTGCCCTTCCCTTGGAGCTCATGAGGTCATGGCAGTGCACGATCCTACAGTCTTATACATGGTCCTACCTGTCCCCCCAGCATTACATAGTACCCCAACTTGCTGGGCATGGACAACAAGCAATTTGTCTTCTTTGCCGTCTGCCTCCTCTTGCCCATACTCAACCTCTTCATTCGCTTTCCACTGTAAAGAATATTTTTGCATGTTTCTGAATCCTAGGCCTGACATAGCCTTGAAAAGAACGTGGTATGCTTTTTCACGAACTGTAGCATCAGCTTCATGCCCAGCACCCAATTTGTTTCAACTGCTTTACCAGACATGGAACACCATGCCCTCTGTGCACAAGCATAGCTGACTTTCTGCTACTTATTTTTGCACAGAAGCAGTAAAAAATTAAGCACTCTCATGACTTATTTCATTAATGATTCTTGGCTTCCACTGTTTGCAAAAAGAGATGCCAATAAAACACGTACAGTTTTCACATGCCTGAAGAGTGGCATTTCTCAATGATAAGCACAAGTATTAAGGCTGTAGCCATCAGAGTGGGGTAGAGGAACTCAGTGCAGGCAGGAGCCTTGAGGCACACAGTCTCACCATTTTCAAGATAGCCAGAAGGGAACTGGGATGCAGTCTCCAACAACAGAGTGGCACAATGCACAGAGGTGTTCCTTCTGGTTCTTTCTGTCTAATGACTTCATCTTCCTGGTGTGGTAAAATGTCATGGCTGAGGTCTCAAATAAAGGATGCAGATAGCAATTGAGCTTTGAACTGTGCTAGAACATCTGGGAGAAACTGTACCAAGTTGCAGATATCATGGACAGGAATGGGGGGATGTGGGAATGTCCACAGCCCTTTCATTTCTGACTCCTACACATGCAGCCCCACAATTCCAACTCAAGAGAGGACCAAAGCCCTGACCCACTCTTCCATCCAAGTAGGAGGATCTGTTACATACTTGGTTCACGCAATCTTGGTATGCTAGCAGTACCCCATGGCTGGGAAGGGGACAGTCTGTGACAACACCATGTCCAAGAGCCACAAGGCATCAGCAAACCTTCATGGTTTACAGTATTGTGAATCACAGGAACCCACCTCCCTCCTGCTCCAATCCTGTGTCCTCTCCAGGTGCAGCCCATCAGCTGAGCACAGGGTGTAATTTAGTCCTTGTTCAGGTCAGGCATCTTCAAATGTGTTGGGTTGCAACATCTTCATACATCACCAATCTCTACAGTCATAGGGCAATGAACTCTCACCGTTCCTCCTCCCCTGAAGTGTCTGCACTGTCCAGACCCAGAGCCTTTATAAGTGCAGGGACCAGCCATCTTCTGCCTCATACATCAGCTTCCGAACACCTTCAGGTATCTTCACAGCTGCAAAAGCTATTCCACAGCAGAGGACAATCATGAGAATCCTTTTCTTCCTTGTTGCTCTTCTCTTCTTCCTCTTCCAGGCTGCTCCAGGTAAGATGGAAAATAGATGAGATGGAGACTAAAAGGGTACATGTGCAGAGAAGTCCTAACCTCTATGCTCTTGTACTCTTGTCATACTTAAACTCCCTTTCCTTATTCATAGCCATAGTCTTTAACCTATTGAGTCAAGGTCCTTGACTTGCCTGTGGTCTCATTCTAGCCCTGAGCATCTTGCAGCCACTAATGTGATTGGAAGGGTGGAAAGAAGATTCTCTCCCTGTGTATTTAGGCAGCTCTGTGGGGCGATGCTTAAGACACCGTCTTGCAATATGAGAGCTTTCTTTTCTCAATTTACACTCGCACCTGCCGAGTGTGTATTCTAGATCAGCAGACCTGTATTTTTCAAATAATATAGTTGTGACTGCAGGGCTTTGCCTCAACTCTCTGTTTTCACAGTGCATTTAATGGGTTTGATATGCTTAATTCCAGGCTGTTCTAAGTGCTTCAGAGAAGTTTAAGCTTTCTCCATTGCTGCTTTGATTTGCACTAGACTTACATTTGTTATTTCCTTTCCTAGCTCAGCAAGTGCCTGCCTACTCAGTGAAGGGATGTAGAGCCACTTAGCCCAACAGCAGGCACCTGTAGGAGATTCACTTAAATAATGTGCAAAGAGTGCAATTTGCAATTTGAATTTCAGGTTAAACATCTCAGCTGGAATGAGTAATGTTTAATCTGTAAACCCTCTGACCCAAACCTGGGAGTAGCATTTCACATGGGATAAGCTCAGGCAGTTGTCCTGGTGATGATGGAGTTGCAGTTTGACATCACCTGAGCATTTGGCTTCAGCTCTGAACATATCAGTCGTGGTTAAACCAGCACAGTGGCTACCTAAAACCATATACAGCACCAGTGACAACAGTCACTGACCTTACTTCATAGTATATACAGAGCTATATAAAAAGTTCTAGTGGGACGTGTTATATTCCATAGGCTTGGCTGTGGTTTATGCCGTGTTAGCTTTACTACATTGTATTTGGTAACAGTGTACACAGCTTCCCTGTGAGCATGCAGGAAGCTATTCAAATCAAGAAGATAATGAGTGATAATATACATCTGCTGAAACTTGGGCCGAAAGCCTGAAAAAGTCCAGTTAAGAAATTTTAATTTGCATAACATCACCTTTTCTGGGTGGTGTGAGATTAATTTTAAAGATACCCCAATCACAAACCTGCATGCCAAGCACGGTGTCAGGATATCACATAACATGCCTTGTAGTCTTATGATGCATCTCTCCTTATGCTCTGCTGTGGTAAATGAATGTCGGTTTCCCTTTGATATCTTGCAGCTTACAGCCAAGAAGCTGCTGACACCTTAGCATGCCGGCAGAGCCATGGCTCCTGCTCTTTTATTGCATGCCCTGCTCCTTCGGTTGACATTGGAACCTGCCGTGATGGGAAGCTGAAATGCTGCAAATGGTAAGGGAGTTCCTCCTGAGAAACCCAGGGGTATCAGCATAGCACAACTAGAAGCAAGTCAGAACTCATACCTGGAATGCATTTCTCCACCCGGGCTGCTCTGTTAGATGCAGAGTGCCAAATATCAGAGCAAAGTGCTGTAGGAGATCTTCCACTCTCTGGAAGTAAAACGTGTTTTCATCAGCACCATGAGAAAACCTCTTTATCTATAGGAGATATATCACGTGGAGCAATGCTGTAGTACGCCGTGGTCCAGTTATGCAGCTGACGACATGAGCTGTAGCATACCTACCCTTTTTTTGGACATCGTAAATTAGTTGTTCTTGTTTTGCTTATTTATTTATTTTTAATTATTTGCATTCATGTTTAATTGAAGTGGGTTTCTGTGAAATGCTATGCTGAAGGATAAAAAAAAAAAAAGAGAATAATGTGAAGCCTTGCCAGAGCCCTGGCACAGGGAGCAGAGAGCAATAGTGGCTCCTCTTGGGGATCTCCCACAGCTCCTGGCCGTGGTGCTGGGCACCCTGCTCTAGGCAGCCCTGCTGGGTTGGGGGGACCAAAGGGACTCAGAAGTGCACCCAATCTCAATCATTCTGTGATTCAGTGAATACAAATCAGAGGTCCAGATCACAAGGATCTCCAGTAGTCTTCAACCTCACGAGTTACCAGGTGTCTACAGCAGCCTGAGATGGGCATGTATCATTTGCTTGTCTGCATAGAGAAAGGTTGAATAGGTCACCACCTGATTTCTCTTTGCAGGAGACCCAGCTCCTAAATCTGAGACCTCACTGACCACGCAGATAAGAGCCCTGGGAATCTGCCTTATGACATCACTGGATCTTTGAACTTTGATGCAAACCCAAGGAGCCTTTCCCAATGGAGTGAAGAGTCCTGGGAGCACAAGAAGATCTGATGAGGAATTCTTGTACCTCAGACAGAGATTTGCAGCTTCATTTCTAATAAAAACAATTCCAAGTGAAACCACATTGCTGACATTTGCTGGTGTATGCCAGGGTGGTTTTGTTGTTATTACTGCCTACAAAAATCAACTTGTAAATGAAGTTTATTTAACTAAATTAATTTACATGCATGTGCCTTTGAGTCCTATTAAATTATCCTTAAAGTGTGTGGGTCGCAGTAATCTGTGTGGCAATACATATGTTAGTACACCAAAAACCACCAACAGTCCAGAGCACTAGGCTGGGGTTTGGGGTCAGGTCTGTTCTCCTGTCTTCTGCCAACCCAATATGAAGTGCTGGGAATGTCAACACAAAGAAACCCAGCATGGCAGAATGACAAGTTCTTTAGGTCTTGAAACCACCTCGCTGAATCTGTGTGATTCTGGTCCCGCTGCCTGTATTTTGTCTAGATCAGCAGGGGGTGTTACTTCCCTGAATGCTAAATAGTAAACTATTAGTCACAACACTGTGCTGTCTGGATGCATGTCCATCAGCCTGGAGTCTCCACTGTTAAGAAATGTCCCCTGTTTCGTCCCAAGGGTTGCCAACAAACTTGCCAATGTTTCAAAAAGAACAGCAGAAAAATGAGTGAAAGCCCCCAAACACACTCAGATGGGATGGGATGGGATGGGATGGGATGGGATAGCGCGGCATGGGACTGGCTGGGATGGCATGGCATGGTGTCCCATGTGCTTAGTACACCAGAGGGCTAATGCAAAGAACAAAAGGATCTCAGATGAGCAACGGATAAAGGTACCCACACTTTCCACCCCATGAGCTGCTATGAACTGGCTTTGGAGTGCCATGGGCCATGCACACAATCCCTTTGTGCCAGCCTTCTACTAACCCATTCACAGGGGTTTGTACAAGTTGTTGGCTGTTGCTAGTTGATGTAATAAGAGGATCTGTCCATATTCCTGTCTGTATGTGAGTTTGGATTTTTTATCACATCACACTAACCCTGCATGAGATGGGAGCCAGGACTTCCAGCAAAAACACAAACCACGACAATTCCTTGCAGGTATCAGGAGCAGACACAAGTCTTCTGGAGAACACTTATTAAAATGTGTAGAGATATATGGTCTACAAAATATGAAAACTTCAGTTGTGCACTCAGTCTCTCCTGGAGATTCTGTCTTTCAGTGTTAATTCCATTACTGTTAATTCTAAGCAGAAAAGAAAAATGCAAGCATCTGATCTGAAGGCCAAAGCAAGAATCTGCTCTGCATCTTCTCATGGGGATGCAGTGTGATTTTGCTAGAAACTATTTTATTTTAGAAAGGGAACACTAGTCTTCACTGGGTGGTTCAATGACCACTCAGAGTCTCTTCAGGTCAATTCATTTGTTTGCAGAGGTGCCTCTTTTCCTTCCTTTTCTGTTCAGCCTTTGGTGCATGCATGTGTGCACGTTAAACCCATATTTTCAGCCCCACGTTCCAGGTTTTATAGCAGGATGATGAATCTCTTACACCACCAGAAGAGCTGCTCAGCTGGTCAGAGGTCCTGGCAAACACTAGTTGTACTGCAAGAGAGAATCACAGAAGCACCAAAGTTGTAAAAGGTCTCCAAGATCATCCAGTCCAACCATCCACATACCACCAATGTCACCCCACTAAACCACATCCCTTAGCAAAACATGGAAATGTTTCTTGAACATCTCCAGGGGTGGTGATTCCATCACCTCCCTTCCAGCATCCAGCCACTCTTCTGGAAAGAACGAAGGGGAAATAAACTTTCAGACCGTGTTCTTATAAACATGAATGAATGAATAAATAAATAAATACTTAATCATGAAATGCCTGGAAGCTTCTGTACCTGAACCTTCCTCCACATCTTGAAGTCTCTGATACGAAGACAGAGAATCTCTTTATTTAAATCTACTGCTTAGTCCGTTTTGTTCTGTTTTGTTTTTTAATACCTCTCCTATTACCACTGAGCATAGTTTAAACGAGAACTTCCAAAACCAAGATGAGTTGCAAACATCATACAGCAAGATGAAACAGAAAATTACATATCAGAAACAGTGGAAGCAGAGTACACATTTTCATGGAAGTTTTTTTTGTTGGATTTTTTCCCCCATAATTTTGCGTTGCAATAAACATACGGGTGAACCTTTGAAATGTGTAGGAAACCCTCTGAGTGTACTTGCTAAGGTATATAACGAACCCATTCCCCATCAAACAGCTGATCCTTGAACAGCTGTAGCTCACCACAGTCCGGCAGCACGGGACTGCTTGCTGGCAGCGCCCAAAGGCTCTGGTATGGAGGTGGAAGCAGTGGTCCTTGGAGCAGATCCCTCCTGCCTGCTCACATTGTGCCTCGTTGTTAGGTACACGCATGAAACCTGTGCAAAGATGGTGACTTTTCATTTTCCTTCCCAAAGAAGACAAAGTACGAGCAAGGGCTGTAGTGTGACAGCAGTATGCCAGTATTCTGCACCATTACATTCTCTCAGTCTCCAGTGCAAGAAGGTCAGTAGTCACACCCTGTGTGCCAAACTACTACAGCAGTAGCCAAGATGGAAGCCCTTTCCATTTCTATTTTATTGTGTTTGTACTTACAAAATTCCCTTGGTGTTTCCTTTGGCTTTATGGAGCTCTTACCTAAAGAGCTTTGGAGCACAATGAGGAGAACGGCCAAGAAAAGGTTAAGGATCTTCATGTCCCAGTTCAGTGTCACAAAACACAACAGCCACTAGGGGGAAAAAAAATGCCACCAAAAAAAATCCTGCATTTATTCTGCATGGACTATTGACCCAACCATCATGTATGACTTTCAACCTACAATTTGCAAATTGATGTTATCATTTATTCAAGAGAGTAAATTTTCTAGAAACTGTCTATTGAAATATCACTTTTAAAGGGAAGCACATTTCATATGATCAAGAAAATGTGATCATACGAAAACACATTTACTTGATGATATGAAATGTGCTTTATATCTATAAAATTCAAAAGAATACAAATGCAGTGATCTTCTCTCCATCACATGCAAAAACAGCCAGTATGAGCTGCACTGAAGACTCCTACATTTGAATCTGATGGACTTCAGATATTTTATTTATATTTTTTAATTATTACAAAATAAAATAAAAATAAAAGTAAAATAAAAATTAATTAATATCCTTCAAATTGTATCCAGTTCTTATAACTTAAGCATTTTTTTCCTAGGTCTTTTTTATAACTAATAGGCAAAGCTTCCATAAGCACAAAATCAACAGTACTTCCATTTAGAATTTTTTCTTTTTTTTTTTTCTTTTTTTTTCCTTCTTTTTCTTGAGAGCAACTGTAGAGGATGCGACTGTATGATCTGGCACACTACGTTTGTGGCATGCTGATGAAAGATTAAAATGCCCATCCTATTTAACTATTACCTATTTTGTTTCAGGTCTATGTAGATGATGACATAAACCAGGATAAGGAATGTTCAAAACCTTGAATTATTCAATAAATATTGATTTTTGTTGCTTATAAAGTGATATTAAGTCCCTAATAATATTTCTACAAAAAAAAAAAAAAAAAGCTAAGGGATCACCTTTCCCTTCTCTCCACAGCACATCTATGACAAATAGAAGCCAAAAGCTATAAAGCGTCTCGCACCACCAGTTCATTGTGCAGACTCCAATCACATTTTGCAGATAAAATGATTATAACCATCCAGAGTCACCATTACTGAGTACAATGACTGAATATCAAGCACTATATGTTTTCTTGTTTGTAAGATTTTAATTAAGCCGCGGAAGTCTTCGAATGATGGATTTTATTTTAAATAAGAGCTGTGACTTGGAATGATGGATTTTATTTTAAATAAGAGCTGTGACTTACCACTGATGATGGGGAGTCCTCAGCAAACTTCTCACCATGAGGTTCCTTCACCTTCTCTTTGCCATCCTCTTCTCCCCATGTCCTCTCTGCAAATGACAGGAAGGGAGGAGAGACCTTTGGTAACATTACTCAACACTTGTCCTCATGGCACGTCCACAGTTAGCAAGAACAGCATGAAATCCAGCTGGGGAAATGTCCTGCTGTCAATGCTGGCCTTGGCCTGTCTCATGGAAACGTGCCCAGACCCGGCTTGGCCAATCCCTGCCTGGAAATAACATCTCCTGCCCAGTATTTTCAATCAATTTTCTGCAATGGCACAGCACACTCACACACAGAGACCCCCCAGAGCACCATTCAGGGAGGATGGAAGGCGTCTGAGCTGCCTTTGTCTTCAGCTCATCCAAGTAATCACAAAGCTGAAATCCGGTCATGAAGAAAACATTCCCAGTACTGAGATTTCTGAAAATCATCCATGTGAGTCTTGCAGAGGGGAATGACCTGTTCTAGTCTTGCTCCTCACCCAAAGGTAGCAACATTGCATTTACTATTTCCTACATGTTTAAGTCACTAGTTATCACTAAAAATACTCTCTCTAGACACACTTCTCCCAGCGTATGACAACTGATGTTTCCATTGGTTCATTTTTATAAAACTTGAAGCTCGTATCATAGGCAAGGTTGTTCTCAAGGGCAAATACGGTACTCCAGGCCATCTTAAAAGTTTTAGGTTTCTCCATGCACCTTAGGTCTCTGGGGGTTTTAAGCAGTTTTACTCATATGGACCAATTCATGCCTGGAGCTGCTGAGATGTTACGTTCTCCACAGTGGGAACAGACCCAGCATCTTTTAAAACATCTTTCTTTCACGTAATATAGACATAATTAAGCAGCCCTTGGGCACTTCTGCACCCATTGTACAAGTGCAATAAATACCCCTGAAAGGTCCCAAAGACATAGGTAACAAGATCCATGTCCTATAGAGCTGGACAGGCTTGAGAGGAAAGTCCATGCTAACCTCAGGAAGTTCAACACCACCAAGTGCAAGGTCATGCACCTGGGACGGGGCAATACCAAGCACAGATCCAGGATGGGCAGGGAATGACTTGAGAGCAGCCCTGAGAAGAAGGGTTTGGGAGTGTGAAGAGTTTGGAAGTAGGTGATCTTAAAGGTTCCTTCCAAAAAAAAACCATTCTATGATTCTGTGACAACCTGGGAAATAAATGGGAGGTTGGCAGGTGTGCAGCTTATCCAGGTTGCAAGGGCCTGGGCAACATGGGAAGGACCAAGTGAATGCTAATGTCAGAAAGGGCACTGAAACAACAGAAAAAAAATAAAAAAGAAAAAAAAAATCAGGAGGACCCCTAAGAGGACAAAGAGATGAAAATGTATTTCGTTGTAAAATTTTGCATGAAAGATTGCATGTGTCTATGTCATTATTTCATACACTGCAAGGCACTAAATTAACAACAGTATAATTAAGAAGCTGGAAGGCAAGCAATGCTCATTCTTTTCTTGACATGGAGAAAAGACAACAAGAAGGATGGCTGTGAAGGCCAAAGCAGTATGCAGGCCAGTGATGGCCAAGATGCTGTTGCAGCCCCGAGGCTAAAACTTCACACAGGAGACAGAAGTAGGACCTAAGCAGCAGTCTGTGCCCGTTTCCAGGTATTTCACATAGCCCT
>JAOWBP010001760.1:90972615-90982865 GCA_028571105.1 Tragopan temminckii
GGCAGCCTGGTCTGCTGGTTGGCGACCTGCACATAGCAGGGGGTTGGAACTGGATGAGCATTGTGCTCCTTTTCAACGCAGGCCATTCTATGATTCTATGATTCTCCATAGACATATAGTTTTCTACTGATTTTCCAAAAAAAGTTCGTAGAGCAGGAGAAGAGAGAAAACATGGTTGATGTTTGAATGCAATCCTTACTAGATAGCAGAGAATCCACATGCAACCGAGACATAGATCTGCAAGAAATCCAATTCTGTTGATTTGCTGTTTGGGGAACTGACTTCCAGCAGAAAGCTGAGATTCTTGTACAGGCAGCAGGGGGGCAAGCACAGTGTATAGCAGTGTTGGTACCAGCATGCTGTGAGTTAATGCTATACTGGTATGCAGTGGTTGCAGGTCTCAGTGCAAAGCTTTTGCCATCCTCCAAAAGTCTCCTGTGCAATGCAGTATATTGGGAACCACGCTTTTTCAGCAGCCTGGTTTACTCCCAGTCTACACCAAGCGATGCAGCCTTTTGTTGCTATTTGTTCTTTTCTTCTTCTCTCCAATTAATTTCTTATCTAGCCTTCCTTTCTGCTGCTGGTAGCAGAACATGCGCATGCCTTGGTTACTGTGTTTGGGTGGATGGGAAATCCAGAGGCAGGAATGGGTTTGTAACTCCATTTTCCAGAATAAATACCCTCCCCAGCCTGATCTCAACGGCTGATATTCTTCACCAGCAGCAATGTGCATTTTCAAGGGCCTTGCCAACTGGATATAGGTACATTCGCATCTCAAAAAGGCCTATAGCTGGTGCTTGTATTTTATTAGGTGAAGCGTGTTGGGCTGATTGAGTTCTTGGATTCTAGAGGGCTTTGTATATGAGGGTGAGCTGTCTTCCCAAGTGGTGACATTCTCAAGGTGCCCTGAACTCTGCAGCAGTCTGCAGATGGCAATGACTGGTTGCAGCCAGAAGGATGGGGCTGCCCCAGCCTTGGGCAATCACCCTTACCATCATGTCACAGCCACAGCTGAGCCATGGTGCAGGGTGAACCTAGACTGTGGTGAGTGAATGCACCAGGATGGAGATTTGCATCCAAATCTGTGACACCTCTGTTCAGGAGCTGGAGGGAGCACAGACAAGATTCTCTCTGCCCAATGAGGGATCCCTGGGCAGTTCTGCTCTGTGAGTCCAGGCTTGTGTTTTTCCATGGTCACAGGCAATTTGTCTGGACTGTAAACACAGCCGTTTGCCTGCCCCAATCTGTTTGCCCTGGCTATGTCCAGTTTTGAAAATTGGATAACGTCAGAGCAGAAGGGAAGGTTTCTATTTCTGTCTCCTTACATCCGTGTCCCAGCACATCCCTGCTGCCACAGAAGCGTTCCAGCCAACACTGTGACAGGGAAAGGGGTTTCTCTTCCCAATAATTTTGTTGGCTTTCCTGTGGAAGGAAAGCTGTTTCTTGCACCTTATAAACTCTGATTGCTGGTGATTTCTTTAAACATCACTGCTGGGTTCAAATATTGAGAACCAGAGCAAAAAAAATCACGTACAGTTGCTTAACTAACCAAACATTTTCCTTTCTCTCCCATCATGGCAGCAGAATTTTTTGATGATTATTCAGAGGGGCGAGAATGTGTCAACTGTGGGGCCATGTCCACCCCGCTCTGGAGGAGAGATGGCACAGGGCACTACCTCTGCAACGCCTGTGGGCTCTACCACAAGATGAACGGCATCAACCGGCCCTTGTTCAAACCTCAGAGGAGGCTGGTAAGTCAGCAGCACACGGCGTATGTGGGGTAAGGCTGTGAGCAAGGATGGAGACAGCCAAGGTCAGGCTGGATGGGCTCTGAGAACTGATGGAGCTGTGGGTGTCCCTGTTCAGTGCATGGAGTGGGACAGGTGGCCTTGAAGGGTCCCTTCCAACTCAAATGATTCTGTGATAAAAAGGTGACAGCTAGGTGGTGACATCAGGGATATTTCCATTCCATCTCTATGTGACTAACATAGGTGGGTTTGGTCCAGATTTCCAAACTCAGCAAAATTATATTCTGTTTGATGAGATATTGATCTAAGATACTGTACTGTTCAAACTAATTGTGCTCTCACTTCATGGTGGTCAGACACCTTTTCTGGACACCCTGTTTGCTGCTGTAATTGGACAAGCAGAGCTTCTGGGGCAGGTGATCATCTCAAAGGCTGTGGGGTCAGGATGGGACAGTCATGGGGAATGGGAATATCTTGGTGTTGATATTCGGCCCATGTCAGCCTGCTTTGGAGGGGAGTTTTGGGAAGGGCATCTATGCCCCAGGGACACAGGGGTTGTCACGGTCCCCAGGCAGCAAGGAGCCAGCAAGCCTTCCCTCAGAGACTCATCTTCCGTGTGGCTTCATCCTAAGCCTGCCCTGCACTTCACACAGCACAAAGCTGACTGCTCAAACCCAGCCATTCCCCGCAAGGGCCTAAAATGACACTTGCGATTTGAGCACAGCCACCACTCACGGCCACCCAGCGCCCTCTGGTGAAAAGCCCTTCTAGCCACGGGCTGAGCCAAGCTGGTGGCGAGTTGGACTGGATGGTCCTTGTAGGTGGTGCCCTTCCAGCACTGGGTATTCTATGATTCTGTAATTCTGTGACCTGGAGCAAACTCGCTGGGATCTGAGATGCTGCCGGAGGGCTGATGTGGTTTTTTTTCCTCTGTTTTCTCTCATAGTCAGCTTCCCGTCGCGTCGGCCTCTCTTGTGCCAATTGCCACACGACCACAACCACACTCTGGCGCAGAAACGCCGAGGGAGAGCCCGTCTGTAACGCCTGTGGGCTCTACATGAAGCTCCACGGGGTAAAACCTTTATTCCTTTTTACTCTAATGGGGAGAGTGTCCAGAACACAAAGGTGACCCACAAATTAGGCCCAGATTCTTCCCTACCTAAACTCACTTTAGTGAAATGCCTGCCAGTGGGGACTTTGTGTATACAGGGAGTGTCTGATATATCTAGAATAGTCCTGTTGGAGTCTGGGGCAAGCAGAACTTCGGGATGTGAATCTCCAGCCCTTCTCCCACCAGTCAGTGGCAACAGACCCCAAGTGGCAGAGACACAGTCCTCCAACACCTTGGTGTTTGCAGAAGCAAGCCCCATTCCGTTTCCCATTGCTATTGCTAGGGTTTTTTTAACTCACTTTCACGTTCTCGAGGTTTTCTTGCTTCAGAACAGATGGAAGAGCATTCATGAAAGATAGTCCAAAGCTGGAAGACAAGATAGATGAGGGGAAGCCACCTAACCCAACAAATTCTTCCTAGAAATCCCATATGTTTCTGACTATGAGATTGGCGAGCTCAGTGGGATCAGTTCCTAAGAGAGATTTCCCCATACAGATTGGGTAGCTTTCCATAAATAGGCATTGGCCAGAAAGATATCTTCATCCCCAAGTTCAACAGGAAAGTAAAAAATCACTCAATATCTATGCTGTAAAAAAGCCCATCTGTTCCCATTCAGAGCATACTTTGTAGCTTTGACATATCTCTTCACACAGCAATGCTGACCAGTGCCTTTGGGCTCCATTTTGTTGTTGCTTTCAATTAAATCAGCCGGGTTTTGTGGAGCTGATGAGGTAGAGCTGGAGTCGTGTCCTAGGTGACTGTATGGATGTACAGAAACCAATGCACTTGTATACCTGGGTTCACAGGTTCCAAGGCCATTAGCAATGAGAAAAGAGGGCATTCAGACAAGGAAGCGTAAGCCGAAGAACCTTAACAAAACAAAGACGCCGGCAGGTAAGCATTAAAAAGGAGAGCTAATTGTGTGTGTATACACGTGCAATCGTGTTTCTGGCCACTTGGATTTATGCTGTATGATTCAGACACCCAACGATAAAATGGGTTGATTCTTCAAAAATGGGGAATGTTGGAATGTCTTTCAGCAGTAACAAAGGCCTTTCCGCTACATTTTTTTTTTAACCTACAGTAACTTTGAGTGCTTTGAAGTGAAAGGCTCTTGGGAAAAGCCCAATTTACTGTCTGCTTTCCCACAGGTCCATCCAGCAGTGAGAGTCTTACCCCGACCACGAGCTCCACGAGTAGCAGCAGCAGTGCTACGACCACTGAGGAAATGCGCCCCATAAAAACAGAACCAGGGCTCTCATCTCATTATGGGCACCCCAGCCCAATTTCTCAGGTACAGAGGGCAGTGGGGCAGAGATGGAACTGAGAGTGATAGATAAGGAGAAAAGAACATCTTAAAAACCTTCTCTGTAGTAAGAGGTTGCTTCTTTTCAGTGCTGGGATCTAGAAGTTCGCAGTAGGAAATCTGGGATGGGGCAAAAATACACATTCTTGTCACCATGTTTACAGCACAGTGTGGATGCTCAATGATATGCAGAAGTTCTAAATGGACAAAAAGTTGTAGCAGCCCTGTTGAAAATGTGAGATTTCTTCTAGCTGGGCAACTGCATAAGTCACATCACAATAAAATATCCATTCTCTTTGTATGACTTGATTTGTCCTGAGCAAGAAAAGCTTGGCAGTAGGACTCTAGTTTATCTGCACTGGCTGGATGTGCATTGAGAAATGTACTCACATAGCCCTAATCTAACCCAGTCCCTGCAAAGGTAAATCAAGGCAGCAGGATGGCAGAGCTGCAGGGTACAGTGGGTGCTCTGCACCTTATCCACCACTAGATGTCTTAGGAACAGCACTGCATCCATGCGTGGTGAGCGTCCTGCTGAGCAACACCCAGATCTGGAAGCTGATCTCTGTGAGCCTCTGTGGGTTTAATAATTATGCCTTGGTTAAGGATCCCCTGCAGTGCAGCACAACTGAAAGAACAGAAGTGGTAAATGATAGTTGCTCTCCTCTTGGGTTCATATGAGGAATAGCAGTGCTTAAAAAGAAGTAATCATGGAGAAAAAGGTATGTCGTTGGGCTGGACTGACCCTGCACCTGCAGCCCTTTGCAGCAAGGTTGTTTCTCCTGCAGTCCACAGGAGGGCATTTGTGAACTAGGAACACCCAAAGCCAATGAATCCTCAAACCTTGGGTGGTAAAATGATCACTTATGGCATTTAGAAGAGAACAATTTGTCCCCTATGCAACACTAGTAAAAGGCAGGGTCTAGAACAAGGAGAGTCTGTCCAAAGCATCACACATAAGCTACAATCTACAGCAAATCCTCAGACGTTACTACTTCACGTGAAGGGCTCCTCTATTATTTGAAGCTTTTTTTTTTTACAAGATTTTTCTTCTTCTGCAGGCATTCTCGGTCTCTGCCATGTCTGGACATGGATCTTCAATTCATCCTGCAATTTCAGCCCTGAAGCTTTCCCCGCAGGCTTACCAGTCAGCCATCAGCCAGTCTCCACAAACCAGCTCCAAACAGGACTCCTGGAACAGCCTGGTCTTAGCTGAAAACCATGGGGACATCATAACTGCATAAACTGGTCTTCCACCCATAGACTTGAGGCTGATCCACTGGAGAGATGAAAAAGATGCCATGTAATAATCACATCAATGTTGTTTCCCTCCTCCCCTGCTCTCCTGCCGTGATGAGATGTTCCAACAAAGAGGTAAAGAGGACTTACGTGAAGTGTAGGAGAGCTCTTACAAAACAAACCAAGAAGACTCAAATCTCAAAGTAACTGATGGATTTGAAACCTTTTTCCTCCCTTCAAACAAGTTTCCTTGTATTTGATTGCCACTACCTTCTAAGAAATAGCCAGAAACACAAAGATGAACACAAAGATGATATTGGGGGGGAGTGGGGGGTGGGGGGGCTGTCTATTTAAAAACATCTGCCATTTGAGACTCAGACAATGGTGGCACAGATCTTCTTCTCCTGTCACTATCCATTTGTTTCCTGACCAGAGGGAATGCCATCATCATTACCCCAATTCAGTGATCTTCCACCAAATGGAGCCAGTTTCAGAACAGTTTGTTGAACAGACACGCTGTGGTGGCTTTAGTGGATTTGATATGACCTCGGGCAGAGAAAAAAAAAGAGACTCACATCCTCATCCTCAGCTCATGCATCTAGAGCATTGCCTTCATTTCCCTAGATGGTCTGAAAACCTAATGAATGTCTGTATTTAATAGTAACTCCTTTCCTATTTATCACTACAAAATCATGGGACTGCATTTCTAAAAGATGGTTGGCTGAGCCTGGAGAAAGTCTGTCTGAAGTCAAAGGGGGATTTTGGAAGGAGAAACTTTCTGGAAGCGGGTAGAGGAAACCCACCTTGGTCATCAAATCCGGGAGGAAACTGTTGGGCTTTTCCCTTACAAACAGCTACAAGCCAGGCTTAGAGATTATTGTAGAGCACAGCAAGTGAAAAGTTGCTCTTTAACACTGCTGTGCTGTTGCTTTTCAGACAGTTAATTTAATTATTTTGCATACTTTTCTGTTGTCTTCATTGTCATTGATGAAATCTGATTGTCATTTATTTCTCATTGTACTGTGAGTGCCCGCTGTTCCCCTAGCAGCTGGCTCATGACCATTTTCCATGTCTAACCCTTAAGGATTTCACCTTTCACAACAAGAAAAGTCCTCAGCCTCTAATGGATGCAGGCAGGGGCCATCTTCTTTACTAAGCATGTGCATAGACTTGCTTGCCTGCAAGAGAAGCTTAACTCCATTCATACACAAGTATTAAACAAAACTCATGTGTTTGCCTAACCATAAGCCTCTTAGCAACCAGAAAATTCTGGAAAATTGAGTTGGAAGTGATGCTAAGAGGCCAAAGACTCATTCCCTTGTCCAAAAGGGATCAGTTCTACCTAACCTACCTTTAGTTGCTCTTTGTCTAACACGTGCTTAACAAAATCCAGCAACGCATATGCTACAGCTCCTCTGTGCAGTCTAAATGCTTCTACAGATGCTTGTCAGGATGTTTCCATCAGCATTTCCAAGGAGGGAGAGCTTTGCCTGTACAGATAGAGAATTTCTGGGAGACCTCATCCTACAAGATTCTCCAGTCTTGTTTCTGTCTGCTCCCAAACTCCATGACCCCTCTGCTTGCCTTCCCAGCTCTTTCTTTTCCTCCCTGCATCCAGAACTTGATTATGGAACTGGCAGGTGATACTAGAAGAGGGATGGTGCATCCCCACAAAATATGCTGAAGGATGTAAGGTGCCACTCTCCATCTTACACTCACTCTTCACCATTCCCACAAAGAGTGTTTCTGACAAAATACCAAGATACGTGGCTTGGTGAAGAGGAAAGCCACAAACACGGTTGAAGCAAAACCACGACCTTGTATTATCTGTGTTTGAACTCTCTATTTTCCTCCTGATGGTTGAAAAGTTTCTTTAAGGAGAAGGATTCAACTGGACTGGTCGTGACAGAGAGTTGAAATGGAGCACAGTAGAGAGCTGGACCCCTCCACAACCCCTGTGCTCTGCTCAGTAACTCAGTTTTGCAGGGTTTTGTAGAGGTGACAGAGACTCTGCGCTTCCTGGAGAAAGACACCATGGCAGTGATGCCATGGGGATGTATGGATGGTGTTTGCACCTTGAAGCTCCTCACTGAGCTTCCCCATAAGAAGTGTGGTCCTCCCATTGACAAGGAGTGCCTTTCAGCTGGCTTATGGGAATGAAACTCCTGATCTGGGAAGTTTTTCCATCTGCCACTTGCAAGATAACCAGAGAATTTGCACTCTGTCTTTCAGAGCTAATGTAAGGTCTAACCTCATTAGTTTATTAACTACAGACAAGGAAGAGACGTTCAACAGAACATGAATAAAACACTACCACGAAATCCCGTGATTCTGTTGAAGCCCAGCAGCCTGCAGAGAAGAGGCCAGAAACAGCACCTAAGAACATGAATTTGGGGTGAAAGAAAACACAAAAGTGTTTCTCCAAGAGCACGCAGGTCATTAGTCAGCCTCCTCCTTGTACTGCATTGCTTTGCACTCGGCAGCCAAGATCTCTTGGGATGCAGCTGTGATCTTGTCTGTGACAGAGAAGAACACACCCCAGAGATGTCTCTTGGCTTCTGCACACATTTCAGATGCTTAAAACTACCCTGGACAGCCTGAGGAGGAGGGAAGCAGGCAGCCTCCTGGAGAGGAACAAAGGTCCAGACCAAATGCGCAGCATTTCTCCCTCTGTGCTTATGCTCCCAAAGGCTTTTTCTGCCTTGCCCTTTTACTGTGCTCCTTGTATTGCCCTCAAAGCCAAAATTCCTGGCTGAAGCTCTCTCCCGCCCTTAAGACACACTCCTAAGTGCCATAAAGGAGTCTGCTTGCAATGCCAAGCAGAAAAACCCTGCGAGACATAAGTCTGGTGGTTCCCTGGTTCACATTCTCTTAGGTTACCTAAATGACAGAGTTTGGCTAACTGGTTTTCTACTTCCCACAGAGTCTTAAAAATTAACACTGAAACACAGTGAGGAGCATATACAGGGACCCTGATAACAAGACGTCTGCTTTCATGAGGCTCTCGGCCCTTTCATAGTAGAAATGAGCTCTCTTGCCACTCCTTTTACAAGTAGTTGAAGTTCAGATGTGCCTCACATTGCCAACAAAGCATGCCAACACCAGAAATGATGCATGAAGGGATACTTACAGGACATGAGAATGACGGTCCTACCAAGAGATTCAACTCAACCTAGCAAGAGGGGCAACCCCGAAAATTTGGGGTTACATTTGAGCTCTGCTTTCCTTCAAGTGATAGGAAAGGCACAGAGAATCTGCTTTGTTAATGAAATAAAATACAATTATCAGAGACTTACTATAGCAAAACAATTGTTGCTATTATTACTGCTATAATTTAGTCCATTGCAGCATGTCTGGAAGTCCAACTGAGGACCACCAGCCAGCTAACTTCCAGAGGTCCCTTCTAGCATCAGCCACACAACGATAGGCCTGAATTTGTGTATTTGTACACAAAAAAAGTACAAAGCTGAGAACCATCTCTTCCCTGAAGAGTAAGAGCAAAGTGCCTGGTCCTGCAAAACACTTGAGCACATCTACCAGTGTATTTGCCTGAGGGTTTGCAGCACATATCTGGGTTGTGCCAAACCAGACCACTGCTATGGCTCCGTGGCAAGATGGGAAGATGAGAACGGGGATGGAGAGAGAGAAAGGGGTAGAAAGGTCATTTATCATTTTTAAATGTCTTTCCTCCTTGTGAAAGTGCAATATCTTGAATTGCATCAGTTTTTGTTCCATAAATTAATCCAAAGAGATCCATATTTCACTTGCAATTATATGGGCTGATTAGACCTTCTCCAATCAGGAGGAGCTCAGGAGTATTGTAAAGGAGCTTTGAAACCAATCAACAACTCTTAATGTAACTGAATATGACAATAGTTAATACGACTGAAGCTGTGACTGTGCCAGGGGTGGTGTTTGGTTTTGTTTGTCGGTTTTGGTTGGTTGTTTGTTCTTTTCTCATGCATTAAGTTTGAAGATTCCCGTGTCAGCTGGGGAAGTCCCACAGAAACAGACACTGATTCGTAAGGGGGAGAGGGAAACCAACTAACTGAACAAGCTGTAATTATTTAAAGATGTAAAAAAATATATATTATGAAGTAGTATGGCTACCAATCCACGTAACGTCTACACCTTTAGAACTAATGGAAATAAAACAATAATAATAAAACCGAAAGGCTGCTGCCTGAATCTTGACTTTCTGTCAATCCTGACATCTTGAATCTTGACATCCTGGGGAGGGCTGGGGGTAACTGATCACGTATTCAGTGCACCTGGAAAAGCAATGCTTATTTTAATGCATAAGGAGAAAAACAGCCAAGATGTCTTCCATCCTGTAATACCACTAGCACAGAAGAAAAAGGATGAGTTCCTGAGCTAGGATGGCACCTCAGTGCCATCGTAATTTATCTTTTTGTTCTTTTCATAGACATGGGTTTGTGGAGCACATTGCTAATTTAGTCTAATTGCTCTCAGCTGAGCTCACAGATGCCACCCATAAGTTGAAAGCACACACAACCCTCATACAATCACTTCCTCTTTCTGGTGGGGGAATTCAGAGTCCTTCCCAGTCCAACCAGTCCCTGGGTCTGGTGTAATTGATGGGGTGGGTGGGGCTAGCACTTGAAACCTCACCCACTTCTCCTTTACCAGCCACTGGAGGAGCTCTCTTGGTGTTTATATGTTGGTGGATGGGAGGGCCTTCTTTCTCGGTAAAAGAGTGGTAAGGGGATTTTGGGGTGTAAGGGATAGGAAGAGGGGTAGTGCTGGTTTGGGCTGTGAGGGTGTTGAGAAGTGACTGAAGGCAGGGGAATGGTTCAGGAGCATGAGGTAGAAAAATCTGGCAATG
>JAOWBP010001760.1:90988480-91004517 GCA_028571105.1 Tragopan temminckii
GGAAGGTGGGTGGTGGGGAGGGGTGGGCGAAGGACAAAATCCCATCACCGGCCACAGTTCGGTCAGGGCTGCGAGGTTGGACCCACGCAACGCCGCTCCATCCGCCTCCAGCGCTGGAGAAGGGAATCGGGGTTGTTCGCCCGCTCCCCATCGCTCTGGATTGCACTCGGAGACCCATCTGGGGTTTGGGGGGCCCCGCTGCGAGATGTACCAGAGCTTAGCCATGGCGGCGAACCCTGGCCCCCCGTCCTACGAAGGGGCAGGTGGCTTCATGCACGGCGCTGCCGCCGCGTCCCCCGTCTACGTGCCCACCACCAGGGTCCCCTCCATGCTCCCCAGTCTGCCCTACCTGCCCAGCAGCGGCTCTTCCCAGCAAGCCAGCCCCGTCTCCAGCCACTCCATCTGGACTCAACCTGGAGCTGAAAGCGCCGCATACAACCCTGGATCTTCACACCCGCCCGTGTCACCTCGCTTCTCCTTCTCCACCAGCACTCCCATCCCCTCCACCTCATCGCGGGATGCCGCGGCGGCTTACAGCAGCTCCTTGAGCCTTTCTGCTAACGGGAGGGAGCAATACAGCCGGGGCTTCGGCAGCTCCTACTCCAGCCCTTACCCAGCGTATGTGAGCCCCGAAATGGCCACCACTTGGACTTCTTCGCCCTTCGACAGCCCCATGCTGCACAACCTGCAGAGCAGAGGGACGCCGGCAGCCGCCCGGCACGCCAACATCGGTGAGCAAACCACCCCGAGGCAGGGATGGGCTGGGAGAAGGGAGAAAGGAGAAAGGAGAAAGGCGAAAGGAGAAGGGAGAAGGGAGGGTTTCACGCCGTGTGCTCCCCAAATCTTTATCCGCGCATCCTTCTCTCTGGAGGGTTTCGAATGCATCTCCGCTGGAGATGCAAAATTTTGGGCTTCCCCCTGGGTTGTGCCGTGATGGGTGCAACCCAACCGTTGCAAAAAGTCCTCAAGGGATGCGATTCCAAAAGAAAAAATGTGAAAGTTAAATGGAGGTAGGCCTGGAGCGGCCAGAAATCACGTGCCGAGCTCCCATGGAAGGGTTTGCTCTGCAAATAGCTCCGTGAACATTTTGGGGCCATCCCACTGCAGTCTGCAGGAGCGCACAGGCAGCCCTTTCCCGGGCCTGGTTTTGGTGCAGATGGGGGAAATTTAGGGACTGAATGCATGAGAGAAGTTCAGTATGTGAATCTCTGCTCTCACCCTTGGGCTGCTTTGTGCTGTGTCCTCTTCGTAGTTTTTGGGAAAACTTGGCTGGGAAAAAGTGATAGAGATGAAGAAACATATCCACTTTCATTCTTACGGCTGCTGGCACCTGGTTTTGCTTTTTTGGGGTCTCCCAGGTCTGCACAGCTGAGTGCCCCAGAATTGAATTTCAGAGTCCCCATTGCCAAAAATCCATCCGGGATCCCTTGAGTCGTTCCCCGTCTGCGGCCGACACCCGAATTTCCATAAGCAGCCCTGTCCTAAAACCAAAGAAATCGCCCCACGAGGCTTAACATATTGCTGTTGTATTTTGGATAGAGTAAAAGGAGAAATGGAGAGAAGAGTGGGGCCGAGGGACTGCCCTTATAAATCTCCTTCTGTTGCCCACGGTCTCGTTGTGGAGCTATTGCTGGAGTTAACAAAATGAAAGGCGAACGGCTCGCATTCATCCGCTGATAAATTTCAGGGTTGCACTTTTTAATCTGCATTTTAGAGAGCACTTTTCCCATCTTGTCCCATGAGATTTTCTCAGTCTTCTGTATTATTTTTAGGTGTTATCAAAGTGAAAGTCGGGTGTCGGCGAAGGCTTGGCCTTGCCAATGCCTTTTGCATTTCTTCGAGCATTAAGAGATTGCTTAAAATGGGGAGCAGAGCAGGGATAAAGGCCATTGAGGAAGGGATTTTGGGAAGCCGTGCGATGGTGGATGTGCAGGAAACCCAGGAGCTATAGAATTGGATCATTTATGCATTTGTATTTGACTACCGTGGCATCTCTTCCCATGGGAAAAAAATATACCGCCTTTATGCAGCGGTCACAAATGACTTCTTAGCCATAAAAAACACTTAAGAAAATGAAATGATCAACATGAAGACTTGTAGTTGCAGAAATACCAGGCAACTTTCAGGTGATCTGGGGGTTCCAAGCCCTACGCTGAGCAGAGCTCTGTGCTGTTGCCCCGTGGCTGCGGCCTCCCCGTGCTTTGTGCCGAGCTCTCACATAGCGCCGCGCCGATGGGATGAAGCTGCCCAAAATTCAGGGTGCAGACAGAAATGGGGATGGCATGGAAGGCAGCTCCTCGGTGGGCAGCTTGGGGCCCAAGCTCCTTCCTTGGCCTTTCCTTAGGATATTTCTTTCTCTGCACAATCTCTGGGTGGAAACATAACCCTTGGCGCAAGGCTCTGTTAAACCGAGCGGTCCTTGCAATACTTTCATTTTCCTCCGGTGGTTTTGCTTAGTGGAAAATGCCACCTTTGGACTGCTTTAATTGCAGAGCAGTCTGTCAATACCACAATATTAATTATTATTCTTACTAATGAAGATCAAGCGCATGCAGACGTAGTTGGAATTGCAGACTCAGACATGCAGTCTGTGCAATTGGGAACGGCATTTATTTCCCGCTGATAAGCAGTGCTGCAGGAAAAGCTCAGTGAAACTGTACTCGAAGGTGATAGAAAACAATACTAAAAGAAATGCTTTCTTGCTTTTCCCTAATAGGAAGGATTTGGGGGTGCCATAGCAGCTCGGTGGTATCAAACAGCAGTCTGGGAATCATAAATAAATATAGGGAAAAATAAAAAACGGTGCGTGTTCATGATGCCCCACTTGGGCTTCTGGAGGTATGTTTGGGGAGCACTTCATTACCCCGCAGGGAGGATCAGAGCTGGCAGCCCAAGGCCGTGAACTTGCTGCAGGTGTGGGGATGGGACATGGGCAGTATCCCTCCAGGAGCCCCTCCTGCTGCTCCCAACTGCCCCAAAATCCCTGAAATCCACCCCAAAACCAGTGCAAGAGAGCAGTTTGCCCCTTCCCCCTGGCCAGGTGGAGACGGGTGTGGATTGAGGCAATTTGCAGCATGGGGACAGCGGACAGACGCTGCTTCCCCATCCCACTGCAATTTCATTGCAATTTGATTATCTTTCTTTCACTGGAGCCAGTGCAAACTTCTACAAAACAGGAAAAAAAAGGAAGCAAAATAGAAGGGATTTTTGTTTGTTTGCTGCTCGATTTCTTTTTTTCGCTGTTTTTTTTTTTATTTATTTTTCTTCACTTTTTGCTCTTCAGAGGAGGCTGAATTTTGCTACCATGCTTGGGAGCATTTCAGGGCATGGAACATTTTGTAGAATTATCATGGGATCATAGAATTGTAGAATTGCAGATCCACTGAATCACCAAATTATAGAATTGTAGAACCAAAGAATTGTAGAACTGCGGAATGGTATAATCATTGAATTGTTGAATTGTAGAGTTGTAGAATCATAGGAACGTAGAGCTGTAGAGTCAAAGGATCATAGAATCACTGAATTGTAGAGTTGTAGAATCACAGAACCACAGAACTGTAGAATCATAGGATCATAGAATCATAGAATCATAGGATCATAGAATCATTGACTCATAGAGTCACAGAATCATAGAATTGTTGAATCATGGCATCAGAACCATACGAAGGGCAGCTGCTGGCTCTTTGCATTTCATTCCATCTTTTGCCAAGTCCCCGACCAGGCACTGCAAAGATCAAAGCCCCGAGCAGACGCGGTGCTCGGTTGGAAAATGTTTTTTCGGTGCTGTTGGGAGATTGGGAACCAGATCTTAACACTTTCCCATAGGGATGCGAAGAGCTTTGCCTGGTAGCATCCCCAGGCCAGCATTTCCAGTGACTCATCGCCTTCTCGACACCCCCTGCCCTACCCGCAGATGCCCCGGGGCAACAATGGGAAGGACGAGGTTTGGCTTTTGCTCAAAGGCACGGCTCTGAACACTTTGGCTTTGGGCTGAGGAAGGCATTCCGGGATGCTTTCTCCCTCAACTTCTTTCCCCTTTGCAAAAAATCACCGCTAGGATCAAACTGATCAATCACAGCCCTCCACAATTGTCACCGTGGCCGTAGAGCACAGTCTGGAACTTGGGGGCAAAACCAAAGAATTAAGGGATAGGGATGCAGGATTTGAGTGTGCTATTCATTTCTTTACCCCCTACGCATCCCCAGACAACATATTTAAAACTGCAAATAAAGTGGCAAAAATAGATTAATGATGTAGATCCATCATTGGAAACGGCACTCAATACAAACAGGCATGTAGCACAGAGCAGCTGTGGTGCAGTACATGCTACATATAAGATCATGTATTATAGATTCTGTATATATATTTAGGTATATATATATTTACAAGCAGTGGAATTGAAGGCAATGGGAACTGGCTCCAAGTCTAACAGTTTATCAAACCAGGATTCATTATTTTTTTCTCCTCTGAATGCAAATTTCAATGCGTGTCTTTATGCTTGTAACAAAAGCAATGATTTATTTCCTCAGAGCAGAGCCCACCATTCCCTCTCTCCACATTTATTTTCATCAGTTTTGGGGGGGGAAATATGAAATCCTTGGAAATACAGGAGAGTTTATCAGAGGGTGTTTAGGAGAGGGAATTGGACCCGATCCTGTTGCTTCTGTGCTCTTCTGATGATGGAGGAGCCTTGGCTCGGCCGGCAGAGGTGCTCCTCGCTTCTCTCAAATGGGGAAATACCCCTTTCTTTTTTTCTTTTTTGAATGGGAAAGCCCAATGGTTTTGATATGTAGGGAGCTTGGTAACGTTGGCCTGGAAAAATCTTCCCCTTGCAGCAATGCATGGACCAGCAATAAATCCCAAGCCAGGTGAAAAAGCAGCAGGAGCACTGCGAGGTGAGCAGGGATCCATGCCTGGAGGTCAGCAGTGTTGGGGCTGTGAGAAAAGGGATGTGAAAAAATGCAATTTTCAGCATGCACACACACAAAATCAAGAGTTAGGAGCATCATTCAAGTAGAAAACTCCAAACTTTCTCACTGGCGAAGGGCTCTGGATTGAAATTTTTATTCCTTGAGACTCGCCGAGCCTTGGGAGGATTGGGAAAAGAGCTGCAAGCAGACCTCTTTTTTTGGACATTTTGTCCCCAAATTTCTTTCCACATCTATAAGCCTAGCATGCCCCTTTGTATCGTTTGCTTTCCAAAAAGGAGTGCAGAGATGGGGCTCGCGGGGCTGCTGGGGGCAGAGGCAGACACGCAGATGTTTGCAATGCAGCCGTGCCGCCGAAACCCGAAAGCCGAGTTGTATCAGGATGGCTCGCTGGGTGCGAGGGACGTGTGTAGTTATGCAGAGGTTGGGGAATATTCAGCTGTTCTCCCTGCAGATGGGTCCCGAGCTCCCGCTGCTTTCGGGCTGTCTGGCAGGAAGGTGTAAATCCGCCTTTTGCACGCGGCTGCGAAACGCCGCTCAAATAAGCGGGGAAATAGGAGAGAACGTGCTTCTGCATCCCAAATGATGCCAAATAACACAATCAAATTTCAACACAATGTTGGAGGGGAATTTTCTCGTTTGGTGGGGTGAGGGAAAAAACAAACCCTTGGGCCAACACTGCCTAGAGCTGCCTATTACCGTCCTGCAGCACGGCGAAATACTGAACCCCTCCAACCTTCCACGAGCTGTCCTCACATGATCGGTCACGGTGACCGGTCCAAGCTGTAAATACATCCATAATGACAAATTAAAGCCAATTATCTGCCATTCCTGAGCAGTGAGGTCCTCAGACGCGGGTGCTCACATGTGTGTGACAGCGGCCGAAAATAATTCCATCGTCATTGCCTCTTGCAATGGGGGACGAGCGAATGGAGGGCTCTTTTGGAAATCCCTGTGCTGCGCACACTTTGTAAGATCTCCGGTGAGGTGGCTGCAGGGATGGGGTTTTTTCCTGGGGGTGTTCAGGTTTTTGGGGTTTTGCTTTGGGAAATCACAGCGCGAAGGAGAGGTCCCGGCGGCTGGGCTGTGTTCGCAGCATTTCCCGTGTGCCCGAGCAAAGCCAACCCATGCACTCAGCTGGGATTTCTCTCTCTGTGCACAAGCAGGAGTTGGGATCTCTCCCCCAGACAGAGATTCCTGAGCCTAGCAGAGATCTGACCCCGTCATCGGCGCTGAAACGGCTCAGTCTTCCTTCTGCTGTTGGCAGCGCCTGGATTTTAAAACCAAGTTTAGGGCAGCACCAACTGGAAGTGAAAACTGATTTTTTTTGTGTGTGTGTCGAGATGTGCTTAGTGATATTTCTTTTTCCTGGTTGTTTTCCTGCACGGTGATGGTTTTGGTTAATTCTCTTTGGTGGCTCTGGTCACCTATGGCTCCTGTAGGACTCAGGAGGGGCAAAACTGTGTCTTTCTGCTGCTGAAATAAGGAAAGTGCTGTGAGCTGAGCACCCTGCCCCAGTGCTCAGCCCCTGTGCGCTGCCCCGTGCCTCAGTTTTCCCACTTGCTCCATCCAGGTATTCCCAGCCCACTCTCAGGAGGTGCGTTGTGCTCATCACGGGCACCACATTTCCTTCTGGATTTGCATCTGGAATGCAAACATTTTAAAAATTGAAAACAAAACAGAACAGCACCACCACAATACCTTGCCTGCTCTGAGTTGAAAGCATCCCCATCTGAAAGCAAGAGGCTGGGAGCTGGTGCAGACGTGCAGACTCTTGCAAACAACTCGGGGACCTGAAGCTTTTCTCCCCATAAACCAGCAGCACTTTCTTTTTCCTTTTTGGAAAGTGGCCGCAGGGTTTGCATGGTGCAGCACGAAGGGGTTTTCTGATTTATTTTTATTTTTCACAACCCGTAAAGCTGGCGAGCCCCTTATCAGAGCCAGCTGGGCTCCACAGCCTTGGGAGGGAATCGGAAATTTAGCTTGTTTGTGAAGGAGGGAAAAAAATAATTCATAGAAAGCCAGAGAAAACGAGTTTTCCATCAGTGGGGAAGGGGCAGCTGGAGCAGGGGTGTGTGAGCTCTTTCCTCCTGGTACCGGCTGCTTCTGACTCTGGGATCACAAAAGCCCTGTCTGGAAATATCTCCTAATCCCTGGGGATGAGGTGTGTGTCTGCTGGGAGCATCTCAGGAGGAATCCTGCCTCCATCTTCTGGAGCCGTGTTATTATTATCCGGCTGTAGGTGTCCCTGTTCATTGCAGGGAGTTGGACCAGATGGCCTTTAAAGGTCCCTTCCAGCTCAAACGATTCCACTATTCTGTGATTATGCGTGAGGCTCTGCTTTTGCAAGAAGGGAAAGGGGCAGATTTGGGGGCAACAGGAAAGCTGGGAAACCTTAATTCCTGCGCACTCACACTCCAGAAGAAACAAAAAATGCATACATTAGTTTGCAAGCCAAACTGTTGGGTTCGTAAGCCAAGGAGCCGCCGTCATTTAACATTCAGGACTCAAAGTGCTGGAGCTGTAAATAAGAGCAGCAAGGAAGGGAGCCCCAGCCATCGGGGCTCCTCTGAACCACCCATTCGGCTCCAGGTGTCTGCAATGGATTTGGGAAGGGCTTGCTGGCCACAGGGCTGGCTGCTGGGAAGGCTGCTGAGCTGGGACATGCTGGGTGCTGCCACTGCTGGGGGGTGTCTTCTCCTCGTGGTCTCCGGGGCTGGGAGGATCATAGAATCATAGATGGAATAGCTGGGGTTGGAAAGATCGTCCAGTTCCAACCCCCTGCCACAGGCAGGGCTGCCAACCACTGAATCAGGCACTAGATCGGGCTGCCCAGGGTGCCCCCGTGCCCTGGATTCTGGGCACAACTGAGGTTTTTCTGCATAGATTTCCTATATTCAGTCCTTCCTTTTGTCCCCTCCCAGAGGACGGGCAGGCTGCCTGCCCCTCGCCCCCTCCGCAGCCATTTCTATATCCAACATCCCATCAGACTCTGTCACCTCCCTTCACAGGCGATCAATAACAACGAGTGAGCAGGTTAATTATAATCACAGAATAAACGCCGCGGTCTCAAAGTTCACTCCACTCGAGCAGCATTTCAAAACGAGTGGACGACGCCAAGAAGCTTTCATTGATTCCTCCGGGACAGGTGTGGGAGTTTGAACCTGTCCCCAAGCTGATCTGATTCAAGACTACTCCATTTTGGTCCTTATCTCAACTTTCGCCTATCTTATAATGTCTGTTATTTTAGATAAAAAGTCCAATCAATTGGGTTAGAAAAAACTGCAAGTTGCATGTTGCCCTGATAAGTCGGGTACCTGCCTGGGCTGCACTTTCTGAGCGCTGAGCTGACCTCTGCAGATACTTTATCACAGAATCACTCTGTCCATGGCTCCGCTTGGCTCTGAGCTGCCTTCCTATCCAGAAAGGCATCAAACAGGAGAAGGGAAGGGACAGGGATTAGACAGCTCCACCATTCCATATAACACCAGGAACTGTAGACAAAGGCTCTGCTTGTGCCTGGCTGTCTTCCTATGGGGGTCTTATGTCCCTAGTGGGATTTTGAGCTGGGCTCCGAGCCCCAAAGTCCAAATGAACGAGCTAAAAATGTGGGGCAGGGGCCTCAATGCGCACACAAACATCACATTTAACACTGTCATGGGGCTCTGACATACTAAGCAATATATAGCCTCTGTAGTTCATCTATTACTATACATGGTATATACATATTTTATAGCATATAAGATATGCATTTATATATGTGTGTATGCATTATATTTGTCTATATGTAGTATATATATCTAATACTACATATAGTTATGTTCTGTATAGCCATAGAATAATAATTCTAACAACAAAAGCAAGGAGAACTGATTAGCAATGCTTCCTGCTTGCTAAAGCAGCATTCTTTAGGATATACTATATCTATATGAATGGATATGTCTATACATGCTTGTATGTGCATGCATATATAATATATATACAATAATAATAATACAACTAATTTTATTCCTACAAGCAAGATTGACTCAGATAAATATCCTACATAGAATCGTAGAATCATTAAGGTTGGAAAAGACCACTAAGATCATCTAATCCAAGTGCTGACTGATCCGCACCACTCTGTACAAACAAAACCTAAAAAATGAGTTTCTGGAGTGGCAGCATGGCAGAACTGCAGGTTGCAAGGGATGCCTGGAGATGTCCAAACCCAACCTGCCCAAAGGAGGGCCACCTCCTTTATTGGCTGAGATCTGCATTAGCTCTGGCTTTGTCTTGATGAGGCTTGGAAATGCCCAGGGGTAAAAATGCTCACACCTCTCTGAGTATCCAACTCACCTCTGAATGAAACTCTTATCCTAATGCCCAGCTTGTCCCTTGTGTCTTCTCCCACTATTGAGTTTGCCTGTTGTCAGCATATACCCAAATAACTTCTCCCTAATGCTTCTTTGTCATGACCCTAAATAGCGTCAGTTTCCTGGGCCCAGAACTGGCTCTGGCTTTAGTCCACTTAGGTCACTTCCACCTACAGATAGATGGCTACGATCAAACAGATGCTGCAGTAGATGTGTGACCACAGAGCATTGGGTTCCAGTGGTTTAAGGACTTTCAGCTCAATCTGTTGGGCTCCAGCAGCCCAAAAGCACATGAAGGCTGTGTCACGCTGGAAGATGAACCAGAGGCATTAGAAATCCAAAGTTTTCCTTGGCTCTGATGCTCTACATTTTTCCACCATCATTCCTTCTCCTGCAGTCAGCAAAGTAGAGCCTCTGCTAAAGCTCTTATTTGGAGATGGGATGTATTTCAAGGAGGAAAGCACTGGCTGATTTTCCTTTGTCTACTGAGAGAAAGACCATTTCCAGGTCCCTGCTGCCAAACAGACCCCATCCATGAGCTCTCCATGCTAATCTGAGATTTGTTAAAAAATATTTGGACAGTCGATAAGCACAGGAATCTCCTGTTTATCAGAAGAGCCCCAGATATTTACAAGTGTAAGAATTGTAAGTAGGATGAAGAAAGGGGAGGTCACCTTGGTGGGTGGGATCAGGTCTGCATCCCAGCAAAAGAAAGCAGACCTTGGAGCTCACTTGTGAATGCCTTTGCCATCAGCACAAGTTTTCATTGAAGGAGCAGCCAGCGAGTTCTCTGAATAACAACAGCTTTTGCTGCACTCTTCTGGGATAAGCTTTTTACGGGATGTGATGGATGGGTTTGTGCCTGGTGGTGCCAGCAGCTGCTGATGGGGCAGAAGTAAGCAGGTAGGGATGGGTGGGGGGAAGAAATGGGTCTGCTTATTGCTCCTGTTGTATGGGGCACCCAAGCAGGGTGCTGAGGTGGCTGTGATCTAACATGTGTCCAGTCTGTCTGTCATCAAAATAGCCTTCGTCTTGCATGCGTATGTGCACTAGTATCTATATGTGAGTGGTCTTCCCAGCGGACACGGGAAAAGGATGGCCTTATTCTAATGTAGCACAAGGAGTGTTTGCTGGACCTCCAGCCCATGTGCAGACACAGGACCCTACATCGTCAGGAGTGTTTGCACTTTCTCCTGGACAGAAGGCTGTGTGTCTTTTGGGTTTGGAGCCCAAAAGTGCATGTGTGTGTCCCATGCAGCTCTGGCACGATATTTAGGCTTGAGGGTTTGGGACCTGGTGATGCTGGAGAGCTTTTCCAAGAAACCAGCTTGGCCAGCCTCCAGTACCACCTCTTGCTCCTTTCCGAAACCATATGCTGAGATATTCCTGGAGCAGTGCTTTAGTTGTTCTCCACCCTCCCTTGCAGTGGACACACGGTGGGGCATGGAAGAGCCTTTGTTCCTTCACAGTAGGGAAGATCAGTGTCACAAGGAGACGACTTGATCAAGGAAAGCTTATTGCAAAGCCAAGGCTGAACTCAACTCCAGGCACAGGATTTGATCAACCTTCCCCTCATGTCCCTCTAGCACATGATTTCAGCTGGTCCTTTGGCTGCTTCTACCTCTACTGTCCTTCAAGCTGGGGAAAACATATCCACGAAGGAAAGGAATATGCTTGGCTGTTGGCAAAGCTCTGTGCCATAGACCTTGGCTCACCGCAGGCAGAGCACGGAGCTTTGCAGGGGAGGGACACGATGTTCCCTTTCCCTTGACATGAAACATTTGGCCTGGGAACAGTTGTGCAGGAACAGTCTCGCTCTGGTGTTTCACAAGGCAAAGAGGAAATGCATTTTGCCTTTTCAAAAGTGGCATGTGGCTCAGCCAGATTGTAGGTTGAAAGCTTCCTACGCAACAGAGTAGGGTCCTTGGGTTTGCAGGGGTAATACTGCTTAGTCTAAACAGCCAGTTCATGATGGGGAGTTCTCCCCTCCCACCATTCTCTGCAGATCAGCAACCACACAGGTGATGTCAGCTGTTAACCCAGATCACAAGTGAGCGGGGAACTGCACTCCCAGCAGCAACTGGCTCACTGATGGGTACTCTTAGGCAGACAGTATCCTGCTGTCTCCCTGCCACTCACATATCTGGGTCCCATTTGTCCCTAAAATAGTGGGTAAGTGTGCAAATCTTGCCCCAAACCTGCCAGAGGGAAATCAGACAGAGAATAGGAAGGGGGAGAAAAAGCCAATGGGCAGAATCTGTTTTTACAGAACCATGCTCAGCTCCAGTAGCTGATAAAGCACAATGGCTTTTTGATCCCCATCTGCATGCCAAGCTGATGATGCCCCCATAGAAAAGGGAAAGACTCACTGACAGCTTTCTCTTGGCTGCAGATGTCTTTCAGGCATAAATGTGGGCTCTTTTATTTACAGTCATTCCCTATTTCTTCTGCTTTTGTCTCTCCTTGTTTTCTGCTGCTCTGTTTTTCTTCCCAGTCCAGCCCTGCTCAGACACAGTACTGGAACAAGAAGCAGTTTTAACAGCTGTGATCTGAGCAGAATGTTTCTGGTGGTTTTCTTTGGCACATAAAGCTCCAGCTCCTGGAGTCATGCAATTCATGGGAGACTCTCAACCCATTTAAGAGATGTGACTTTCAGTTCCAACAGCTGCAGCAAAACACTGATTAAAAGGACCCCAAAAGGGTAAAACTGTAGGAAGGACTTCCACACTGTCACTTTTTTGATGGAAACTGTTTTGGGATTTAGGGCAAATTATCCTGAACAGACAGGAATGGTAAATCCCATTTCTCTCTACCATGCTGTTGTGGCTGTCCCTTGAATCAGAAGGTGCTGGTGGCTTGGGACCTTCTCAGAGCCCAGGGCGTCCATGTGTCCGAGTGCCCAATGTCCTGTGCCTTCAGCTGCCAGTGCCCCCAAGAGTCCATTTGGGATTCTGTATACACAGAAACGTGGCTCTCACCTCTTATCATAACAAATTGTTTTAGGAAACCGCTTCTCTGCAGGGAAAACTGCTCTCAGGCTCTGTTTAGAGCCTCTAAGTGCCTGGCTGTGTTTGAAGGACAGCTTCTCTTTTGCTGAGTTGCTTCATTGGCTTGAGAAGACACTTCTGCAGGGAGAAATGTTGATATTAAATATCCCTCCAGCTGTAAACAAAACTCCAGTGCTATATTAATGGAAGTCTCTTTCTCCCCAGCAAACAGAGAGGGGTTGGGGGCAGGAAGGAGCTGGAGGGCAGAAGAAAGGAGACCTTGTTGCCGTTTCTCATGCAGGTCTGACCTAGATGTGTGCAAGGAGGGCTCTTTGTCTCCTTCTAGAGGCTGGTTTGGGAACAAAAACTTACAAACTGGCTGTTGGTTCTGGAGGAGTCAAAATCTCTCCATCAGAGGTGCTTCTACTGTTCTATTCCTTTGCGCACTGATCCTTTGGGTTCACCTGCTGAAGGTGATTTCTCCAAGGATGCAAAATTTAAGGTTGTTAAAGAAAAGCCCTGCCTACAGTCAGAAGGTCTGGGCCTAGGGATGGGTACACTGGCAGAGTTGGGATTGGTTGAAGGACCCAGTGAGGGATGTTCTCTTCAGACTCAAGCCTTGGGCAGCCTCCTCTTGATCTTCTTGGCTGTGTGAGAGCATCTGATTCTCTTGCCTGGGAAGGCAGAAGTACTCAGATTTCAAGCAGGCTGTGTCCCTTGTGGTGGGAGATGCTGTCATGCCCCAGCCATGCTGGGAATAGTGCCTGTAGTGCCTGTAGATGTGGGCTGCCTGGCATCTCTGACCTGTTTTCTCCTCTAGCCCTGCAGTGTCCTCACTGGTTGCTCTCTATGGACCTGGCGGTGGATGTAAAGAACCACTCCCAATGACTAAGGGCCATATGCATGAATGCTTTTTCCCCAATAGCCCTCACTGACCCACTTAAAAAGTTGCTCCCAGCTCCTTAGGGAAAAAACATCCCACTGTGGAAAGTATTTCTGCCATTAGCGTTCTCAAGACCTCACCCAAGATTAGGAGACTGTTGTGCAACACGCAAGTGACATTTCCTGCCCTGGGGACCTTGCAGCCTTCATAGACAGTAGGTGAAGGTGAGGCGAAGAAGATCTGTTGTAAGCTGGTGACTGGGACCCAGCCAGAACCAAACCCACCCACTCCACAAGCTGGCTCATTCAGCATGGTTCTGTGATCTGCTCTCACGTGAGCAGCTCCTTCACGGACTAGGGGCAGGGTTTGATAAAGCATTAAAATAGAAAGTCGTTAGCATTAGCCAACACCAGGTTTAAGGATCCAACCCATAAAAAAAGGCCCAAATGATCACAAGACTGATATAATCTAAGATAAGGGTTGGGCAAAGTCACTCCTGGAGCTGAGCCTTCAAAGAGGAACACGAGACTTTCTAGCACACGTGGCAAGGGAGGCTGTTCCAACCACGGGACTGCTTCTTTCCTAGCCCAACTGGCAAACGTTATCCTTTCCTTAACCCTGCTCCATACTTGGCTTTGGGAGGGGGACTAAATCTTTCGAGGAGGACCTCCTAGCAGAAAGGCTATTATAGAAGTCACCGGATGGGCCCATAAATCTCCATTATCAGGCAGTGGCTCCTGCACCACGAAACGGAAATCGTTGCCCTGAGTGCAACTGGGGGAGCCTTTCCTTCCATTCCATTGTTCAGGTCCCTCTGGGAGCTGTTCGGGCAATTTGCTGCCTGAATAAACGTTTCCTTTCTTGCCTGCTAGTACAAGGTGAGGGAACAAATAAGTGTCAGGGGATCTCATAATGCCAGGATTTAGAGCTCCAGCCCCAACACAACAGCCAAGAAAACACATTGCTACTTCTCATGAGGAGCCTCCAGTCTGCCATGCCTTAAGCCCTATTATTTATAACAAAGGGCAAATGAAGCAATCAACGAGCACGCCCCAAACTGGGTGCAGATTTGGACGTCACGATATAAGAAGGACATAAAACTATTAGAGGGTCCAAAGGAAGCCTATGAAGATGGCTGCTGTTACTGTGGGCTCAGAGCACTAGGAATGACCTTGTCTCATTGAGGACCTTGGAGATGCTGTGGCCTTCTCACGAGAAGCCACGCGTGGGAAAGGATCCTTCTTCCCAGTTATGCCCCTGGGGGAGGAAGGCAGGCAAAGACCGTTGCCCATATCTTCATAAATGAGCAGCTGTTTTGAGTGTTTGGGTTTCCTATGTCTTGGACGTCTGGCCATGTCAAACTGCGTGGGTTACTGCTGGTAAGGTCATCTTATTATTTTACAGACCCACACATAGGGCCAGTTCAGAAAGCTCCCCTTCACAGCTTCAGCCCTGAATTTAGTGATGCTGTGAAATTAGAGCACCTCTTTTAGGAAGCAATCTAGTCTATTGCCTTTTCTCCATTGGTGCCAATGGAGAACCCTTTTATTCACCGACAGGTGCTCACTGCATTGTCTTCTCTGAGCCAATCTTGAGTAGTTTCCAAGACACATCCTTCTAGAGAACATCCCTGCTGAGAGGAACTTGCCATCAGCAAGCACGCCTTGAAGAAAGAGAGGCTATTGCTCTTCCAGGTGAGACTTGCTGAAGTCAAGGAGCCCTGACACGACTCAAGGAATGGCTTTAATGCATTTGCACTCCACAGATGTCATCTTCTGACTCAGCCTTGGGTGGTGTATGCAGGAGACGCACCCATCTGCTATCTCCCCATGCGGCTGTCATTAAGGAGAGCCACCCATTGCGTGGAGCCTCAGCGTGACCTGGGAACAAAGTCTGCTCCTTCTCCATCTCTGGTTATTCCTATTTATTAGCGTTTCACAAGGCTCACCTTTGTCTGCAGCTGAGAGTGGAAAATCATACTTACGCTATCCTAACCAAGGGCTAGTCCAGCTCTTGATGTTTCCAAAGTTTTTGCCTTCTTCTTACTTTGATTAAAAACATTCAGATTTTGGTTTTCTAGCATAAAATTCTCCAGGAAAGATGACATTTTGTAATTATTATTCAAGGGCACAACTGAAATCAGCCAAGGGTTTTAACTGTTGTATTTGGACTACCCCTGCTATGCCCAGTTCTCCCTGGATTGTGTCAATGACTCTGAGCTGACCTAGTTTCAAAGAGGAAAGGATTTTCTCACAAGATGAAAATTACTCTGAAAATAAAGTTGCTTTTTTTGGGAAGAGGGGGAAATGATTAATCCAAAACTCAGCAATTTCTAAGATGAAAAAAAAATGGTGAAATGTTTTCCTTTCTTGAGATTTTTCAAGGAAATGAGTTCCTTCCTGACCAACTCTTCCAATTCCTCCTCTTTTCAAAGGAAGTTTATTTGATCTGGATTTTGGCTGTGACTCAGTGATGATTTTAAAGGGGAAAGTGAGGCATTATGGTTGTAGCACCACTGAGTCCATATGTACAAAAAACACCTGGACGGATTCCCATCTTTCCTAAACCAGCAGCACTGCTCATAGGTAATGAGGTTTCCGTAAGAGGCTGAGAAGATACCAGATTCCTTCACTTCTGGTTCCTGAGCCCCTTAGGTGCACCCATTTCCTGTTTTCTAGCATTTCCCCATTGCCACGCAGTGTAATCTCTTGTCATTTTTAGCCTTGTTTTCTAGAGAAAACTAAGCTCATGTGAATCCTTCTCCATGTCTGGCTACCGCTCCCACCTCAGTCATTTTTTAATCTTTTGGTTGCCCAAGGAGGCTGTGGATGCCCCATCCCTGGAGGCATCCAAGGCCAGGCTGGATGTGGCTCTGGGCAGCCTG
>JAOWBP010001760.1:91009597-91032365 GCA_028571105.1 Tragopan temminckii
ATCCATCCATCCATCCATCCATCCATCCATCCATCCATCCATCCATCCATCCATCCATCCATCCATCCATCCATCCAAGGATGTACTCCCATGCACATGGAGGCATTTGGGCAACCCTACATACAAGTTGTGCATCTATAAAGGTGGGCGAGATGCAACCATGCTAAGAAGTGGTCCGTGGGAAGGTGACAGCTGAAGATGGGCTCTTTTCTCCTTCCCTAGGTGGCAGAGGGAATGGCATACATTGAGAGAATGAACTCCATCCACCGTGACTTGAGAGCTGCCAACATCCTTGTCTCAGAGACGCTCTGCTGCAAAATTGCTGATTTTGGCTTGGCCAGGATCATCGAGGATGAATACTTGGCACAAGAAGGTGGGTGTCATTCCTGCATTGTCTCACTGTCTAATTTCCCTTACCTCCAGTCCTCTTACCCTGTAGACATGCCAAGACATGGGGCATCCAGGGGCTGGGCTGGGACCAGAGTCCCCATTTCTGCCCTTGTGGTACCCAGGCAGTAGGCACAGAAAGCACCGGGCTCCCAGGAGAGGCAGCAGCACTTGGGAACATAAATGAATGGTGTTTGCAGGTGGAAAGGAGGAAAAAGGCCTCTGGGTACTGTTTGGAGGAGTGCTGTTGAATCTCAGGTTGTATTTCTAGAGAAATCTGACCTCCACTAAAGAAGCCTGCTGCCTGTGCCTACATGTGAACAGTGAGTCAGCCCAAAGGGGAGGAAATGGCAGTGTAATTTGGTCACTGCACTGCAGGACTGCAGAGGGGAGCTGGAGCCATGAACCTGGACATATGGAAACTGACAGATGTCCCAAGCAAGCAAAGCCCAGAGCAAATCAGGTCCCTGTGCATCAGGACGTGTGTGTGTTTCTGAGCACATACAGGTCAGAAAATCATTAAAGCTGGAATAGCTTTGATTCTACTGTGAAAGAACAAATTGATGTCAGGTAGAAATAACCTTTTAATGAAAGCAACTATTGCCTTCCTCCGGCCGCATCCTCATAACTTGATAATACCTTCAATAAGTCACACTGCAGCTCCTCAGTGCAGCCAACAGCAGGCAAAACCCAGGACTCAGCTTTCAGGGAATGCCTTGCCCATCCCCATGGGCACCTTCACATCCTATATTTCCCTTTGCTTCCACTGAGCAGGAGCCAAATTCCCGATCAAATGGACGGCACCAGAAGCCATTAACTTTGGAGTTTTCACCATCAAGTCTGACGTGTGGTCTTTTGGGATCCTCTTAACCGAAATCATAACCTACGGCAGGATCCCTTATCCAGGTATGGTGAATAGGGGATGAGCATACATCAGCTTCAAACGATTTAGTGACGGCTTCAAAGCATCTATTGATTGCTTCAGTGCATGTACTGATGCCTTCAATGCATCTAGTGATGGCTTTAAAGTATCTACTGGTGCCTTCAAAGAACCTAGTGGTGTCTTCAAAGCATCTACTGATGGCTGCAAGGAATCTAGCGATGGCTTCAAAGCATCTGATGAGGGCTTCAGGCGCTTTATGTCTGGAGACAATGCAGACGGGTTCTTCCAATCCAGCCAAAGCCTGCAGAGCAGAGTTGGGGATGGGGTGGTTGGATGGATGAGGGACTGCAGACGAGGGTGATGCTCAAATGTAGGCCAGCATCTGGTCTTCCCTTGTCCCCACATCCCCACAGTGCTGAATAACCCATGCTGGGCTGTCTTATTCTTTAGGGATGACCAACCCTGAGGTGATTCGCAACCTGGAGCAGGGTTACCGCATGCCCTGCCCGGATATGTGTCCAGCTGAGCTTTACAGCATCATCCTGAGATGCTGGCGAAACAAACCCGAGGAGCGCCCGACCTTTGAGTACCTGCAGTCCGTCCTTGAGGACTTTTACACGGCCACAGAGAAGCAGTATGAGGCAGAGCCTCAGCCATAAGCCAACAGCACCTGGGGACAAAGAAAAACCACCATCCTGCAGAGGTTGGTGATGGCTCTTGTCAGGATCTCCCTTTCTCCTGTGTGCTGCCACGATGGATTTGGGGATGGAGAGAAAGGAGGGACATGAGGGAAGTGGATGGTGTCACAGCTCCTCAGCTTCCCCCAGGAAGAGGGGAACACTGCCTGGAGGGTGGCATGGGGCTGCATGCAATGCCACTGTCCCCTCCATACCACAGGGAGGTGTCCTCTCTGCACCTCCTGGGGCCTCACCAGGCCTTCGAGCTCTGGAGTCATCCCTGCGTGGGGTGCCAACCCTGAATCCTGAATAAACAACCGGAGAGACCATTTTCCATTATTTTATTCCTCCGTCAGAATGGCAGCATGCTCCTGCATTTCCCATTCCCATTTCCCAGCTCCCTGAAAGTTGGTTGTGCTCTGCTGCCAGGTAACAGTGACAGGATGAGAGGTGATGGCCTCACACTGTGCCAAGGGAGGGTCAGGTTGGATGTTAGGAAACATTTCTTCTTCAAAAGAGCAGTGATGCAGTGGCACAGCTGCCCAGGGAGGTGGTGGGGTCACCGTCCCTGTGAGTGTTCCAAAAAATGGACGTGGCACTGAGGGACATGGTCTAGAGCGGGCACAGGCATTGGTTGATGGTTGGTTTGGGTGATCTGATTGATCTTTCCAGCCTTGATGATTCCAATTCCTCCTCCCAGCCCGAGGAGGAGAAGGGGAGAGGTTCGTGGTGTGGCCACCAGATGTCCCCACTTCCCCGTGAATCTGAGGGCTCCGAGCACAGAGGGGAGGGGGAAAAACTGATACAGAAATGTCCAAAATAAAACAAAGTGGAACAAAATAAAATAAAAATAATAGAATAGGATAGTATCCTCCCTCACTCTTCCTGCTTAGCAAAGCTCTTGGTACATCACCGGTGATTCGTGCTATAGGACATCTCCACATCCTGCCCCACGCCTTATGGGTAGGGGTCTATGGGAGACCTACACCCCTCTACCACTGCAACTGCAGCTGGATGGGAAAGCACAGAGTGCAGAAAAGAGCATTAGACACCGATGATTGGGCTGTGGGATCCTCCCAGCTGTCCAAACCTGGAGGTGAAACAACCCCTGGGGTCTCAGCTGTTTCTTTATCACACATACGCTCTGCCACTGCCTTTCACAGCAGAACCACGGGCAGCTTTGCCCCTCATGGAGGAAGATGCAGTTTTGCTAAGACATCAGAAGTAACCCTCCAAATCAGCATTACTGGGAGCAGACAACTATGGTTACACTGACCAGTCCAGCAAACCACATCCCACCATCTCCATCTTCACAGCCTTGCTCCTGGGCCTCCTGAGCCCCGTGTGAGCAGACCCCAGTGCTAACTTGGGGTTAAACAGGCTTGGTCCACTTGTTTTTATTAATGATAAGGCACGCTGCAAATAAATACAGCTGAAATAGAAGCGGCTCCTGTGGATCTTTTATGCTGGAACAAACAGGGAAGGAGAGTTCCAGGGTATCTGCTAAACACTTGTGCATTTCATTATCACCCAAGGCCAAAAAGTCAAGTATTGTAGCTCAATTTAGAAAGGAACTGGGTATTTTTATGGCCAGTAACAACACGTGGCCAAGCCCAGGGTGAACATAACAAAGTAGAGGCAGAAAGTTGCACTTCCTCTGCAGTGGACATCACAGCCTCTCTTATTCATGTGTTGAATTTGTTCCCTGCCACACCTGTGACAAATGGAAGGGGCAGACACTCACCTGGCTTCACAGCTCCAGGTGCCACAAAGAGCCGGGGGCAGAAACAACTTGCAATGCTTCCTTCCTTAAGGCAAATGGGGCTTGGGTGTCTCCATAGCCCCGAGAGAGACCTTGAGCCCCATGGGCAGCAAAGGTGCTGCAAGTGATTGGGGATCTTACACTCCGTGATGCTTTGCTGATCCGCAGCTACCCAAACAGCTCACTTACGAGGAGGCAGTGAAGCTTCCCAACAAGAGCATGCTGTTTATTTTGTGCAGGTATCGGGTTCTGCAAGGTGTTTTACGAGATAAGAGGTAATCCTCGCCTTAGACAGAGTACGAGCTCTCTGAATGGCCCAGACAAGGGCTTAAACAGGTACTTAATGATATGTATTTCACAGGACAACCAGGAGGGTCCTTTCATTTCTTCTCCACGTGTCAAGCAGTCTTTGTGAAGACCCTTGAAATGGCCTTTCCATTCCTCACACAGAAAAACCCAGACCTCCATTGTCTGTCTGTGCTATTTCTACCCTACACAGTCTTGGTCCCATCACTTCATCCACATCCTTGACCTAAAAATTCCACCTGTGCAGCTAATGCTCTTATAGTGGTGTGGAGGTGTTCATTAACTCCCTGCCTACAAGTGGTTGGAGGCTCTGGATGGAAAGTTTCTGGTGTTTTTCAGTTGTCCACCTTGTAAATGTGGAAATATTCCCCTGGCCAAAGCGTAGCACCTTCTCCAGGTGACAGCTGTGTGCTGGGACAGGTTAACAAAGCGGAAAGTGCATCTGGAAACTTGGAGCCTGGGCCAGGACTGAGAAAGACATGGAAAAATCAGCAGGTGCCCAAGGGGGAGAGGTGGGAGAAAGAGAGACAGCAAAAGAGAGCCAGTGGGAGGGCAGGGCTGCATAGGACATACAGAATCAGGTGGCTTCCCTGATGTCTAATAAGCTGCAAGCTCCAGATGAGGCCTTTCCCATAACCCAGGCATTCACAGCAAGGTGGATTTTCTGATGTCTGATGAAAGATTAAGCGCAGCATACACTGTAGTCTTTCCCAAAAGTCTTTAGGAAGCTGAGTTAGAATCATAGAATCATAGAATGGCATGGGTTGAAAAGGACCTAAAGATCATCTAGTTTCAAACCGCCTGCCACGGGGGTTTGGCAGAGCAGGACAGAAAGGAGATTAGCAGAAATGGACAAGCAGAGGAGGGAGAAGGAAGATGAGGGAAAGAAGGACTTCTCCCAGGGTGACAAAGGAGCAGTACCCTGAGGATCCAAGCTTTGCAGGTGATCAGAGATTGCCACACTGCTTCCAAACAGTGAGGCAGGGCCGCAAAGAAGGGAGGTGGTGGGGAATCCTCACTTCACTCTGTTTTACCTCCACCTACTCAGAATGGAGCAAATATCTCCCAGTAAGCAATGCAAAGCAAGCAAGGGCATCAAGGCATCAGCGCCTTGCTAGGCTGCACCTTGGTCTCTGTATTGCTCCACTAAAGGGTATATTTACCCTTTTAATTTCCAGGAGGGCCCACTCAGCTGCAAGCCCAGTTCTTACAGCCCAAGGACCTCATCTGGCTTGTTTCCCTAAGAAGACTCGGTTCAGAGCACCCCCCAGGGCTGGTGCTGCTCAGGGCTGGGTCTGAAAGATGTGGGTGGCCATCCCTGAGCACTCTCTAACCAAAGGAGAGGGGAGGCCATGTGGCATCGCCAGGCCATTTAGGTGAGAGTAGAGATGTAGTACTGATGCAAAGCAGAGGCAGAGTCCCAATAAAATCTGCCCAAGGAAAGGCTTCTCCAGCTCCACAAACACCCAGAAGCAGCCTCAGTGAGGAAGAATATCAGGAAAAGGTCCTGGGGGAGCACTATTCTTTACACTCAGGACCCTACGTCACCAATTTCCTTATTCTTTTCTCCCAGGACTCTTCCTGCACCCTTTCTCTGTTCTTCTTGTGGCATCCACACTCACCCAGCCCTGGAGACAGGCTTTGCTGTGGCCCACCAGGGGTGCTGCCAGACGTCCCTTCTCCAGAGTTTCCTTCCCAACAATCAGCTCAAGGTGACTCCCAGTTAAAATTAGCAGCTTGTTCAGCATAGGCGAGAAGGGCCGGCCAACTTCCCACAGCCTGCTCCAGCATGAGCCTGAGGGTGAGCTCGTGGTGCTGGGAGCTGGCACCAGGGCATCCAGCTTCCCATCCAGCCTGTGCTTTTGCTCATAAGGAGTCACAGCCACCCTCTCAGCCATAAGACCGTGCTCCAGAGCAAAGTAGGAGGAAGGAGGGTGTTCCTGGAGCATCCTCTGGTTCCCACCACCATCTTCTGCATGCTAATTTTCACCCCACTTGTACCCAAGCCAGGCATTTCACTCATCCTAATTGTCTCTGTGATAGCAAGAGAGTTCCCTCAGCCTTTCAAATCTATATTTAACTCGTCCTCACCTGATCCCTCTTCCTGGTCTTCTTATCTTTCTTTTCTCTTCATTTATTTATATATTTTCCAGGGCAGGCTGAAGCCACAGGGTGGAGATAGCAGAAAGGCAGCCATGGGCAGTGGGATGGTCAGACCTCTGCCCTAGGTTGGGGATGCTCAGGGGTGTGATGCTCGGTCTGCCAGCAAAGGGCTTGGCTGGTAGATGGAGTCATGACCTTGACCCTACCTTGCTACCTAACCCAAGGAAACATCTGCCCTTGCAGCAGGAACCATCAGGTTTCTTGTCCTTCTTGCGATGAAATCTGGTCTCAGGGAAGTAGAGCACCTTTGTTTCCCTAATGTGCAAGCTAGGGCATCTCTTGCAGGCTAAACTCAGCCCTGAACTCAAATGTCAGGGCATGAGCCACTGGTAGTTGATGTGGGCAACAGAGCGATGGCACTTAGGGCAGTTAGGGACATGGTTTAGTGGGAAATACTGCGTGGTTGGACTGGATGGTATTCGAGGTCTTCTCCAACCTTAACGACTCTGATTCTAGGAAATCACGTGCCCTTAGCTAGGAGAAACGAATGAGCACGGTGGGTTCACTTTTGCATTGGGCAGCTGTAAATGAAAATGTCTGCAACAGCAGTGCTTAAGAGGAGACTCTTCAAAAATAAGAGATGTCTCTGCGATTAATAAAAGGCTGGGAAGAGCCGCACTGAACGACCAGAGCACCATCAACTGAGTCTGGACAGCAGGGCTCTGTGGGCACCGTCCCTCACAGCCCTTGTCCTTCTGGTAGCACAGCTGAACCTCACCCATGTTGCCTGGCTTCTAGCCATGCAGGTGCATTGTGCCTTGCCAGAAAGGTGGAGATGTGCTGAGTTTCCTGTGACCTTCAAGGAAATGGTCAATGGAGAAGAGAGAGCCCACAGATGTCCTTTCTGAGGGAAAGACTGTGGCATGAACACAGTCCCCGTCAGATGTCATGGAAGCTGAAGTTCAGCCTTCGGGAGATGCTCTGCAGGAGGGTCTGAACCTTTACTGCTTCTGGATTTAGGCACTGTGATGCCACATCTCCATGAAGGGTCAGCGGGCAGTAATAAGGAGGTGGGCTGTGGTTTCCAGCTAGCAGTGAAGTCAGATGCAATGCAATACAGAGGGTCATTCTTTGAGGAAGGTTTGGTGCACATAGATGTCGGTCAGCTCATGTGGCCTTGTTTACCTGGAAATGGGAGCTGAGGGAACATAGCCACCTTGGTGTGCGCTTGCAAAGAAGAAAGGCAGAACCTAGAGTAGCTCCGAGACATAGGGGTAAATTTTGGGGCATGTGCTCTTGCAAACTGAGGGATGTTTAGCTGTTCTGAAGAGGGAAGTGTGAGAGCCTTTGCCCCACATTTTCTTCTCCAGACCTATCCTGCAGAGCAACTGGCCTGTGCTATCCAGAAGGTCAGATATGAGCACCACAACAAGCCTTTCTACATTGGAAATTGGAGCCTGCTGCACATCACGTATGATCCAACCTTCCACCTCCACCAGAAATTTGCCTTTGCAAATTTCATCTAATGACCTCTACCCTCGCCATCGTCAACCGAAGACCTTGATGGCCTCCCCTCTGCAGGACAAACCCCATTAAGGTTGTTCTGGGTGGTGATGACTCTTCTGTATATTGAACTTTTGAGCACACTCATTATGGCCATGCTGGTAAACAGAAAAAGTACTGGGCTCGTCCTCTGACCCTGAGGCCAGCTGGTCTGGTTTGGTCATGTCTGTACTATTAAAAGCTCTCAGCCTCAAGAACAGAGTAGACACATCCAAAATATGTTTTGACAATGGTGCCTGATGTGTGCTGTCTCCAGACTCATTCCCAAAGATTGTTCAGATCAGGGCTTGTTGACTTGGGCCAAGCAGATGACGGGAGTGTGCTAACAATTTAACATCATGGATGATCCAATTGCCAGCTGTACCGAGTTGACTGGTATAGATAGACCAACTAAGCCCAGTTTTGCTGGAAGTCACCAACGTTGTCTTTCATCTGGTGAACTGAGTCACCATCTATGGGCCAGCACTGCAGAGGGGTTACTCAGCCCACTGCACAGACTGGGACAAAGCACCTCTGTCACCTATAGGCTGAGAACCATTTTTCCCAGGTGTTTAAGTGCTCATATAGGTCCCCATCCCTGGATCTCTGTGGGCCTGTGCTGACTGTATCTCCAGATCCTGTCTCCCTGAGCTGGACAAGATTGCTGCACAGCTCATGTCGCACCATAGGTGGTCCTCCAGCCCCACCGCATGGTCGCTTCCCTCTGATAACTCTGGGGTCTGAAAGGTCAACCCAAGGGCAGTGAGTGGACATGTATCAACCAGCTTCGACATGCTGCACTCCAGGAGTAGCTGTGTTTAGAGCCAGCGACTCTCTGATCTTCAATAACCTGGCAGCAGCTTGTAAACACTGAGCTTGATGTGATAGCATCCTCAGTGAGCAATTTACACCCTTCCCCCCAATCTTGCATCCCTCTTCTCACTCACACAGCATCGGAAGCCTGAGAGAGATACATGCTTGGAGCCAAAATCACTAAGAGCAGCTCAGCTATGGTGGTTTGGGGAGTCAGTGCAAGTTGAAGGGGTGGGAGCATTGATGTGTGCATGTCTGCTCTATTGCACAGCCTTGTACGTGTGGTAAAGAGCTCAGAAAAGGGGAGATCTCTCCATCCTTCAGGAAATGTGACAGATTTGGGGTTGTCTGCAGGGGATATCAGTGGAAAGAAACCCTAATGAAGCAAAAATCAAATCCCAGGTCTGCTGGGACATACTGCCAAAGAGAAGAGGAAGTCAGCAGGTTGATTTCTGCGTTGACACAGTTTCTTTCTTAAGTATTTGATCTAAAAAAGTGGGACACTTTAAATCCTTCACCTTGTACCTACACTACCCCAGTCCCAAGGAGCGACCTGCAAACCTGGAGCTATCTGTTGAGGCATGAGTAACTCAGGCTAATGGGCAAATCATGCTATCTGCATCCCAGTCTCAGCTCATTGTACACAAGTATGGAAGGTCTGAGCACTGAAAATGGGCTGTGTTCCATTCAGAGGGTTTCTCACAGCCTTGTGCCCCTTGGATGCAGAAGGACTGGGTGTCAGGATTGCTCAGCACAGGGGACAGCCCGACCACTGTCCCCTCTGAAGCAGGGGGGGCTCACAAAGACGGACAGAGGGGAAGAGGACCACCACACTGCAGCTCATTCCACTGTGTTATCTCATGCTGAAACACACAGAAAACACTCTGAGGCATTATCTCCAAGTTGACCATTGCGCTGAGTCTGGCACAGGTCTGGCTCTACCAACACTGACCCAGGTGAGTCCCAGGCATGATTTGGGGGTTATCATCTCCGCACAGTCAGTTCAAATGTAGCCGCTCCTTTCTGAAGATGAAGAGAGCTTAATAGGACGGATTCAACTCATTCTGACCTGCGTGTATTTGAGACCAGAGAATGCTTGATTTGCTGGAGTGAGTGCTGTGTTCCCATTCTCCTCCACCTGGGAAAGAACAAAGTCTGAAGGAGAAATCAAAGTGCTCCCCAGCCAAGTCCTCCCCTTTCCTTTTCCCCAGCAAAGCGGCGAGGTGAAGGCCACAGGACAGAGCCCAGCTGTGCCTCCTCTTTCCAACGCAGTCTCCCATGCAATCCTTGTTGGCGTCCCCTCTCCTCCTCCTCCCCTGCCCGGAGGAGGACTGCAAAACAAGCCGAGCGTATCCCCCGCTCGCTCCGGAGCCGTTCCCCGGCGCTCAAGGTAACAGGAGGCACGCATCTGCACCCAGACCCCCCCACGGGAATGTTCTGTACCCAGGCATAAGGGGGGGATGCCTGCGTCAGGCCCTCCTGCCTCGGGGACCTTGGCTTCTGGCTGGCAGTGGGAAGGCCAGTGCTGTGCGTTCAGACCGGAGGGCTGCTGGGGGGCCGGGGGGTGGATGCTATGGGCTGGAGCCCCCTGACCCAGCTACCAGTTTCCACGGAGCAGTTGTGTCCAAGGAAGGTGCCAGCATCGAGACTAGCAGTTCTGTGGGTTTATTTTTTCTAGACACCATTTGTCTACTCCCTTCATACATAAGGCATTGTATGCCTTACAAAGCACGGTCTTACTGGTATAACACTGGATTTTCTTGCTGTCCAAATAAGCACCCACTTTGTTTCCATACAGACTATGAACCCGCTGTGATCCGAGCCCCTGTGACTTCTGGTGGAAAGGATTCCCCCTGGTTTGTGGCACTAATCACCTGTTTCCCCACGCAGTGTTCTGGCCGTAGCTCACTCAGATCTAATTTCCAATGGAGACTGGAAAATTAAAGCCACATTATTCCCTTCTGTCTCCATAGTAGAGAGATATGGAAAGAAGAAATGAGTTGAAGACTGATCATGGCAGAGTTGCCTTACTGTGAGTTGTCTATAGTTGTGGGGGTGAGGAAAATGAGACCTCAGAGAATCATTAAAGTTGTAAAAGACGTCTAAGGTCATCCAGTCCAACTGGGAGGAGAGGAAGCCCCCAGGCACACCGCAACTAAACAATCCATCCCCTAATAAGACCCTGAACATGGCACGCAGCCCACACTCAGCATGTTGATGAAATATATTCCAATCTGCCCAACAATCATGAATCACAGAATCATGGAATCATTCAGGTTGGAGAAGATCTCTAAGATCCCCAAGCCCAACACCAGCCCACCCCCACCATGCCCACTGACCACATCTCTCAGTGCCACATCTCCACACGGAACTCTTCCAGGGCTGGTGACCTTTGGGACCTTTGGGAGAAGTTTTTCCTAATACCCAACCTGAACCTCCCCTGGCATCTCTCTATTCCCTTGCACCTCCTCCTGTTGTTGCAGGGGACATCTGCATATCTAGCTGGCTTTGGAGCTGCTTTTTCTCAGCACAAGTCAAGAACAAGAGTGACAACAGCAGGGAGGTTGGCTATGGCACGGTTGGACGGATATGGGTAGGCAAGGAATTGTTTGGCAGGGAGAGCTGACATTCGCTGCTCAAGCTATTTAAAAAGGGTGATTTAATGGGCCAAGGTATTTCTGCCCAACTCCGTGCATTTGGCAGCTTGCTGGAATCAGACCAGGGATTTTTATCGAAGAGAGAGGAAGGGAAGGAAAGGGCAAAGCAGATGTGGGTGCAAATGGAAAAAAGAAGAAGGCTTTCAAAGCTCTTCCATGAAGAAAAACGAGGAAGAGAAAATAGAGTTAAAAATAACACCGTGGCATGTTCTGGGCAGAGATACCAGCATCCTAGGAAAAATATATGTGCTTCTGTTTTGCCAAGAGGGAAATAGAAGGGAGGATGAGGGAGGATGCTGGGGCTGTTCTTTGCTTTGAAAATGAAGCAAGGTCAAAGAGAAGAGCTGGTTGCTGGGATTTTTCAGCAGAATGTGCATTTTATTGCTAAAGCAAGCTGCCATGTGCAGAAATCTGCTCCTAGGGAGAAAGGCCAAACTGTGAGGGACAGATCCACTAACACTGGCTGGTGCAACATGAGGAAAAGTGTGCATGCCATTGGATGGGGCTTTCTGCTGTCTGTGGTCACCGCTTCAGTCCCTTCTGCTGTCAGAAGCTGTCATCACCATCCAGGCACGAAATGCCATCCAGGAATTAAGTGCTCACTCTCCACGATCTGAGAGGGAGTTGGGTACACGCATTCCTTTAAGGAGCTCGCCATAAAGCCTTGTCTGGGAAGACTTTTGCACCATTTTAACTTTATCTCTTCAAAACTGCTCTGGGCTTTGTCTGAGCTCGCTGAAATTTTTCATGACAATCATTAATTCACTGAAAAATGCAGTTTCTTGGCAGATCCGGTCTCTGTGAGTTCAGGTCAGTTTTGGCAAGGCATTTTCAGCCAAAAAAAAAAAAAAAGAAAGAAAATTGGGAAAACTTGGAAGCAGTTTGCCCTGAGTTGCAAAGGATATATTCTTGCCTTTTCTTGTGCAGTGGTTGTGCCCTAGAAAGGAGTTGTGCATCCTTTATTCAGCTCCTTGGAGATTAAGCAATAAAACAAGAGAAAATGAAATATTTGGCATTATTTCTTTTTCACCTGAAAAGAAGGATCTGTGTTTGTTGATTTTTTTTGATGGGGGGAGGAGTAAGGGATTTGCTCCCCAAGCCAAATGCCCATTGACACTGTCTGCCTTCTGAGAAAATCTGCATACCCTTGGATCTCTGGTAGCTGCAGATAGTAGCAAAAAGGCAGCAGAGGGTCTCCCATGGGGACTTCTGGTTTGTTTTCAGCCTAGCATGTCAATAGTAGCAAGCCTTGCATTGCCTGTTTGGTGCAGAAGTGTTGAGTTTGGTGCTTCCTCTTAGTCAGTACAACTGGTGGAGCATGGAGAGCAGTTCAGGTGGATACAGATGTTTGCTTTAGCTCTTCGATCTCACCTCCACTGCCTGTAGTAGTAAGGCACACTGTGAGCAAAGGAGAGTTGAAAAAGTGCTTTGCCACAATATTTTTCGATGCAAATGCTATAAATGATTAGATATTGTCCTTAGATTGGATTCTGATCTTGAGGAAGTGTTGAAACACGTAGGAGGAGTCTCACTGCCTTGAGACTAGGGAGGTTCCTTGTAGCAATGGGTTTAAGCTGGAGGAAGTGGAACATCTGTGGGGCTGATAGAAGCTGTAACTGTGTGCACAGTTGTGGCACAGAGCACCTGAGCAGGTTGTGGCAACGTGGAGATAAAAGCCAAGCTTCCCACAATGGACATCAATTCCTCATCACGGATCACTCTGCTCTCACTTCTCCTTGTGTTCAAATCAAAGGTAGAGATCACAGCACACATCTCCCAGTCCATTCCTCACAACATATCTTGCTTCAACAGCTCCTAAACCCTGTGGTTTGAGCAAAAACTGAGACTTCTGCTGAGGCGTAGTGACCTTATTTTTGATAACCAAACTCCACACCTTCTAGGGGAAGCTCTTAGCAGATGCTGAAAGCCCAGTTTCTCCACGATGGTCTCCAGTTTGATCCACCAGGTCCCCATGCACATGTCTATCCAGAGAAGGATCTGTTCCATGCCTTACATAGGCCTAGGTGACATTTTCTTTGATTGGAAAGCTGGTTAGTCTGGTCGAGGAAAAACATATAGAAAACAGAGGGGAAGAGAAGACCCTCGTCCTATTGTTTTGAGATCAGGTCATACCCCTTTATTTCCCGTTTTCTTTCATACAAACCCCAAAGATAACCTGGCACAGCAGTAGAAGTTTCATCATCAGTGTATCTGTAGGTTTGGAAGGCTAGCACATGGACCTGGGGTACACCACGAGGGTCAGATAACCTCAAACTGGCTTTCAGGTTGGATATTAAGAAAAACTTCTCCCGAGGAGTGGCAGTGCATTGGCACAGGCTGCACAAAGCCCATAAGCTTGTAAAAACCTCTAAGAGATTGGAAGGTCCTTTCCAACCGAAGCCATTCTGTGATTCTATGAAAAACAATGCTGACTTTCAGTTATCTTCCCCTCCCTGGAGGATTTCAATTTTTCTCCAAAAAAAGTGAGGACTAACAACTTTTGAAGTTGTAAATGGAGAGTCTCCATCTTGTGCTGCAATCTGGGGGTTCCTGGAAAGGCAAGCCAACAGGGAGTTTGCAGCAAATCTACAACAGACAACATCCCTTCAAGGCAGCTCCTGGAACTGCATGGAAGGATATGACACTACTTTTCATAGATGATTTTGGAGTATTTCTTGGTTTGGATGGTTTTGTTTCCAGGAGGGTTAAAGGGACAACTGGCTCCTGTTCTGTTCTTGAGGAATAACTCTCATTGCAATCAACCATCGGTCACAAGACACAGGAAGAGCACTGAACGCTGGGGTAAATGAATGAAATGATGATGTTAAAAATGCACAGGGATTGCCAGGAAACACTTGGAGGATATCTGAATCACAGCAGGGGAAACGAGATGAAAGCAGGACCTAATTTAGGAATGAATCATCCAATTTGCATTCATTATCCTCACCCCCTTGCCTTCCCTTTGGCCATATTTAGATCTAGAATCTTTTATTAGGGTCTCAGATATTCAGGATTGTTTTCATATTTACTCCAGTCACCTACAGGAGAATGATCCTGCATGATTCACAGCCTGCTTGGAAACAAGATGTGAAGGAAATCCATACCACAGAAATGTACATCCAGCATCCCTCACCATGAGACCTCTTCTCCAAAAGAGTGGTGATGCACTGGTACAGGGAGGTGGAGATGTGGCACTGAGGGACGTGATCAGTGGGCATGGTGGGAGTGGGCTGGGGTTGGACTGAATGATCTCAGAGGTCTTTTCCAACTGTAGTGTTTCTATGGTTCTATGAAATTACAGAAGACCAGACAGAGAAGGAATCTGTGCCTTTAGATCAGAGATTGCCAGTGCCATAAAGATGAAATGCACAGCCAGCCTTCCCTTCCCTTAGCTATCCTTATAGTCTAGAAGTCACTTTTCTTCTTTAATATATCCAGTCGTTCAGCTCCAGCAAGAAGGTTGGAGGTGGGGGTCACAGCTCCTTCCTGAGAAACAAATGATTTTGGTTTCTATTTCCTGAGGTTAAGAAGGGTGGTGAACTGAAATCTCCTCTCACAGGCCATCCAGCCACAGGGCTCTACTGCCCCTTCCATGGAGTGCCACGAAGGGACTATCCACTACGGGACAGTATTTGGGATCCTGCTGGGGATGGGAATCCAAAGCACTCTCACTAGGAAATCAAGGAGAAATTTGCCCACTTGCAAGCTATTTATAACATTTGATCACTCCTGGTCACAACAAAACAATTTATGCTGCAAAACAGGGGCATTTCACCTCCCAAAAAGCACGGGGAAAATTGAATTTCAGTATTGCATCTCCGTCTGCTTTCCAAAAAACACCTCAAGCAAAAAAATTCTCAGTTATTTCTTCACTCTGAATTACTGTTTTACGTGGCTGGGTGCACGGATATAGCAGAGAACAAGAAAATCAGTGCACATGGGGCCAGGACTTGAAAGGCACCAACACATCCCCTTCCTTTTGCTTGTATATCCCTGGCCACTTACCAGGAATTGCAAGCCACTGCACAGAGTCCCACCAACTTAGGGGCAGGGGACGGGGCAAAATCAGTGTTTTCTCATAAATCTGGACAATGTGTATATCACTGTAATTGATGTCCAACTTTCAGTCTGACATGCTTTATAAACCCCGGGCGGCTTTGATCTCCTTGTCTTTGCCTATAAATGCAAGGATTACAAAAACATTCCAAAAAAAAAAAAAAAAAAAAAAAAAAGGACCAGCCCCCAAAAATGTCTTTCACCGATGTACTTTGCTCCAGCAGATAAGGCTAATAAGCAAAAAAACCTCAGGTATTAGGAAACAAGGCTTTTCAGGAACTTACTCTGGGCAGAGAGGGGGGGCTGAAGCAGCTGAAGGATATTGATGCTTATGCTCCCCCTGTCATTATTTCACAATATTGTTTATATCCCCGGGATGTGGATAAAGGTAGCTGTCACTTCTGGCACTGGGAGATTACGGCGAACTGTGGCTGACACTGGCCAACGTTGCGGTGAGTGACAGCCCCTGTGGCATGGTTACTGTCAGAGCCTTCGGGGGGCTGGGGGTGCCCGGCCCTGCCAGATGTAGAAGGGGAAGGGGGGTCTGGGAGAGCCATGCGCTCTGCTCGGTGCAGTGCTAATAACAATGAGGGAAGTTGTTTCCACAGCCACAATGCCCAGATGTGGAGCTTCTTCTGAGGTCTGAGGGTGGGAGGGGGCTCAGCGCCCTGCTCCCAAGGGATGCTCAGGGACATAGGCGAGTTGGGGTCCTGCAGTGCCTTCACTGAGCAGGGCAAGGGGAGCCTCTGCATGAGGCGTGTTGGATATTCAGAAAAATTTATTCTCAGAAAGGGCGGTGATGCAGTGCCACAGCTCCCAGGGAGGTGGGGGGGTCACCGTCCCTGGAGGTGTTCCAGAACTGTGGGGATGTGGCATTGAGGGACACAGTGGGCATGGTGGGGTGGGCTGGGGTTGGACTGGGTGATCTTATAGGTCTTTTCCAACCTGAATGATTCTATGATTCTACAAGGAGAAGAAGCGGAAATAGAGAATGCAGGCGTGAAAACAGAGCAGGGGAGGCTGTGGAGCTGCGTAGGAGACTTGTCATGCTAAGTCAGTACTCAGGTTTGGATTAAGGCTGATATATGTCTCCAAAACAATGTCTTCTGAGCTGAGTGTCTAAATTCTCTTCATAATAGCTTTAGAATCATAGAATTGTTAAGGTTGGAAATGACCTCCAAAATCATCCAGTCCAGCTGTGTACCTAACAGCAACACTGCCCACTGCCCACGTCCCTCAGTGCCACATCTCCACAGTTCTTGAAGCCCTCCAGGGATGGTCACCCCATCACTTCCCAGGGCATCCCATGCCAGTGACTCCCTATGCTGCATTCAGCTGGACGAACAAAGGCACAGGAGAAGTCCACAGGAGATGCTGTTGTATCAACACGGGGCCAGCAGATACGGCACAGGACTTACACCCCTCCCAAAGCAGGATCCCTAGCTGTGCCTAAATCCTCTTTAACCACCCCTATGACAACCAAATCCCACCCCAGAACTGACTGGATCTGGTACAGTTGCAGAGACCTAGGCTTGACAGTTGGAACTTGTGGACCCCAAAATCTGGAAGTCCCACCTCTGCACACTGACAGCCATTCCCAGTCTCCATTTTTAAAGGGAAATGCTCTTCCCAGTCCCCACGGAGGCTGGGAAGTGTCTGAGCCTTTGGGGAGCTCTGAGGGGTCCTGGCATTATCTCTGAGGTTAGCTCTGGAGTTATCTCCTTGGTGCTGGGATGACTGGGCCCCCTCCCGGGCCTTGGGCTGCAAGGGAAAAAGGGGTCAAACTGGGGACAACCCAAAAAAAAAACCAACCCACAACCTAAAGGCAAAGAGAATGACGACTAAAGGAACAGAAAGAACAGATTAAGGAGGAAGTGTTGGTTAGCCTGCAGAGACACTTGGGGAGATACATGAAAGGTGGGAGAGGGGAGGGAAGGAATGGGACTTCTAATTACAGGGACAAAGACAGCTCAAAAGGAGAAATGCATTTGAGAGTCTCCATTGCAATGTCCCTTTCCACAGCACCCAACCCTATGGCAGCTGCCATCCGATGTGACTCACCCCAGACATCTCAGGGCTTTTGGGGAGGAGCAAGGGACACGATCCAGCTCCATGGGCACCCAGAGCACGTCTGGCTGCAGGGTCACCCTCTGTATCTGCCTGAATCTGTCAAACAAGCAGATTAGGAAATCTGAAAAGAGCAAAACCCGGGGATTGGGGCTGTCTTTTGGTGGCATTTCTTGGGTCACACTGGGTGAGCTCTCACAGGCTTTTGTCAGTGACAACGTGGGGCAGGGATTTCCAGCTCTGACTGTTCTATTCCAGGCTTTTCCACGTTTCTGCAAAATATTCTGCTATTTCTCACACTGTAGGCTTTTACTTAAAACAGTCAAAGAAACCACCCTGAAATCTACGTTCTTCACCATCCTTTGTATAAGGCACTAGAAGTAGGTGATCTTTCAGATCCCTTCCAACTCAAACCATTCTATGGTTCTGTGATTCCATGATTCTGAACACAACTGAATAGCACAAATGATGGCCTTTGGTAGGCACATGGGTTTCAAAAAAAGCAATCAGACATCTATATGAATTAAATGACATTGTTAATTAACATGATTTAAGATGACATACCATCTAGAAGGGATGTAAATTCTCCCATTTCAGGGCTGAAAGAAAGCTCCAGTTTTTACAAATTCAGATAAGTCCTCTTTTTCTTTTTTCTTTTCTTTCTTTTTTTTTTTTTTTGAGAAATGGGAACTTGGCACCTAAATCAATTAGGCCTGCCAACTCTACATAGAGAAATTTATAACTGAGCACAGAATTAACCCTAGGCCTGCAAGCTGTACGTCATGCTGCTGAACACTGCCTTGGTGGAGCAGCGTGTCCTGAAGAGAGAAATTACTTTGCAGTAATGCTGTCAGAGACCAAAGCAAATCTGATGCTCCAAGGCGTGTTGAGGGCATGGGCCTTGACCTGTGACTGTAACTAACTACAAAGAGTCCATGCATCTGAGCATGAGGGGAAACCAAAGCTAGTAGCATTGCTTGTTTTCTGCTATCTCTACACCGGGCCTGAGCTCTGCGTGTGAAGAACCCCATGGAAATCCCAGGGTTGTTCCACCAGCCCATGCACGTGTAGCCCTGAACTCAGCCCTGTATGCACCCTCTGTCCTCACAAAGGCAGACTTGGGACCTTTCACAGAAGCATGTTGGACTATTTTGCCTGCCTGACATCACAGACCACAAGGACTGATGGTGAGTGCATGCGGTGCAGTTCATATCTAAATGATCTTGCAAATGTGCCTCTGAGTTTGATTTTTTGTGCATTTTGGTGATCTCTCTTCAGCACCAAGGGCTCACTCAGCAGCCACTTGGAGCACAGAAGCACAAATCATGGCTTGCTGGTATGTATGGCCTCAAGTCTGTCTTTGGAGCCTCTTCTTCCCAGCTGTGCACACAAAACATCCAGAGCCTGAGCAATAAGCTTTGACTTGAGAAGTGTGATTCACCACAAGTAGGCATCAATTCACATTTCAGGTTGGATATCAAGAAAAATTTCTTCTCATAAAGAGCAGTGCTGCAGTGGCACAGCTGCCCAGGGAGGTGGTGGGGTCACCGTCCACGGAGGTGCTCAGTGTGGAGATGTGGCACTGAGGGATGTGGTCAGTGGGTAATATTGGTGGTAGGTAGATGGTTGGACTTAGTGATCTTAGAGGTCTCTTCCAACCTGAATGACTCTGTTATTCTATGACTCTATGATTTTCGCTGCCTTAAGCCTCCAGCTGCTCTCCAGGACTGGCACGGGCCTCCCGCAGACCTGGTGTTACATCTCTCCATCCTGCACAGACATCTCAGCAGCACAAGAACATCTCAGAGGACACCAAGTGCCCACATGTGTGCAGCTAAATGGATGTCTCTGCTCAAGCTAATGACTCCAGGCTCCCTCTCCAGTCACTGCAGCCCCTTGCAGACATGAACCATTTGACCTCTCCAAGATGCCTGCCCGAGGCTGAGACGAGCCATGCCTTAGAAGTGCCTGCCTCTCTGCGCTGACTACAAAGGGAGCCCCGGGTGATTAGCTCAGCTCTGGATGTTTATAACGCGCACGGCAGAATTTGACCAGAAGAATCTCACCCTTGGGTCTTTGCTATTCTGCATGTCCCTGTGTCCCTTCCAAGACTGGGTTCCTCGTAGGAACAGGGAAAAAAAGAGAGAAGAAGAGGCCCTCCCACTCTGTCTCTGCTTACATTGTCCTTACATTAAATGGAGAGGATCCTAATAGGATATTTAGAAGAGGTTAACTCTTCAGAAGCCTCCGTCTCTGCCCTACATCCTGGACGCCTGCCAGAGCAAAGCCAAGGATAACAAACCAGCTTTCGTTCAAGTATTCTGAGCCAATTAAAAAAGACAAATTAGTTTGGCCTTATCTCTCCCTCCTCCTCCCCCTTCCCACCCGAGAGACAAGAGGGGATTCACGGAGGAATGTTTCTCCTCTCTGATGGCTCTGCCTCGCTGAACTCTTCAAGGTCTATGATGGATGAAAGCTCTCTCTTCCATTACGCTTCCGACAGCCCATTGGGCCCTAATGGGGATGGGGGCAGAGGCAGCATTGGAGGACTGGGGCAGCAATGTGGGGAGAAAGACTTCACATGGGTAATGAAGGCAACGGAGCTCATGGAGATCTCTTCCTCAGCCAAGTGTGAGATAAACAAGATCTACCCTGTGCTATCTGCTTGTTTCTTTTGTTGCTCACCCTTCCTCAACTTTTTTGATGTGCACTCACTATGTTTTCCATGTACTGCAAACAGAAACACTGGCACATGGTTAGGCCAAGAGGAAGAAAGCACTTTACAGGAAGGGCTTTGGGGAAGAACTCTCTGTTTTATTTCTGGGCTTTTTAAAGATAGCATATGCTAGTTTGACCTCTGCCATGGTCTGAGCTCATCTGCATGAAAAGAAGGGCGAAAACATCTGAGCAGCCGCAGTGAGTGAGACCAGAGCTCTATCTGCTTGCATGCTCTTTCCCAACCCTGACCACTAGCAGATGTTTATACAAAGGGCTTAAGAAGCAGTGCAAGAGAAGAGATGCATCTACAGGCTCAACCACGCTGTGGCCACATGGTCCCTGCATCCAGAGGTGTTCAGATGGGGTATCCCAAAAATGGGGCCCACCTGAACCTCACGGGGTGAAGCAGCACTGCTGTGCTGGAGACACAAGGGCACTGCCCCATGCAGATTTAGGATGGTTAAGGCTGGCACTAGTTGGTTTGGGCCAAAACTGTGCCAAGCATCTCACCAGTGGTACAGACAGTCAGCTCCCAGGTGGTTGTGTTTAATTAGTAGATTTGTATCATCTAATGGAAAATTCATCTCATTGTGAGGATTAGAAAGTCTTGCTCAGTCATTCTTGTTATTCATGACAACGATGAGCTTTTTTCATCCCATCCGCTCGCTGTGTTTCACAGCTGGAAAGACATATGCTTGCCCACTGAGATGCTTAAGCCCCATTTTCTGTCCAACCATCACTTTCCAAAACAGATCTCCACCCACTGGATAACTAACTGCCATTCTTGGCTACCTCAGTTACTGGGAGTCCCAGGAACACTGCAGTAATCCTAAAATGTTCTGTCTCTGTTTCATGGACCCTGTGATGAAGAAAGCCAAAGCGTCCAAGCAATTCAGGAGAACAAGGCTGCTTGGTTTCCACCCAGTCATAATTATTTGCAATATCCAGATTCTGGGAGTCTAAAGGGAAAGTTCAAAGGATGTTTTCACTGTAAGACTATCCTTACTGGCAGGGCAAGAAAGAGTTTATAGAAAAAGCCTAGAGAATTCCTTCATCCCTTTTGTGAAACCTCTATTGGGAAGGAGTTGTATGCCTGGGCAAGGGAAAATGGTTTCAGAATAAAGGAGGGAAAATTTAGATTCGATTTAAGCCAAATGGATCTCAGGACAGCTTTGAGACATGAACAGGTGCAGGGCACAGCTTGTGCTGTCCATCGAGCAGGTGTCCCAATTTTCTCAAGGCCAACAGATGAGGAGAAGGGGACAGACTCTTTAGCAGGGTCTGTTGGGACAGGACAAGGGGAAATGGTTTCAAATCAAAAGAGGGGAGATTTAAATTAGATATAAGAAAGAAGTTATTTACAATAAGGGCAGTGAGGCACTGGCACAGGTTGCACAGAGAGGCAGAGCTGCCCCATCCCTGCAGACAGCCAAGGTCAGGCTGGATGGGCTCTGAGCACTGATGGAGCTGTGGGTGTCCCTGCTCAGTGCAGGGAGTGGGACAGATGGCCTTTAGGGGTCCCTTCCAACTCAAACCATTCTATGGTTCTATGACTTTCAGTAGATGGACATGTAGAAAGTCAGCAGCACATCAGGAGGTAGGGGAACAGCAGGATATAAGAGCACTTAGAAAGAGAGAAGGTGAAAAGGCACAAGTCAGAGCTCCATGGAGAGAAGATGCTCATTTACACCTTGTTAGTACTGTGTGACTTGGGATGAGAGCTGAGTTTGAAGGGTTGGCTTTAGCAGGGTCTCAGGATCTCCTTTCTTATTTAAGCAGCATGACCGTAGGGACACCACTGCAGTTACCTATCAGGATGTCAGAGAGGCCCAGAGTTCATACAATCAGAATCGTTTGAGTCGGAAGGGATCTTTAAAGGCCATCTGTCCCACCCCCTGCACTCCTGTGAGACAGTATGGAGACAAGAAAGGAAAAGGGCTCACAAATTATCCTAGAAGTAGTGGCCATCTGGAGATGTGCGTGGCTAGAGGGGTCATGCCGGAGCCTCTGTAACATCAGCTTGTTGAGGACCTGGTCAGTGTCTGCAGTGGTGAGGGCTTTGCCAAAGCCTGGGCAGAGCTGTGAGCACACCTCAGTGGGCAACATACCAAGTGGGGTTTCTAGGAACCACTCAAAGGCCCTTGAGGTCACTGCTGCAGCACAGTCAGAGGCACAGGATTGCTCCCACAGAGGGGCTCCAGCCAGGCTATAAAAGGAGCTGGTCTCTGCTAAATTCCAGAGGGAGGGAACATGCTGTGATTACTCCAGTGCTGTCTCGATCGACAGTGGCACAAACCAGAGCCTCCCAGTCCTGCGGTGGAGAACAACAACGTTTTGTGCCCTTGAAGGATGGAGCGTGCAAATTAAAAGTTTAGTCTGAAGCTCCACTCCTCTGCAGGCTCAGCCCTGGCCATGCACAGGAGGTGTGCACGTGGGCTGCTGGGAGGGAGAAACAGTGGGAGAAATGGCAGGAAGGGAAGAGGTGGAGGGGGAGACGCAGAAACGAGAAAAGAAAGATTTAGGATAAACATATCCCGTGATAAGCAATCAGGGTCAAGATAGGAGGGGCTGGAAAACCTGCTCTGAGGGACTGAATGAAGGGGTTTTCTTTTCTTCAGCCATGTAATGCAAGGTGTTGGGGCCCCTCTATATGCAAGAGCCTGCAGTCCCTCCCTGATATGCCAAAGGTATGTATCATAGAATGACAGAATCATAGAACAGCCTGGGTTGAAAAGGACCACAATGCTCATCCAGTTCCAACCCCCTGCTATGTGCAGGGTCGCCAACCAGCAGACCA
>JAOWBP010001760.1:91032465-91043597 GCA_028571105.1 Tragopan temminckii
TTTTTTTTTTTTTTTTTTTTTTTTGTTTGTTTTTCTACCACGTTTTGGTTCAGTGATTGTGTTTGTGCATGTATGCCGATCACCTTCATAGGTTTTGCTCTGCCCCAAAATAGCTGATCGTTTCTGCTTCAGCAGCTGCAAGCACACATTAAAGGTCACACAACCTCTCCACGAGCAGCACCAGCACAACCCGGGATGCACATGTAGCAGCTCTGCTCCCATATAGAGATCCCCCGGCCCACAGAGATCTTCCCTCAGCAGCCTCATGCACACATGCAGTGCCATGCACAGTACAGCTTGTGTGCAACAGAGTGCAGAAATTCATTTGGCCAAAAGATGTGCCTGACCAACACGGATGTAGTTAAAGTAGGGTGTCAGAGTAGGGGATGGGGACTCAGTCCTGCTCACAGCCTTGGCCCAAGTGGGTTGCGGGAGAAATGGGAGACAAAGAGCATTGGTTTTGGGGTCTGGAGAGAGGAAATGCTGAAGAAACCACTGCCCTCATGGGAATTGTAGCAGAGCCAAAGTGAGCAGCTGGGTGCTGGAGCTGAAGACAGCAGCATGACTTAACATGTGGTGACACAGCTGCAAGAAATGGCACGTAAAAGGGACGGAGAGATATGGGCTGAGCTGAGAGCGTTTGGACGGAGAGTCAGACAATTTTGCAATGGGCTCCACTAGCAGGAACTGAGATGTCTCCGTATCTTCTCTAGGCAAGAAAACCTCCTCTTTTTGAGTCAAAATCCCTGGGCAATGTTGCCACAGCAGATTTCATTTACTGTCATATAGAACCGAGGCCAAGCACTGGCGGATTATTTATGACTTTTCTTATTCCACGCAAACACTTTTTCCTCGTTGACACGCTGGATTTTGTGTATGTGGGGATCTGGAGTGCTTTAAAAAGCGAAGCACAGGAAACACGGGTAAAATAGAGTTTGCTTTGAGCAGAGGTTGAGGCTGGCAGGAAAGATGGGCTGGGGGAAATCTTGGCTTTGGGATCATGGGGGAAAGGGGTGAAGTGCCCCACTGCACCACTGAGTGTGTATCACCCCCCAGTAAAGAGCTGAATTCAATGTGCTGCTTTTTCTTGTAGATGACATCATTGTGATTGCACTGTATGACTTTGCTGCTTCAAGTGACCGTGATCTGGAGCTGGTCAAGGGGGAGAAACTTCAGATCCTCTCCAAGTAAGGGATGCTCAAAGTCGAGCACAACAGGGCTGGTAAAAGTGGGGACTTTGGGATCAGACATGAATTTGCTGCCCACCACAGCTGTGGAGATGTGGAAGGTGACACTATCCTGCTTTCCTGGGGTAACAGGCACTTTGGGGTCAGGTTTGTCCGTGCCTGGCTGCTGCTGAGACCTTCTCCCCCGCCAGTTCACATGGGTGCAGAAGTTGCATGAGTAACACCACTAAAGTAGCCCGTTGCATGTTTTGTGCTGATCGTGCTTTTGCAAAGGATGTGGGTTGGGCGTAGTCAGAGGAAAGGACAGAGTTGAGCCAGGGAGATGGATGATTTCATTTCATCTTCTTCTAAAACTCACGAGAGAAGAGGCCAGCTGTTCATCTACCCAACCCATAAAAGGGCAGGAGTGAGCTTTGGTCCCATTTAGCATTGGAGGGCTGCTCTGTCCTTGGCTATCCTGTGAGGTGGCCTCCAAAAGGGACAGAATGGACTGGACACATGGAGCATGGAACCAGTGGTCCCACTGGAGGGGGATGGCTTTTTGTCATGGCTGGTGCTTGAGTAGGACAGCAAAGCGGGTGGCTGGTAGATAAAGATAGGAGCAGAATGGAGGAGTCCCCATGTCCCTATGCAAGCGACAAAATTAAGTGATGGTGACCTTGATGTCCCACATCTCCCTTTTGATGCACAGCAGAGGTTTGGGTCTGTGCTTCCACTACATCAATGGAAAGAAGCTGTCACCTCGAGAAGCCGCTGACAGGCCACACACTGTTTTTCTCAGCAACCTTCAACCAAGTGGTGACCCGAGGATAATGAGGGGGACCTCACAGATTAACATCTCCCCTAAAGAGCGCTCAGGACCCCATAAACCGTGTTGTCCTCTAATCCTTACCCATTTGTGAAACCTCCTCTGGGCACTGACACTTCTTCTTCTTGCTTTGCAGCGAGGGGGACTGGTGGCTGGCCAAATCCCTCCGAAGTGGGAAGAAAGGCTATATCCCCAGCAACTTCGTTGCACTAGTAGACAGCCTGGAACAGGAAAAGTAAGTGCATAAACTGGTGAGAGGTGAAGGTTGATGCAGGGCTTTCCTTCCCAAAACAGCATCCTGACACCAGTTGTTGCTTTAGCCCAGATGTAGGCTTCCCTGCAAAGAAAGATTTGATCCAATAGGGTTTTTGTATCAAAGCAGAAGAAGGAGAGGTATTTTCCCCATTTTTTATCCTTCTCAATGATATTCAGTTACAGAGGATTAGCCCCAGTAAAATCCCTCTTGGGATCCACCTTGGCAATCGCCTCTTAGAGAGACCCAGCCATTACTGAGTTCAGCATGCAGAAATGGGATCAAGGCATAGATGCTCTTTGTATCCAAGGGATATGTCTTAATGGCAGTTAGCACCTCCAGCCCATGTATCTGCTTCACACTTGGCCTTTCTGGGCTTACTGGTTTGCCAGGTGAGCTGTGGGTTCCTTCTCTGACTGGGCTTGTGTGTAGCAACACTGGAACAAACCCTCCTCTCTGCTTTGCTTGAACAGATAGTGAAGCAAGCCCAAAGTGAAGGAAATCTGCTGTTTATATACCCAAAACATCTCATTACTGCCACTTTCCAGCAAAGGAAAATCTATTCACCAATAAAAATAACCCTCCATTTCAGAGTATAATAGTAAAAAAAACCAAACCAACTGGAAATAATGTCCTTTTTCTTATTCTGAGTTTTTCCTTTTCCAAAACGGTTTTACCTTTTCTGTCTCCCAGGTGGTTTTTTAAAGCTCTGAGCAGAAAAGATGCTGAACGGCTACTGTTGTCTTCTGGTAACAAAATCGGTTCCTTCCTTGTTCGAGAGAGTGAGACCAGCACAGGTGAGATCCACAAAGCAACTGCTGGGCATGGGCACAGCTTGGAGGACCTTCCAGACCTGAGCTGTGTGGTTCAGCAGTGCCAGTGTTGGAGTTTGCTGTGGGACAAAACCACGCTTTCCAGGCTCAGCAGGGCTGCAGGAGATGTTCTCATGATGCTCCTCATGCAGATCAGGCTGCGGTGAGGGTGGTTCTTGTCACCACAGCTCGTGGCAGAGATGCAGGAACAGAGATAAGCAGCAAAGACTTTCCAAAACAACACTTTAGAGGCTTTTTTTTTTTTTTTTTCTTCCTCCTGCCTTTTCTCCCTAAGGAAATATTACTCTCTTGTTTTGCTTTTTCCTTTTATTTATTTATTTGTTATTTTTTAAATGGTGATTCTTCTGCACACCACCGGGGAAAGATCTCTGCATCTCTTAGGCAGTGGATATTATTGTTAACTAATACTTAACACGGGGAGGTGGTGGGTTCACCATCCCTCGAGGTGTTCCATAACTGTGGGGATGTGGCACTGAGGGACATGTTTAGTGGGTATGGTGAGGCTTGGCTGGGATTGGACTGGATGACCCTAGAGGTCTTTTCCAACCTGAATGGTTCTATGATTCTGTGATTCAGTGGGGCTTGATCTGGTTGCCTAAAGGTGGACATCTCAGAGCCATCCAGATGCTCCATAAAATATAGTTTTGCAACATACCTGCCAGGCCCATGCACATGTCCCATAACATCTCACAGGTATGTGACACCCATGTTTAGGGGACTAAACAGCCCTTGGTATGATCTGAAGCAGAATCCTTTATACCTTCAGTGCTTTTCCCATACCAAACTTGCTACTCTTTAAACAGAAAGGAGCTGAGAGCCCTTGTGGGATGATCCCAAACCCAGAAAAGGAAGCTCTGAGACTTAGGACGAGATTTGGTGGTGCCCACACTGCTCTGAGCTGGCGTCCGGCACTGAATGTGGACCTATCTGTATGTAAGCCCTGTTTTGTGCTGGGATGTGATGCAGGACTGTAGGACAAGGGAAGTCCTTGTGGTTGAGAGGCAGTAACCCCTTTTGGCCATCCTAATTATCACTAGGGAAGATGAGACTCCTGCCATCCACGTGGCTCCATGAAGTATTTTAAATGTTCTGCTCTCATTGAGAGAAGAGAGAACAGGTGCTTTCCAACTCTTATGCTTTGCCTTTACACACTTCTCCCAGGGAAACAGGAACAAACCACAGTGAATGACAGGGAAAGCTCCACAGCACTCACTCCAGCAAACCAAACTCTGGCTTTGGGTGAAATGTAATAATTAGCTCTAATGACAGGATAAGGATTAGCCAGGTAGCAGGCAGGTGATATGTTGGCCCGGAGGATGCCTGGAGCCCCTGTCACTGCTGCATGCTGCACATCACTGCTTTAAAAGATACAGGAGGTTTGGAAGGTCCGTGGGCTCTGGAGAGCAGGTCCTGCAGGAGAGCAGACACTTTGGGTGCAACCATACTAACAAATAGATCTCTGCTGGCTTGCAGTCCCCAGGCACCCATACGCACACGTTAGTCATTAATTACTGCTCTCCCTTCTGCAGGGCTGTGTGTCGTCACTGCAGATGGGTTCACACCATTTGGTTCCTTCCTTTTGTGGACCTTACTCTGCAGAAACCCCTACATGCCCTAAGCCATGTCCATGCATGCTACTCGCTCTTGGATTCATGCCCTATAAGCCCAACTTTGCTGAGCTGTAGCCTGGCCTGTGCATTGTTTCAGTCACCGTGAAATTAAAATAACATCACCAGCAGCCACAGCAACAATAATAGAAGTAATAATAATAACTATGACAATAATAATATTGCGTGAATGTGGTTAATCCATTCTAGCCAGACTTATGCTGAGCACTGCAGACACAAGCCCTATGGCATCACCTCTCTGCACCCAACAAGAACCATACATCTCTCTCTGGGAAAGACACTCTTAGCTGTGTAGTTGTAGCCCTTAATCAACAAGACATGGGCTGTGAAAAATGAGCCATTCTTTGGCCCTTTGCTGGAATGTTTTGTTGCACTCTTGAGGATGCTGTAGGGCTCCATATTGCCCAAGCGGTGCGCTTCCAGTCTTGGGTTCCCTTGCTCTGCATATAAACCAGAGGGTCTTCCATGAAGACTGTATTTCATAGTTTGGAACAGAATTCATCCCAAAGCAACTGCTTGCTCGTGGAAAACTCGTAGACAATCCCAGATCCTGCTTGTCGAGGCTCATAATCAACAGCAATAGAGCAAATGTCCACGGAAGTGATTTTCTATTGTTACTCTTTTAAATTATCAGCACAAGGAACGTTTCCAGATGTCGTGCAGGAAACTGCAGTGAGAACTGGTGCTGTGATGGAGAAACACCAGCCAGGCAGCATTACGTGCTGGCAAACTTTCCCCTCGCGTGGAGGATTAAGGTTTCACAGTCAGCATGGAATGCCCCACTTCTGCTTATGATCCTATATGACAGATACATGCTTTTTAACATATATAGCCTTGCCTTTTCAGGTGTTAAAAAGGCAGCCTATCAGCCCGGTTGATGTATTGGACTCTTAACAGCCCAGCAGGCTTATAACAGCTTTCTCCGGAAATACGATCCAGACAAAGGGGGAAAAAGAGTAATGTTAAGCTGTATTGAAATTTACCCTGACATAAGTGTGAAGTTGCTGCAACATCTTGTTCTGATTGTTTTGGTTCCTTTCTGTGAGAAAAAAATAATTTTATATATATATATATATATATGTATAAATCCATGGGTTGGATTATAACCCCATTATAAGGAGAAAACGGCAGATCAGTATGGGATTGGGTTTGGGCTATAGGCTATAGGGAAAGACAGGGACATGGAGACCTTGGATAACACTGAAAAGGGACACATTTCTTGACCTTATTTCTCCCATGAGCCAATACTCTGGTTGTACTGACGTGTTGTTTCTACAAACTGGCAGGTCTGCAGTCACTTGCTTTGTTCGGATGAGATGGTATGGTTGAGAGAACTCAGATGAAAAAGGGAAGCTGTGGAAAGACTATGATGACCTAAAAAGATGTGTTTTTGATGACCATGTGGTTTCCACAGGGCTTTTGGTCACCACATAGGCAAGTCTTACCCAATCAAGCCTCAACTGGCCTAGTCAAGCTCTGGTGAAACTTCACCCTCTCCACATCCCTTGGAGAGATGGAAATTAGTAATTTTGGAGCCTGATGAGAAGGGATCAGCAAGGGCTGGAAGAAGTGCCTACAGCTACAGACAGCTGAGAACAGAGAGGGTCACTGGTCCCTGAGTTGCTGCTTGTCCTCACAGTTTTTTCTCTTGCTTGCCCTCCAGGTGCCTACTCCTTGTCTGTGAGAGACAGCGATTCTGCTCATGGGGACATCATCAAACACTACAGGATCCGCTCCTTAGATGGTGGAGGTTATTACATCTCCCCAAGGATGACTTTTGCCACCCTGCCAGAGCTAATCCATCATTACAGCCGTAAGTTGCTTTCCTTCCCTACTGACTTCTAGCAGGAGGTGGGCAGAGGGAGGGTGGGCTTGCTAGCCACCACCATTACTCCATCCACTCTCATGAGCAAGATACTCTCCTCCAAACTGGTCTCACATGCCCTGTCTTTTGTCCTTGGGCATGGTGAGGGTGAGCTCTGACTACTGCCCTGTAACTGGGAAGTCACCAAGAGAACGGAGCACTGAAGGGAAGGAGGAATGCCTGGGAAGGTTTGGGACTTACTAAACAGAATACTCTCCTTTATGACTCTTTTTGAGCCTCTTCCTTTCACTGGATCCATTTTGGCTGTGCTGATCCCTGTGGCTGAAACAATGTGGGGTTATGGAGTTGTCCCATGAGCTGGCTTTTTCCTCTTCAAGGAGGAGCGGGTTAGTTCTGGGGCTGAAAGTTTGCTGTCAAACCGTCCATTGAACTGTCTTATGGTTTTTGCTCACACAGAGAGGGGAGATGGTCTGTGCCAGAGGCTCATAGCTCCCTGCACATCCCTGGCTCCCCAGAGGCCTTGGGCACAGGACGAGTGGGAGATCCCACGGGAGTCTCTGAAACTTGTGAAGAAGCTTGGCAGTGGGCAGTTTGGGGAAGTGTGGATGGGTAAGTACAGTGAGCCCACTCCAGGAAAGAAATGTATAAACAGAGGAGACAGAAAGCCCTCTTTCCTCGAGACAGGACTGGTCAGGGCATGGGGATCCTAAAGTATGAACAGCTACTTTGTGGGTACACCTGCAGCAGTGGATGCTGTACTCCTGGGTAGGACCAGACAGGTTGTACTTGCATGGTTCAGCATGGGCTTCATAGTGTAGATGTGCCTCTCCAATCTCCTCCTATACTTGCTGGTTGCTCAGAGCCTACTGGTCTGATATTTACCACTCCCTTTTGCTGGGAGGTTGAAAACTGTTGCTGTGGTTTTCTGTTCCCTGCTCCACAAGCACTTCTTCTCCTTACGTGGCCCAACAGAGCCTGCAGAGAGGCCAGAATTCCTCAATGCATCGTTATCTCCCTGCAGGCTACTACAAGAACAACTTCAAGGTGGCAGTGAAGACCATGAAGGAGGGCAGCATGGATCCGAGTGCCTTCTTGGCAGAAGCAAACTTGATGAAGAAGCTCCAGCATAATAAGCTGGTCCGGCTCTACGCTGTAGTCACAAAGCAGCCAATTTACATTGTGACAGAGTACATGGCCAATGGTAAGGAGCCTTACCAAGTGCTTTTGTGGGATTTCTTGCAAAATCAGGTCAATGATCTGACTGGTACTCCCATGTGTAGTGGGTGGACATCGTACCAAACTGACAAGAAAAGCAGTAAGTGATCTAGGAGGCTGTTTCTGGAAAAGGAAGGGATTCTCTGAGTGATTAAATACGTGCTTACATATTTCATAAGCCACTTCACAAAATGGTGGCACTCCATTTGAAGATTATCTCAAGTTCTGATCTTCCCCATTCCTACTGGAAGTGCAGAAGTTTGTTCTCCTCATGGTGAAATTGTTCTTTTGTCCCTTTTGACCATGAGGCACTGAGTGAAGAATGTCCAACGCTTTGCAGAGGTGTGTGCAGGGAAGAACTTGGCTGCTTTTCAGAACACTTTCAGAAGGTGCTGCGGGGGACACCCACTGCCTTCCCTTGGATTCTCTCCAGGATGTGGGCAGATTTGTTGCCTGTTCAGAGAAGCACCGGAGAATGCAAATGCTCAGACATATTCAGAAGACTCACCACAGTCTCTTTTCTTTTGCAGGGTGCTTGCTGGATTATTTGAAGACAGAGGAAGGAAGCCAACTGAATCTCCCCAAACTCATTGATATGTCTGCTCAGGTTAGTGATCAGACACTGGCAATGAACTGGAGGCCATCATTTGTTTTTGTCCCAGTGAAATCTTTGCAAGTTTGAAGTAAGTCTCTGCCAGCATTGAGTGCCACAGCACCTCCTGGTATGCTGTCAGAGGGTTCCTCTCTCAGCCCTCATCTTAATGTGCATGTCACATCAGCAGTGCTCTGCTGGCCATTGGGCAGCCTCAGGGGAACTTAATAAAGTGCTGGAGGGCTTTTTTTCTTTTTTGCTTATTTTTTATTGTTATAATTTTGCCCGTTTGTTCTTGTTTTGTTTTGTTTTTATGGCTTACTGAGCAGGAAGAAGGTTTTTTCTCTTACGACCAAAAGAAAAAGAAAACTCAACAAAGGGACTTTCACTGTAGAGACGTGCTGACTTTCCTCAGTTCTTCCCTCCTGATGATGAGGCATAAAAGATGTTGTGTCCCTCAAAACTGCAAATACCATTCCTTATGAGAACTAGTTTTTTGCCTTTGTGGGGTTTTGTTCAAATTTTGTCGTGCTAACCCACCTGCAACCCCCTTATTTAGTATTTTTCCCTCAATTTCTTTCTTCCTTCTCTCCTTCACTTTTCCCTTCCCTACTTGTCTCCTTTCCTTTTTTCATTCTTTTATTTGATCTCTTGAAAGATATTGCCTGTGGTTCGTTTCAGACATCTGACTATAAGCATAATAATCCAAATTATTAGAGAAACCATTGGATTTGACAGGAGATTTACACCTCAGAACATGGCTCAATGCATTTCTGTGGAAGAGGAGAGCAATACTGAACATGTAGAATGATAGAGAATTTCTAGGCAATAGTTTTGCCTGTCCCCAGCACCAGAGCTGTATAGGTCTGACAACACAGAAGTTGCAGCAGACTCTGAGAGAGACCTTTTCCAACGCAACTTCCAGAGTTGAGCACCCAAACATCTCTCTGAGCTCTGGGTTTGAGTCCTGAATGTGACCTGGTGGTCTGAGCTGCCCGAAAACCCATTCACTGCAGTGGAGAAGGCTGAAGAGTCCCCATATAGTTGTCACTGACACGGGTTCAGCAAGTGCGTGTGGATGTCCACTCTCCATGGAGGCACCTGGAAGCACATTTCTGGGAATCCCTCCATACTCTTTGCAGGACCCTGAGCTGCCCATGGCTTCCAGGACCAGGACACCAAAAACCCACACATCTGAGCAATGTGATGCCCCACATGAGCCGCCTGAAGTGCTTGAGAAGGATTCTGCCCATCCTTCATGCTGTGGGCGTCAATTCAAAGATTTCACCATTCTCTTCCCTCCTCGGCTGGCTTCAGACACTCAGTATCTCTGAGATGAGGAGGAGGAGGAGGAAGAAGGCAGTCTCTTGAGATATTTTGCAATCTATGACTATCTGTGGTATTGGGATGACCCAACAGGCATCCAGCCCCATCAAATGTAATTTTGGATCCACTAGCATCCGTTGGGGCTAAAATTAGAAAGTACTGGGCTGATGCACTTGATCCTGTGGTCACTCTTCAGAATGAAAGCTCGAAAGATCTCTGGGCCGGAACGAGCCTATCACCGGGTCCTATCTCATTAGGTCAGGAGAGGAAATGACATCAATTCTTCCATTTTCCACTACAGAAGGCAGCACATGCACAGAAAGGGTTCTGATACAAGTTAGAAACGCAGCATTGGAAAGTATGTGTTAGTATCCTGTTTGAAACCACATGTAAGTTGAGATGCTGATGTGAATCTGTATGGGGTGGAAAATTGCTCTGCCATCACCCACAGGCGTTTAAAAGCTTTAATAGGTGCTAACCATTATTAGCAGTGCTGCGTGCATCCACTCATCCTGAAAAATGCCTGGCCCAAATCTGGGCTTGGCTGATACAGTAGTTTTGAAATCCCACATACCGCATCACCCAGCACTCAGTGGTAAAAGATCACTGCCCTCATTTATAGGGGTTCATCACACACCGGATATGTCCCCTGGGCTGCTCCAATGAGCTAAACACTGAAGGATGATCTCAGGAGCAAGAGCCTCCCAAAGTATGGAGGTGACTGAAGAAGGCAGTGTGGCCCAGAACAAGGGATCTGCATAGGGACATACCCTCTACGTCAGTCATATTATGATGCATATCTGGGTTTTCTGCTCTATTGCATCCCATAGAAATCCTTGGTTCCTATTCTGGATCCAACCCAAGGGATGAAAACATGAGTCTCATCTGTACTGTAGAAGGCTCTCCAACAATCTGCAACCCACTCCAAAGCGGATCTGTTTAGGAGAGCAGAGGAGGTTGCTGAAGAGCCTCCAATTCTCCTGGATCTGGACTTTAGTACTGTGACTGAGAGACAGACAAGTTCTCTGAGTGTTGGTTTTGATTTTTTTTAATTCTTCTTTTTTAAATTCACTTATTTAATCTGTAGTATTGATGATTAAAATCCCAACTAGAAGGGATAGTCCTGTGGCAGAAATCAGGAACCCAGTGATGTGGCTTCAGGTTAGCTTCAACTTTCTGCAGCTCACTACAGACACAACTCAAAGCCACAACTTCTGAGCAAAACAGAGAGTGATGCTTCTGCTCCGCTTGACTTGGCTGTTCAAAGCTTTGAGAGACTGGCTGAACGCTGGTAGAGCTGCACATATGCACAGATATGTGGGTAACATCTGTGTATGTGCAGATGTTTCTGCCTACCTGTTTATCTATCTGTCTATGGATCTATCTGATCATCCATCCATCCATCCATCCATCCATCCATCCATCCATCCATCCATCCATCCATCCATCCATCCATCCATCCATC
>JAOWBP010001760.1:91107061-91118658 GCA_028571105.1 Tragopan temminckii
TGGTGACCCTGCACATAGCAGGGGGTTGGAACTGGATGAGCATTGTGGTCCTTTTCAACCCAGGCCATTCTGTGATTTTTCCTAAACCTTATGCTCCTTGTTTCTTGTTCTTTTCACTGCAGCTGACAGCTGGCCAATGAACTTTGATGACAGCAATGCCCGGAGAGACTGGGGATGGAAACATGATTATGACCTCCCTGAATTGGTGTCTACAATGTTTAGCTTCCTTGGGTCTGATTCCAGGATTGCTCAAGCTAACTGAAATATTTTATCAGATGTTTCCAGATTTCCACAGAGGACCAGGAAGAAATGGCTAAATCAGTTGTATAGTTTTGAGTCTTAAAGCATGTCAATTATTAGCTTTCCTAAGTAGCAATGGAGTTGGGCAGAAGTATAGTGTAGCTGGAATGCTCTGTTAGATAAACAACATCATTAGGTGCTGTCTCCAAGCACCCATAGTACAGAATTCTTGAACTTTCACATTCAAGGAACTAGGAACAAAAAGCACGTACTCTTGGTTGATGAATCTCCAGTCATTCTTTCTGCCTCATATCCAGCAAACAACATGGGGCAATACTGTCAAACCTGATGTTTCAGGGAGATCCCACTGTGTTAAAAATGTTTTTTCGTTTCCCTAGTGGAGGTTATTAGACCACAGTAAGATATGATCCTTTCCTCTCTGCTTACAAAAGAGAGAAATGAGCTACTTGATGTTTCCAAATTGCAGGCAGGGTTTTTGTAACTGTAGTTTGAAGTCAAATTTTGGTTAGTGTTTCATATTTATATATATTACTGTATAAACATACCATATGTAGGGCATACAAAGCTAACGTTATAATGCCTATAAATGTGAAGAAGAATAGAACTTGAATTCTCTTTGTGTTTTAAAAATGACAGGGTTTACAAGCTAAGCTTTTCCTGTTATTTCAAAATGCTGCTACCATCAGTTTAACATCAGTAGATCCAAAATACAGAAAGCTGTTATGAGAATCCAGGTTATATCTCAAGAAGACAATGCCCAGGAGTGGGGTTATTGTTAATTAGTGCTACTTCTGGTTATCCCAGTTGTTTGCTATGCTGGCATTATGACATGCTGCCTGGAGCAAGTTCTAAAGTTGGGCTGATGATGGAGACTTATTTACATTAGAGTCAGTTTGACTGTTGAAATCTGTTCATGTTGCTGCTTTTTCTGTATGTGCTGCAGATGTATTTGTAGATGCTATTTATGTGTAACTGTCATACGCTTCTATTCTTTAGAGAGGATTCCAGAGGCTGAAACCATCTCCTAGCTACAGTTAAGGCCTATTCTGCTCATTGAGTTTAATGCACAGGAGATTCTGGGATTAACAAGGGAATCTTAGTAGAAGGATGCAGAGAAGATGTGTCAATCCAAAAGCTACTTATGGGACTTCGAAAGTGAGAAATGACAGACTGGAGAGACAGGAAAGTTTTTTTAAGGTAGAACAGCAGTCTTGAGTCTGAGCCATGGGCTACTGTAGAAATAGTATGCCTTGAGAAACAACATCTGGGAACTTGGATTGTATTTTACTTTTTCAAAGAAAAAATATCTTTCCTTTTCAAAATGACTGGAAATTCCCTAGATGAAGCTCTCCATCTTTTTTTGTCCTGTATACTCCAGTTGCCCATGTAGGTATTACATTCAGTATTTTCTTGTCTGTGTCATTCACCAAGTTCTCTGTGACAAGGCTTTGGTAACTGTGAGTCTGCTACACTCTGCAACCCTGCAGTGTTTCTTCAGTTAGCGGCTAACTGACATGGCCTGATTTCTGTCACTTTGTGAGGGAATCTACATACTACAGGGAAAATGGTTTTTCTCATGAAAGTAACCTTCAAACAAAGATGATATGGTGAAAAACAGGAATCATTTTAAACATTTATTAAAGTTGTGTCTCTTGGTTTTGTATGTATTTTACTGCTTTATCTGTTGGCCAAGTGTGCATTTCCCAGGTACTTAAGCTCAAAACCCTCCTAGGGCTGTGGCCTGTTATTAAAACTTACTTTATAATGTTTACATTTCTGAAAAAGGCAAGTTTTTAAATGTTCACCACTGTTGCAGCTCTCGTGTTGTTCAAGTGTAATATTTGGCCCAATGGGCCAGCAAAGTTGGGCTTATTCGTACCATCCAAGAATAGTTTGACTCTGGTTTTGTCCTCTGCCCTGCCAAAACAGGATTATCTGCCATTAAACTGTTACACTGATCCATCAAATGAAGGGCTTAAAAGGATTTAAGAAGTTTTGTCCATTCTAGTTCTTAAATCAGCACCAAGGGACTCCTCGTTGCCTCCATTCCATGAAACCAACCAAAGAGTTGTTGATGGGTCTGATTCCATTTCTTTAATTCAGAGAAAGTCATGGGGTCCCACTCCATTCACCCTTGTTCAGAGCTCTAGTTAATGCCAAAAGGAGTGAAGAACAAAAATTCTTTCTTCTGAAGCAAGCTGTCCTTCACTGTGGCATTGCACAAAAGCTTTAAGTTGTTAAAAGTGCAGGTGAAAAAAATCAGGTGAAAAATGCAGGTGAAAATCAGACCTATGGCATTTTAAATAGTGTGTTGTTTACCAAAAGCTGCTGACTAATTTAAGAGCATTCTGGTTTTTAACCTGTGACCAACGATGCCTGGGTTTTCTCTTTGCATATCTTCCCTGTAACTTCTGTTGTAACTATGCTGCAGTATTTTCTGTACTAAACCGTTTTGATGTGGTAAAAGTGTACAACTTCTACCAGTTTGAAGTCTGACTTCTGGGCTGAGACTTATCTCATGACATTTGATTGTTGCAGCTGTTACTTATTCAGGAAAAAAAAATGTTGGAAATATTTTTTCAGATACTGCGAATTGTGGGTGATGCCTACTTTAATAAAGTTCTATACAGATGTCTTTGCTTTGTCATCCTTGGTTAGATCACGTAGGTACTCTAATCCATGTTGCAGAAGGATGCTAGTAAGTGCTGAAGGCTTTCCTTTCGCTGCAGAAGTGATGGATATTTGAAGCAGAGCTTCATCCCTTGGCAGTCTGTGCAGTGACTCTCAGACATTTGTATCTACACTTTCTGCTGATTATTCCAATTGCTCTGTATAGTAGGCAGTTGGTCACAAGCAGATACAACATGTTTACCCTTTTAACATCAGCAAGCCACTGGGCAAGTGTCTGGGCTGTGCTTTGTAGGTAGGGGGCTGTAGCCCAGTTTGGGTTTCAGATTTTCTTCTGTCACTTCTAGATTTCCTACCCCTTTTGTAGGGTATGGAAAGCCAGCTGGTCCATGCTCAGTCATGTTCTTATCTCTGCATCTTTAAAATCGCAAAAAAATAATAATGTTCTGATGGAGATAGCTTTAGATCACCGTTCTAAAGGGAGGTGGGAGGCAAAGAGGCCAGGCTCTTCTTGGTGCTGCATAGCGTTAGGACAAGGAGCAATGGCCTAAAACTTGTACATAGGAAGTTCTGTACTAAAATGCAGAAGAACTTCTTTACAGTAAGGCTGACAGAGCACTGGCAGAGAGGTGGTGGAGTCTCCTTCTATGAAGATCTTCAAGACCCAACTGGATGCCAACCTGTGTGACCTATTGTAGGGAGCTGCTTTAGCAGCAGTGCTGTGATTCTGTGATTACCCTTCAGATCCTGAATCAGGCCCTGCAAAAAACCCTTTTTGTTTTCAGTCCGCTCTGTTATTCAGAGATTTGAGAGCACTTGACCTTGAAACCATACTCATGCAGTAAAAACAAAAGCCTCATAACCTTTTCACTTTTAATTCTCAGATTTACTTCTGCCTGGATTGCCTTGGAGTCAGCCATTGACTTTGCTCACCTCTCTTCTCTGTTCCCATTTAAGAAGGAGCACAGCTGGAGCAATGCTGACACCATGGTGCTAAATGATGCTAAAAAGAGTTAACAAAGGAACTCTGCACTTTCTCAAGGTGAGAATGCTGCTGAAGTCCGTTGTTTGGCATCCCATAGGCTTCAAAGTTGGTGCTCAACTACATGCTTCTATGGCAACGTGCTATTAATGCCCATGCTACTGAGCTTGGAACAGAGCTTGCTTCCAGTGCTCAGGAAAGGATCTTCCAGTCCTGTCACCACTGAGTCTGGGATATAGTTTCAAATCCTGTCTGGTTCAGGATTCTACTGGATGATTGATTCCTAATGTGGCACTGATGTACCATTTGATCCAGGTTCTGTGTGCCTCCAAGGAGGAGGAGCGAGGGACAAGAAGAGAAGGAGCTGAAGTTGAGGTTAGCCAAAGGGCACTGTGTGGAGCTGCAGGGCTGGGATGCCGATGTTTCAGCTCCCATTCATGCTTCAGGCAGTGAGGGGGCTTTGCTGACATACCCGGGGCAGGTTGTTTCTATTTCAGTCAGACGTTGGCTTGAGCTGTGAAACCTTTGCCCTTATCCTGGAAGCTTGGGCCAGACGAGTGCTCTTCAGACTATTTTTGGCTTGATACCATAACTGTATGTGAGCTTAAATTCTCAACAGGTCTGAGCACTTGGAGGGGGTGTGCAGGAGGTGTGTGGAGGGGTGTGCTTGCACATGCCCTTTGAGTGGTGCCTGGTGCTTGGTTTATAACGCAATGGGATTGCTGTGTACAGAATTACTATGCAGATATTCAAGCCTTAGAGGGCTCAGTGCCCTCTCCTCCATGGGTCCTACAGCAGAAAATTCTGACATTAATATGAAAAATACCTAGATCTCCTGTAAGTGATGGGTTTTGAGTGAAACTTCCCATATAGATTTTACTACAACAGGATATTCAGTTTTATTTTTTTCTAGAGGAACCTTCTGTCTTGGAATGTGTTCTGTATCAGAGGATTTCAGCCAGTGGCAAATCCCATTCCTTTTCTGATCCAGAAGGCATTTTTCCAGCACAGAAATGCTGATTTCTCTAGCTGCTTCCCAGGGTGCTTGTGTGGACCTCATCTTGGCACTGAGAAAAGCAGAAAACACTTACAGGTGTCAGTGCTTGAAGGCTTTTTTATTTTGTTGCGTTACTTTGGTCTTTAAATAGGGAACAACCCCCACACTAACCTATAGGCAAATGGAGAGAGGTTGTCAAGTCTCCTCAATGGAGAACTCCCAAAGCCACACCTGGACGTGGTCTTGGGCACACTGCTTTGGGTCCAGAAGGACCCAAAGATGCCTTCCAACCTCAACCAAGCTGTGAACCTGTGGAAAAATCATTGTGGCCCCAGAGTTTAAAAATGTTCCTGGGTGATAAGAGGTGGTGTAAGGACAGATGGAAAGGAAAAGGGGCTTGGAGACATGGTTGGAGGCAGATAGACCTGGATGGTTCCAAGACAGCTCTACACATCACCTCAGCACCCAAATTTTTCCCCCACCTTGCTGCAAGTCACTCAACTTGCAGCATTTGGTCTCCACAACCCCCTGCTCATCACGGGACAGGGCAAAAGCCCTGTTCCCGGCAGGATAAATGAATCCCCAGGCATTTTGCTCTGCAGTGGGGTCACGGCATGTTGACAAATGGGTTGGGCAACCTTCAGGCCAATCTTCAGTAGAGGAGTTCTTGGCAGGGGACATCAGTCCTGCTCCAAGGACACCAGCGAGCTCATCATTTTTTGGCAAGAAATGGTCATTGTTGCAAAGATGATCTCTCCTTACCCGTCTGGTGCAATAGGTCTTTAATCTACCTGGACTTTCAGTAATGGCAGGGTGAAAACCCGTCATCAGTTGAACTGTTGCAAAACCAACATCACGGGAGACAAAACAAAGTCCAGAGTCTGTCCACCAGCTGTCTGCTTCCCTTTCAACTGCCACTGACAGTTCTCTGGACCTGCAGCTCAAGATTCATGAGATTCTGGTATGTTTTTAAAGCTCTGCATCCAGGAGTCCAATGGTTCCATGGGGTGCACCCTACAGAGTGGGGCCAGCGGGGAGAGGGAGGTGATCCTCCCCTCTGCTCTGTCCTGGGGAGGCCACTTCTGGAACACTGTGTCCAGTTCTGGGCTCCTCAGAGTAGATGATCTCCAGAGGTCCCTTCCACTGAGGTCCACTGTTTTTTGTTGGTGATAGGTGGATGGTTGGACTGGATGATCTTGAAGGTCTTTTCCAACCTTGATGATTCTGTGATTTTTTTTCTCATGAAACTAACCTTTCGAAAATCCAATCCCTTTTATTAGCAGCCCTTTCCCTCTGCCTTAGTCCAGCAACCTCATGCTCATACACACACGTCCCTCCATGCCCTTCCCCATTGCATTTGCCTCTAGGAATGATAAATAAACAATTGGAGGAGCTTGTATCAAGCATGTGGGAAGAAAATGGGTATAATCTGGGATCTTGCAATTGGACCCCAGCGCTCGCTGGACACACTCTGTGTCCCCCATCACTCATGAAATACTGCAAACACTACAGAGATGTCTGAGCTGCCGATGACGCGTGGCTGCCTGGGGTGTTTGCTCTGTTGGCAGCAGGTCCTGGAAGCAGTGCCAAGAGTAGATTTTCTACCTCTAACCCCTCTGCCTGGCAACAGCAGCTGGGCCAATTGTTCAAGATAAGCTGAACTTTGGGAAGAGAGAGCAGGGACATTTCCCTTCCATCCCCAGGCATGCATGCCTGCTGCAGACCCTGTGGGTCCTTGGCCAGAAGGAACCATCCTGGGTGGTTGTATCCTTTTTCTTGGGATCACATCATGACAGGGTCTGGACAAGACAACTGTGCAAGTGTCCAGGGCAGTTTGGAGAGGTTAGAATATCCCAAGTTGGAAGAGACCCACAGTATCATCACAAATTGATCTAGTAGATGGCAACACTACCCATGGCAGGGAGATGGAACTGGGTGATCCTCAAGGTTCTTTCCATCCCAAGCCATTCTGTAATTCCAGGTATGATCACTGAATCCAACTCGTGGCTCCACAAAGGACTGCCCTAAATTCATCCCCTATTTCTCAGCTATGAGAGAGCCTTGGTGTGAGGCTCGTGTGCATCCATCTGCCACCTCTTCAGGCAGAAATGCAGAAGCCAAAGTCTTCTTGGCTTTTGGACCAATGGGGATCATCTTCTGTTCTTCCTGTGTGCCTCTCCCTAAAACATTCAGTAGTCTGTTGGCCTTGAAGAGGCCAAGAAGAGATGTGAAAGTCCTGTGTAGTGTGGACATTGAGGAGTTCTGGATTTGGCCACAAATGATAAAGGTATGTAGTAGAGAACCCAGAGGAGAAGTATTAGGAGGAGGATGTGAAATCTGACTGTTGGTCCCTGCCTTGGTGTTTTGGATTTCCCTAGGAATGCTCTCTATACAGACCGTGAGGATTTGAGACTGGAGGATTGCTGGACCTTCACTGATCAGTGCACTGAGGTGATCTGAGCTCTCCACCAGATGTCCTTCCCCCCCAAGAGAGACACATACAGCATCCCAGCCCTGTCTCGTCCGCAAGGATTGCAAGCATGGCTGGACTCAGCTTTATAGCTTGGAAGATTTTCCCGAATTTCTTCCAACTCCCAACTCTTTCCATCACCAAAGGAAGATGTCTGGGATTTTTTTAATATATATTTTTATTTTTTTATGTGTGTGGTGGTGACTTCAGTTTGGGAATGTGAAGCCCAGATGCTCTTCCAATACTTTGCAGATAGTGCCAAGTTGTTTCTGCTCATTGCTCTGGCTGATGTTTCTCCACAGTGCTTTTTTTTTTTTTTCACATGGATGGTGATTAGTTATTTGCTGAGCTTGGGGCATTAGCTTCTGGTGCTCTGCTTTCCAAAGCCCTTTCTGTGCCACTAGAAGCCACATCTCCATCTCCAGGGCATTCCCCATGTCACAGCTTTGTTTGTCACCACACCAGGGCGGGGGTCCCCATTCTTGCCTGTTGAAGTGAAAAGCTTAATTTAAGACTTGGCTTGGCCTCTCTCAGGAAGCTGTTAATTAATCAGTGCTGCCACTGGCTGGGAGATAGAGATGCTTGAATTTGCAGCAATTGGCTCAGTTTGGGTGAGATGGAAGCAATGCTGCTGGAGCAGAAGGCTTTGGAAAGAGCTGTTCCATGAGCAAGGTTGGTGCCGGAGGCACATCAGGCTCAGCTTTCTTTGTCAGCTTGAGAGAAGTTGCTCAAGGAGCAATTTCAGAGAAGTGGGGAAGGAGAAGGGGATTCTCCATCTCCAGACGGTGAGCCCAGAGCAAATTTGTATTGCTATGTCCTCTCCTTGTCCAGACAGCACTGGCATCTCAGGGTGAATTTGGCATTATTCTACAATATGAGCAAGTACAGTTACTCAGCAACATGATGCATTTTGCTTTAAACTGTTCCCCTTCTTCTCTCCCTACCCCATTTTATCCCATCCCATCTCAACCACTCTCTACTACATGTTGTCAAGGGTAAGCCTGGGTGTCTGGTAACACTCCTATGTCCAGTGATAACTGGAAGAGCCTCAGTCACACAGTGGCTTTTGCAACTCCCAAAGTGTCCGTAGTCACCCCAGGCACCCTTAGGGGACAGCAATGTGAACCAAATATCTCCTCAAAGAGCCAGATTCAGGCAGGGAATGCAACCAGGTGGCCTGCAAGGCGATCTGCATGGAATCAGCAGTACTTTTGCAATTACTTTTTTAAAGAGCTCAACATTTGGCCTTTCCCTCTTGCTCCTCCTCCTTCCCCAAGCTGCTATGCCATGGGCATCTTTTCAACCTGCTTCTAAGGGAATGAAACATTATCTGTCTGACTGTCTGTCCTTGCGCCTGTTAGCACTCCCCTGGCAACAGCAGCATCCCATGATTGATTTCAGCCAAGCTGCACCAAAGGCTATAGGCAAAAATGCCCAGCCTGTAGAGATCGGAGGGCAGAGACAGCTGGAAGGAGCAAGAAGGAGGTGCTGTGGGGCAGGCTGAAGCCCATATCAGACACCATAGAAATCCCTCCTTGGCTCAGCCTTTTTTCCCTGGGGCTCAGGGCTGCTCTCACCCCAGAACGTGGGCTTGTCTTGCCATCTACTGGTGGGAGCCCAGCAGAGGAGCTGGAGCAGGGCAAGTGGTTTTCTAACATCTGTTTGAACACACTCACCCTTGTGATAGCATTACCCCTCGCTACATCTCTTTTGGGAGTACCAAGACTGTCTCCCATCTTTATCCCTGGGTTTGGCTCAGCCTGTCCCTGCTGTGGTGTCCTGGTTTCACCTCGCTCAGTGTGCCGGTCCCAGTGATGAGCCACAGGTGGGCCATGGTATGAGTGTATGTAGGGGCAAAGGGCTCTAAAATCAGCCTCAGGAGAGACCCCTGGGGCTTGGGGGAGCAAGAGGAGCTCTGACGTGTCCAGGTCCCACTGCACTGCAAAGGGATGGGCATGGAGGACAGCTCACCACAGGTCTGGAAAGACGTATATCCTATGTGCAACCATCAGTGACCATGCTTAGCTACTAAGCTGGATTCTGAGGGATGCTCAGCTGCATCGGTTTGGTTCACACCTCTGGCCCACACCTGCTGGCTGATGAGCAACTCCAGTGCCTTCCCAACCAGCTTTTGGGACCAGAGAAAGGTGTCAGGAGAGGGAGCCAGAGCCCCAGCTGAGAGCAGCAGAGCGGCAGTGAGCCTGGAGACAACCACACAGCCACCACCGTCCCTTAGGAGCTGCTCCCAGGTGCGTTTGTGGTGCAGACCCAACAAATCAAGCCCCTCAGGGCTCTGATTTGTGGAGACAAATCCTAGCACGGTCAGCACAAAGGACCATTTCCCTCTGGGATGGCGGTTTTAAACTGCAGGAAAAATTCACCCTGAATTTTAATCATGTTGAGTGCTGCAAAGACTTCAGGTGGGATTTTTCTTTGCTTCCTTCTCTGTGTGCTGGGAACCTGAATTCAGCTACCCCTAAATACTTCTTGTGTATTTGAACACCGTGGTGTGTGTGTGCACAGCTTCATCCCAACATCTCAAAGATCATGAGTGGGAAATTTCTAGTGCCAGAAAGTGTACAGTGCTGTCCAAATGCTGTAACCCCAACCTTACAGAGAAAATCCTGTTCCAGTAAGGTGAAAACCTTACTGAGGGAGAAGGAAAATGCAGGTCTGTGTGTGGGTACAGGTGATAAATGAGAATGGGAATCCTAGCAGCAAGCTGAAGCCTGGTGTCTTGAAACCTGGGTAGGAGCAGGACCCTACCAGTTTTGTTGGTGAAGCAGGAGAAAGGATGGGGAGCCTGATGTCCACCCCTTGAAATGTGTGGGCTATAGCACTGTGTCCTGTGTGTCCTCCCACCACTCAGCCACCCTCACCCTGGGGACAGAGCAGCGTTGGGTGCTTTGGCATCCAAGCAAGATCCATCCTCTGCCTCATCTCCAGCTCAGTTTGAGAGCTTCCTGAATTATTAACAGCACCGATGCATTGGGCTATAATTAGCTCCCCAGGCCTTTTCCCCGTGGGCTGGAGCTGGGAATGCATTTTCTTTCTCTTTCTGTGGCTTTTCTCTGGCTTGAGCTGAGGGAAGAGAGGGAAGGATGGATGGCCTTGGGGAGGGGGACATCAGGGGAGGGTTGAGATAGCTTTGAGCACATGGTGTGGTTTGACACTGACTGCCCTTGTTATAGGCTGGTGAGGAAAGGATTCTGGGGCTGTTCAAGGGGTCTTCAACCCAGATTGTACAGAGTGGAGGCCGTGCAAGGAGCTGAGAGATGGCAAAGGGTCTTCGTTATGTTATCCTTTGATATTGCCCAGAGAGCTGTGGGTGCCCCATCCCTGCGGTGCCCAAGGCTATGGATGGGGCTCGGGGCAGCCTGGGCTGTGGGAGGTGTCCCTGCCTATGGCAAGGTTGGAGCTGGTTGGGCCCTAAGCTCTTTGCCAACCCAAATATCCTGTGATTCTGTGATTTCATGGTATTCTTTCCTGAAAATCTGAGCTGCAGCAAATAGTGGTTCCTCCAAACCACCTCGTTTGCCTCATTCCTCATTCAGGGGCTTCAGAGTTAGGCTGGAGATGTTTCATTTAAAAGGAGAGGCCGAGCAGAAAGCAGTACAGTCCCACTGGTCTCCCCTGCTTTGCCCTCTCTTTTGAGCCACGCAGAGAGCTTTCTGTATGAATGCCACAGACCTGAGTGTGCTGGGGATGAGAATCTCTCGCTGGAGAGCAAGGAAACCCCCACTGTGGGATGCCACAAGAAGCAGGGATGTTGTTGAAGAAGATATTTTGCATGTGCAGCTCCTGGCTGGGTTTCTGGGAAGGGTTTGCAGCAATAGCTTGGCCAGGGTCTGCTTGAGGGACTTCTTTCCTTGAACCAGTGGGAAGAACCATCAGGGAGATGGGAGAAAAGTGTTACTTGTCGGCTGTGAGACTGAGCACAAGAGCTCCAAACTCTCCTTCCAGCCCAGCCAAGCATGGCACAGCCTTCCTGCAAACCTTCCCTACACCTCATAACCTGAATGCCAAAGAGTTGGGAGTTTTCAACCCCAATGACACTTGGATACAAGGCCACAGCATAGTGGAACATGCTGTGCCTTGGAGAAAGGCTGGTGTTGGGTTCAGCTTGGCCACTGCAAGGTGGGAACGATGTGCTGAGGCCCACTCTTGCCTGCAGCCCATCAGCTCCATGTCAACTTCTAGTAACAGCAACCTATCACAGCAAGGCATCCCACAGTTCAGGTGAAGCACTTTCCAAATTG
>JAOWBP010001760.1:91144241-91155852 GCA_028571105.1 Tragopan temminckii
CCCCAAGAAGCAACTGAACCCGAGCAGTCACTGTAAGTTGTGTTCCCTGGCAGTGACTGAACCTTTCAAACCGAACAATGCTGGCACTGCCTTGTACATTCCCTCCAGCACTGCCTGGGAGCAGGTTGGGTTCATCTGCCCTGGGGAGCAGGACTTACAGGAGCATTTGCTATTCATTCTGAGTAGGATTGATTTTGAAATGAGTACACTTGAATCTTGATGCTCTGGGTGTCTACAGTCCTTTGACAGACAACAGACACCTGCTCAACACAGTCTGTGGAACTGGGAGAGTCATTCATCTCACAGACCAGAAGGTTTTCATTTAGGGAGAGCTAAGCCACACACTGTGGTCTCTCCAAACCATTGGCTGACTATTCCCAGTGACTGTGGCTGTCATCACTTGTGTTGAGTTTGGAACACCCTTCTAATGCTCTGTACGGAATCACTGGGACACAAGCAACCACACCACACACACGGGAATCTTTTTGTTCTCTTTATTGAGAGAAGGGGATGACACACGGGTCAGAGCATGGAGAAGCTGCTCCCAAAGCCACCGCAGTGCCTCCTCTCCCCCAGGGGCTCCTCCTCAGCCCTTATTTCCACTTCCAGCTGGCAGGCAGGCAGCAGTGCACCTTGCAGTCGGAGGAGCGGGCCCAGATCTCTGCCTTGGAGCACTTGCTGGAGCAGTAGCCGATCTTCTTCGGGCAGTACTTCAGGACCTGCCCGTAGCCTGCAAGGGGAAGCACAGAGTGTTTGGCTCAAGGTGCTGCCTCCAGTGCTGCCTCCAGGCACAGGCACTGCTCAGGGGATGACTGCCCAAGCACAGAAGTCGGAAGGAAACTTGAAGAACACAAGCTTAAGAAACTAACTGCATCTCCCTCTCCCTGCTGCTGGTGACTACGGGGCTAGTTGATGGTGCAGATGTGGATGAGAAGTGATATCTGAATGGGGTTCCTAAGGCCTAGCTGGGGAATCGTAGCCCAAAGTCACCTTCTACAAAAGACCAAAGTCACAGAAAGAATCATTAACAACTATAGCTGTGCCACATCAGTATATCAGATACGCCCAGGACTGCTCCTTGATACAGAATGAGTACTCTCTGGTACCATGAACCTCTCGTAGCTCCCAACAGATTTATCCACATCTGTACACTTACTGAGAAATGGTCTGTCCTGGGCTCACTTCCAGATTGAATACTGAAGTTATTCTCACTCAAATCTGCCTGAGCTAGTCCTTATTTCACAGCCTCATTGCTGATGTGTCTGACCTGGTGATAGCAATCACCTCCCATGGTGCTACGTATGCTTTTGAGAGTTTAAATCACTTTAAATGAATGAATCCCAGTTTATATCAGCTCATCTTTCCCCATTTGCCCTCTTACCTGGAGTGGCCAGGCAGACCAGCAGGAAGACGGAGAAGATGAGGTAGAGGAACCTCATGGCTGGAGGTGAGCTGGGGTCTGAGCGAGGCTGGAGAGAGAGGAGCTGCAGAGGGCTCAATGGGAAGAGGTGGTGTGGAGCGAAGCTGTGGCTGCCAGTATTTATAGAGCGTTCCCCTGCCGAGCGGAGGATGCTAGGGAGGCATGGGAATCCATCCAAGACTGTGCTGTTTGTGGCCGGACGCACAGCTGTGGAACGAGCACCAGAACTTCCCGCATGCATCCAGGTGTGCTGGCAGCCTCCTCCTTCCCTGGGTCCAGTTGCTCAATATCAGGCACCATTTCAACACACTGCCTCTGAAGAGAGCACGAGGGAATAGGGACTGTCAACAGCAGGACTGGTGGGATCAGTGCATCATAGAATCATAGAATCATAGAATCATAGAATGACCTGTTGAAAAGGAGCACAATGATCATCATCGAGTTTCAACCCCCTGCTATGTGCAGGGTCTCCAACCAGCAGACCAGGCTGCCCAGAGCCACATCCAGCCTGGCCTTGAATGCCTCCAGGGATGGGTCAGAGGGACCTGATGGACATCTGTGGGAAGAATGAGATAGATTGATATCAGAGGGCCTTTCTCAGCCTCTGGCAGAGATGCAGCAGAGCTAAGCCATGGCCACGATGTACTGATAACTCTCCCTATTGTTTGGACCTATCACCATGAGAGGCTGGCTATAGTGAGAGAGGACTTGCTGTGAGCAACCTTGGCTTGGGAAGGAGCTGGAGCCTATGTGTCCATCCCCAGTGTCACAGGAACCAACATAGCTCTACTTTAGCAAACCTCATATTCCACGTAACCCCTTCTGTTGCCCCTCACCCCACAGATGAGCACTGGGGCTAACCCCTTTACCCAGCACATGGGTGAGCTTGCTATTTGCAGACATTTTATTCATTATCCCTGCCCCACAAACCAACCAGTTCTCAAGTATTCTATGACTCAAAAGCCGGGTAGGATGTAATGGTAAAGCATGCATTTATTAGGAAATTACTCCCAAAGAGCCCTCTTTCACACTAAGCATATGAAACAATTAAAAACCTCATGAAATAAATGCAAACTCAAAAGTCAGATAGAAATCCTCCTTGAAGAAGTCCCCAGATTTCATGTTACTGCAGGCTGGAGAGTTTTATTGATTGGAAACACACGTTCCTGTACTCTTTCCCATGCACTTGTCATAGAACTGTAGAATTGAGGAATTGTGTGAGTTGGAAGAGACCCTTAAAGGCCATCTGTCCTACTCCCTGAACTGAACAGGGACACCCACAGCTCCATCAGTGCTCAGAGCCCCGTCCAGCTTGGCCTTAATCTTTCTATTGGCTTCAGTCTCCTATTACAGGCCCTATCTTCTCAATCTCCTGTCATTTTCTCAACAGCCTTCATCTCTTATCCTGCTGAAATGAACTACGGTACATGGACTGGCTGGATGCCTTTTACAAACCCAGCTCCTGTTTATCCTTGTGGGACAATTGGTTCTGTCCTCCCAGCACCATGACATTGCTCCTTTGTTTTGTTCCTGCCTATGACCCACTGCAATCTGATTTATTTTTTTTTGCAGGCTCCTTGTTTTGCATTCTCCAGCTAATTGCTCTCGTTTGTACAGAGAAGGTAGCTTTCCCTGTATTTGTTTTATTATTTCTTAAGCACAAAAAGATCCATGGGATTGCTAATTCCGTCCTTTAGCGCTTTGAAGTCCCTTTCAACTTCTTATCTATGAATATGTTCAGTAGATTCTATAGGTGACCATAAAAATCCTTAGGCAATACAGTACTGGACTCACAACAGATTTCTGAGCAGATATGGTGTGCGATTCCATTTTCTTAGCTTCATTTAGATATCTGCCTATCTCATTTAATTGGCCTTTTGGAAGACATTCAGACAAAATTACCTAAATATCTCTCAGGCTATTGTTGTGGAGCACTAGGTTGGGAAAGACCCCCGAGGAACCTCTTTGCCAGTGCAGGGATAAATGCAACCTGAAAACAATTCTCTGTGATGGATGTGATCATAGCATCACAGAATCATTACAGCTGGAAAAGATCTCCAAGAGCAACCCGAGCCCACCCCCACCATGCCCACCGACCACATCCCTCAGTGCCACAGTCCCACATTGAACCCTACCAGGGACGGTGACCCCACCACCTCCCTGGACAGCTGTGCCACTGCAGTACCTCTCCTTCTGAGAAGAAATATTTCCTAAGACCCATAGAAAATGTTTCCTAATATCCACAGATCAGATGCCCCAGCCTTATGGATCAGGGCGCTGGGTGCCCACAGGTGGATTTGGAGGAGGGGCGTCACACCCACATGTCCAGGTTGGGGCTGGGAGGTGAAGCCCACTGGAGCATGGCCCCAGGCGCCAGGCACCTTTGGCAGTGGGTGCAGCAGGTCGGGGTGACATTGCACACACCAGAAAGCAAACATTGCCTCTTTGGAGATGGCTTTGGTTGCGTTCCTCCTCCTGCCATGCTGCTCGTATCAGGAATCCCTCTATAAAACCCAGGGTCTCCAGAGCTGCCCACTGTGGCTGTGCCAGACCTGCTTTGCTCTGAGTGTGCTGAGATCTCCGCTCTCCTCCAGACATGAGGCTGCTCTGCGTGCTCTTTGCTGTGCTCCTGCTCTTCTCCATGGCCACCCCAGGTAAGCCAGCAATGCCGTCCTCAGGCTCTGAGGGTGTGGGTGGGTGCACAGCCTCCAGCAGAACCATCCCCAAATGCTTCCCTTGGGTCCCTGAGTTTTAGAGGCACGCAGTCACAAGGGATGCACTGGAAGCATCTCCTGATCTTCTCCTTTCCACGCTATAGCCTCAGCCTTCCTTTTCCTTCTGTCCTCTGACCGCAGCACCCTGTGCCTCCTGTCTTTCCCCTCCAGTTTGCAGTTGGGCAGAGGGTGATGGTGCTGGCACTGCAGCTCACCTCCCTGCTTCAGACCAACGTAGAGCTGAGTGCCCAGTGTCCAGTAGGGTCAACGGGGAAAGAAAGCACTCATCCTACCCTACGTGAGCACAGTGTTATGAGCCAGCAAGGCTCCTGACTTCTGGGCTCTGCTCTCCCACATGTTGTGTTATCTCCTGTCTCCACCTCTCCCACCGCAGGGTACGGGCAGCACAAGGGCACCTGCAAAGGGTACTGCGCCTCCGCATGCAACAAAAAGGATGAGTGGACGTTCCACCAGTCCTGCAAGAAGATGTACTGCTGCCTTCCCCCTCCCAAAAAGGGAAAATGATGGCCAGCGGGTCCGGCAGTGGAGCAGGAGCAGCTCTGGCAGAGGATCTCCCAGTGCTGTGTTTGTTGAGTGACAGATGGCGTTTTTTGCTTTGAAATAAAAACAAGTTGATGCGATTTCTGTGTGCTGTGTGGTTCGTGCACCTCTGGGTAGGGGCATCAGGAGGGGCTCTGCAGCATCCCTGCATAACACACCTCGGGTAGCCCCAGACCTGGGACTGCAAAACAACACACCGTGTGGGAAGAGGTTTGGGAGCCCTGCTTTGAAGCAGAGCGTGGAGTAGTTGAATAGATTGCCTACTATTGCATTTTCCTCCATCGCAATTTAGTTAGAGAAGACACAACAGCCCCCAGGGCCCCTCAGTCCCATTCAGCCCTTGGCCCAAGGATCTCAGTCTCACCAAAGGGGTAGAGGCTGGGGTGAACAGCCATCTCTGCACCCCCAAAATCCCACTGCCAGACTGTCTTTAGAGCATCCTCCCCCAGTGCAGGCACCCGGGTTTCACATCCTGTAGCTGCCTCTGGCACAGGACAAAGCAGGGGACTCGTCAATGCAATTCATGACCAGGTGCCCAGGGGCCACGACTGCATGTCCACGTCCATCACCAGAGGTCAAGTACCCTGTCACCCCTCAGGGATCACCAATAGCAGAAGAAAAGCTGCATAGTTCTTCAGTGTTCCCATCCCTACCTCTCCATCACACAATAAATCTGCTGCAGGTTCTGCATGCAGAGGGGCCTCGGAAGCAGTATCAGAGGGTGAGATGTTTTGTGCCAAAAAGGATCAACTCCTGACTGCCCTGTGGGACAGACAACAGTGCTGTCCAATCCTCCAGAAAGTAGAACAAGTTGACAGAAATGGGGCCCTTCATACGCAGCAAAAGGCTCCAGCACTGGTGCACGATGTGCCACTGTGAGCTGCTCCCATCCTGCTCACCTGGCAGCCAGTAAGGAGCAGTGGTGTGCCAAGCTTCCCCTGGCCCCAGACAACAGGTTCTGAAAACAAAGGGGAAAAACCTGAAAGAACTTTGTGCTGACACTGAGATGACACAGCCCTATGGGGCTGGAACGATCAAATATTAAAACATGCAACAGGAGACCCCAAACCACAACAGCAATGAACCCTTCACTGTTTCTTTGCCAACATTCTCCAAGAAAAATATAATAACATGAAGAAAGCAAAAAGCCCTGTGAAAGAGAATGAGCTGCAAAATGGGTTTTTGAAGAAATGCCTCTTGCTCTGCTGCATCTCCAGCCTTCAAAATGCACTCTGCAGCCAAAGAAAGTTTCTGATACCAATAGCTGATTCCAAATTTCCATTGTTAGGAGAGAGCTCTCCCCAGTATTACTGTAGATGTTACTGATGTGTCCTCAGGAGAAAAAAGCAAGGAGCAGAGACCAAGGGACACTGGATGCTTATTGCAACATTTTGGCCACCAAAGTGCTGTCTCTGTGGTGTGGGAGTGATGCTTGTCCACACTGTCTTCCCAAAATGGCAACAAAATGCCCCCCTGCAAATAGCATCCAGGAGGTTCTCAAAGGATCCCTCTGGGGGCAAGCCAAGAGCTGATGGGAGCAAAAGATCAACCAGTCTCTTGGAAGGGAGTCATTAATAAACATCTTAAATAGTAACCCACACTAGCATCACACACCGTACAGCATCATTTTGATGGTGCATTACTTGCTGTGTGCTTTGGGTGTGATGGTGTGTGGTGGGGCTGGGAGACACGACTCATGGAGCTGGGATCTGATACAAAGATTTCAGAAACTATGCTCAGACCATGACTGGGAGTAGGTTATGCCCAGAAGTGAATTAGTGTTGGCATGGATGAAGGCATGGCAGCCCAAATCGACTCTGTGACTGCAATGCAATTGTAGGACCACGGATGCTGAAGTATGAAGACCCCATTAAAATATCATAGAATAGAACTATTGAATTTCCAAGTTTGGGAAAGACCTCCAAGCTCATCCAATCCAAACATCCATCTACCACCAACATTTCCCCACTAAACCATGTCCCTCAGTATAACATCTCCATAGTTTTTGAGCACCTCTGGGGATGATGACCCACCACCCCCCCGTGCAGCCGATTCCAACACCTGTCCATTCTTTCAGAGTGGGTTGAAAAGAATCACAATGCTCACCTAGTTCCAACCCCCTGCTATGTGCAGGGTCGCCAACCAGCAGACCAGGCTGCCCAGAGCCACATCCAGCCTGACCTTGAATGCCTGCAGGGATGGGGCATCCACAGCCTCCTTGGGCAACCTGTTCCAGTGATATGCCCTCTTTATTTAAAATTTCAGCCATTATTAGATGAATATTTATGCCTTAGAAAGTCAGCCTTGATAAATCACTGCTGCACAGTTTTTTGGTGTTTGCAGGGAGAAAAGAGCAGTTATGGGCTCAAGCCACACAGAAAGGCCACTATTTCTATGCTTAATTGTGATAAGAGAGCTAGATAAAAAAGGGGGGGAGGTTGAAAAGAGGACAAAAGGGACAGCTAAAGGAGTTAAACCTTTGCAAATAGATTATTTGCAAGCACTGCGGGAACAATTTAAGGCCACTGTGTTGGAGATTCAGAGAGAATGTATGACACCTATTAAAATAAAAGCCCTGAGAAAGAGCAGAAAGAAAAGGTCACAGTAAAACAGTGGGATGAGGAAGGTTGTTAGAAGGAAGAAGTTGAAATTGTGTCCAAACGCAGAAAAAAGAAAAGGTAATAAATTGTGCCTGGCGAAAGCAAAGAAGCCTCCCCAAATAAGCATTTTATTTCAAACATATCAGAGCAGGAAGCTTAGTGAAGAGATGAAGGGCAGGATATGGCAAGAAAAAGAAAAGCCATTCTATGGATGTTAAATGAGACACTGTAGAGCCATAGGATGGTTTGAGTTGGAAGGGATCCTTAAAGGCCATCAGTCCCACTCCCTGCACTGAACAGGGACACCCACAGCTCCATCAGTGCTCAGAGCCCATCCAGCCTGACCTTGGCTGTCTGCAGGGATGGGGCAGCACCGCCTCTCTGGGCAACCTGTGCCAGTGCCTCACTGCCCTTATTGAAAATAGCTTCTTCCTTATACCCAGGCTGGCTCATAAACCCGCTGATGAACCCCAGCAGAGATAGAAGTGAAGTGATGCACTTCAAACTCATTTTTGATGGCAGCTGATATCCCTGTGCAAGAAGATGGAAGTGTCTGAGGCACTGAGACTTCTACGTGCCACTCAAAGAGAGAAACGGGAGATCTGGGAGCCTTCAATCTCCTCCTTGTTGGGAGGTGAAAACTGGAAGAAGCCCTGAGGGCTCACTGCTTCGCTATGACTACAGACTGCACTCAGCCTGACAGCTCCATGTCCCCGTGCTTTGGATCAAAATGTGATCCGTTCTTCTCCTGCTGCTCCCAGGGAGGAAAACTCCATGTGTTCAACCCTTTTGTTATCAACTGTGTGCAAAACTACCACTAAGACAGGATGCTAACGGGTCTTTGGGGTGTGTTCAGGGAACCACACTAATACTCTGCCTGGGGTCAACAACAAGCATCCACACCACACACACGGGAATCTTTTTGTTCTCTTTCTCTTTATTGAGAGAAGGGGATGACACACGGGTCAGAGCATGGAGAAGCTGCTCCCAAAGCCACCGCAGTGCCTCCTCTCCCCCAGGGGCTCCTCCTCAGCCCTTATTTCCACTTCCAGCTGGCAGGCAGGCAGCAGTGCACCTTGCAGTCGGAGGAGCGGGCCCAGATCTCTGCCTTGGAGCACTTGCTGGAGCAGTAGCCGATCTTCTTCGGGCAGTACTTCAGGACCTGCCCGTAGCCTGCAAGGGGAAGCACAGAGTGTTTGGCTCAAGGTGCTGCCTCCATGTCCCGCTGTCCTGTTCCCTAAAGCCAATGGAGCCCCTGCAGCCCCGACCCTCATCCCTCTGCTCTCCCACCGCCCTCTGACTTCTCTCCCAATGCAATGCCCTCCTACCTGGGGCGGCCAGGGAGACCAGCAGGAGGACAGCGAAGACGAGGCAGAGGAACCTCATGGCTGGAGGCGAGCTGGGGTGTGAGCGAGGCTGGAGAGAGCTGGAGGAGAAGGAGCTGGGTGCTGCTGAGGGCAGCGCTGGTGTCCTGCTACTTATAGGGAGTGTGAGCAGAGAGGAGGGCTGTGGGGAGGGCCTGCTGCTCACCACACCTCTCTTGGCTCCCCATGGCAGTGGGGATGGCACTGAGCCTGCCTGATCTGAGAGAGGATTTGGACAGTGCTCTCAGACATAGGATTTGCACTGTGAGAGGCCCTGAGTGGACCTGGGAGTTGGATCTGACGATCCTGCTGGGTCCCTTCCCACCTGAGATACTCTGTAGTTCTACCTTCCTTCTCCCCTCTGCTGCCTTTTCTCCAGCTCTTGTTTCTCCCATGGAATGGAGCACCTCAGCATCTCCCAGCACTTCTTCCCTTTATCTCTTTGCAGACTCATCTGGACTCAATCTTTCCAGTCCTTGTGCCTTAACTCAGGGAAGGAAATTATAGCTGCTTCTTTTGCACCCAGAAGAGGTGGATCCACACAAACACTGTGGCTCTGCGTGCTGAGCCAATGTTAGCAATGAGCAGTGGTGTTCACTTCAATTCAAATATGAATAGCGTGAATAAGGGGTTCTCCTAATTCAAGGATTTATAGGAACTTACACATTCCATATCTGTAAGATAAACAATTGCTTGTCAAGAAAAATTAAAGAGGATGCTCTGCAGCTTAATTCAAATAAATAGCATTATTCATTTAAGAAACTTACAAATGTCCAATTGCAGAAATGAGCAAATTATTTCTCTACAGTGCTCATGGGAAACTGAAATAGGACAGAGGGAGGCAAAGGGAAGAAGCAAAGGATGAACAAGAGAGCTGAGATGGTACGGGCATGTGGTGACAGACAATTGGGATTAAAACAGAAGAAGTGGAGAAAACTGATAAAAGGGCAAAGGAGAAAGAGAGGAGAGAATGAGTTTTTCTCCAGTTTATTCTTCAGAAAAGTTCACATACGTGATTGATGGGTTTTGGAGTCCTTACTGCGTTCCAGTACAGTTTGCCTAAACCAGAGCACTGTGAAGGTGGTAGTCTTGAATTGTGACCTTCCAGCTCTCCCTGCTCCATCTCGCTTCCCAGCTGCAGTGTTACCCAGCTGTGCATGGAGAAACACCAGAAAAAAGCAAAGCAGTGAAGAAAACGTTCGTGCCAGGGGACCAGATGAGATCTCGGCACGCCAGGAACACAGAACAATCCTCACCAGAAACAGAGATGCTAATTAGAAGTGTATTCCTGATATGAGCAGCATGGCAGGAGGAGGAACGCAACCAAAGCCATCTCCAAAGAGGCAATGTTTGCTTTCTGGTGTGTGCAATGTCACCCCGACCTGCTGCACCCACTGCCAAAGGTGCCTGGCGCCTGGGGCCATGCTCCAGTGGGCTTCACCTCCCAGTCCCAACCTGGACATGTGGGTGTGACGCCCCTCCTCCAAATCCACCTGTGGGCACCCAGTGCACTGCTCCCAGCAGTGAGCTCTCTCCATTCATTTGACCTGAGAACTATTTGGGTATTTTTTCTCAATTTTTCCCCCAGTATCAATCATGACTTTGTCTTAAAGAAAATGAAAACAAAACGGTCCATGACCATCAGTTACTACTTCTAGTAGTAACTAGATTTCTAGTTACCATGGCAATGGTAGAAGGACATCTCAGAAGGCTGTTCTGAATTCTGATCTAACCAGGGTCTTCATTACCAAATTGCATAATGGAATAAAGACAGTGCTCACTGAATTCGCAGACAGCAGGCTGGAGAATGCTGGCAATCAGCACGGTTTGCAGAAGATTGATGGAGAAGTTGGAACAGGCAGTAATTGACAGTGCAGCAGTTCTGCAGGAGAGGTGTGGAGCTGCAGTGGGCAGCAAGGACACAACTAACAGTACAACATCCTGTCATGGAGATGGAAAAGCAGGATTATAGCCGGGCAAGCATTTATGGAATCACAGAATCATAGAATGGTTTGTGTTGGGAGGGACCCTAGGATTCTAGGACCCTTACGATCTTCCAGTTCCAACCCCCTGCTATAGGCAGGGACACCTCTCTCTAGACCAGGTTGCTCACAGCCCCATCCAGCCTGGTCTGGAATGCTTCCAGGGTGGGAACATCCACAGCCTTGCTGGGCAACCTGTTCCAGTGTCTCACCTCCCTCACAGTAAAGAATTCCTTCCTAATATCTAGTCTAAATCTGCCCTTTTCCAGTTTAAAGCCATTTCTGTCATCTTGTTGCTATCTGCCCTTGTAAAAAGTCCCTCCCCAGCTTTAATGCATAGTTCTCTTCCACTGTTGAACTGGATCCGGATCCAATTGTGGTGGATCATGCATAGATTTCATGAATTTCATAGAATAGTCCAGAAGAGAGTCATAGAACAGAGTGGTAGGGAGTTGTGGAGATCATCTGGTCCTGCCAGCTGCTCAGAGCAGAGCAAACTTCCAAGGTAGATCAAGTGCCCTACTTGCTTTCTGAACACACAGACAAATTCTTCCCCCACAGTGAGCCATGCCAATGAGTTGCACCACCCTGTTGTGTGCGGTGTGAGAGAGGACTTCCTTTGTTCAGTGCATCATCCTTTTGTATGTTGTCTTCTGCTTCTTTTGTTACGAGAAATGAAAAATCAACACTCTCTCTTTGTTGCAACACTCAAAGTTTTGCAATGCTGTCACTGTGTCCAGGCTCCTGGGAGGAGACTCTCAGTGCTTCCCCCCAGTAGTGAGAGGGCACCACAAAACATCACTGAACATGATGCCAGTTAAATTTACAACAGAATCACAGAATCACAGAATTGATTGGGTTGGAAGGGACCTCAAGGATCTTGAAGCTCCAACCTCCCTGCCACAGGCAGGGCCACCAACCTCCACATTTCATACCAGCCCAGGCTGCCCAGGGCCCCATCCAACCTGGC
>JAOWBP010001760.1:91185888-91200390 GCA_028571105.1 Tragopan temminckii
GGAGGTTGGTGGCCCTGCCTGTGGTGGGGGGTTGGAGCTTCATGATCCTTGAGGTCCCTTCCAACCCGGGCCATTCTATGATTCTATGACTATGATTCTAGGAATGCCATAATGAGATCATGAAGTGCTTTATTAGGACCAACATATCAAATATGATACGATACTGAAAAATGTCACACCCCTTACTCTTCCAAAGACTTCATGAATTTCTTCCTAAACCTTCTTCTGTCTGCAAGATTCACAGTTTTTCATGCTTTACTTCTTTACTTTCACCTTGAGCCAGTGCTGCAAACTCTAAAAAAATATTCCTTGCAGTTTGCATTTGCTAAGGTAAGGAACAACGGAGCCCAGATAATCTTTTTTTTCCCTCAAATATGTGGAAATTAGATATTAAAAAAAGAGAAAGAATTAATGTTTTATGTCCTTGGTAAACAGAATAACATCTAATAAACTTCAGCAAGAAGGCTGTTAGATATTGCACCAAAATCTTCTAAGAAGAACCTCTAACACGAGGAACAGATGAGCACAGCACTGACTGCACAGAGAAGGGTTGTGTTCTCCAGAACTGGAAGACTTTATGAGTTTGCTATGAGTTTCCAGGTGGTGCCTGTCTTGAAGTTCCTTCTAGTGGAAGAGTGCTTCTCATGGAATTCATCGTCTACGAAGCAGAACACATTTCTTCTGCCTCACTCTTCTCAAGAATATGCAAATTGTAGCATTAAAAAAGAGAATCTGCATTGTATTTTTTTTTTTCTTTAGCAAAATAAGAAAATGAAAAAAACCATTGTAATACGTATGTTCCGATGCGTACATCCAGTGGTTGGCAGAATCTGGGACACTCCTTTACAAATATTGTCTCTATATATGCATTTACTTAAGCAAATACACAGAATAACCCAGAATAACCTACATTTATGTTACTTACTTTTTTTCATTTCTATTTTATTACAAAAGTGTGAATGACAAATTGCTTATTTACTAAAGAGTTCATTAACTTCCCTTTCCCCCCACAGCAAATGCCAAATAGCTTTTGCATGGATTCTGGTATTTAATTAAAGCACAGAAACCAAGCATTTTAAAAATCATTTTTGTTAGTTAAATAAAATTATCTTGAATGTCCTAGATGAACAAGCAAGGCAGGAGAGATTTTAAAGATGTTTTGCATCTGGGATGAATTTGAATTATAATCCGTACAAATAATTTGCACTGATTGCTTCAGAACTCTTATCTAACTTTCTGCCATAGCAGAATTCATCCTTCCAGACTGCAGCAAGGAATATTCCAACTTCTTTGGATCCCAACTGGTTTCCTTAATTCAAATGAACTGGTATCTAAACAAGTTGATTGTATCACTGGAATAAACACTTTGCATTGAGACAGGGTGTAGTGCCACTGGCATCAGTTCAGGTCTTAAATTCTCCTTCCTTCTACTTGCTCCATGCTTTTCACGGGTTTCATGCTTTTACAACTTTAGAAAGAACTCTGAAATGCTTGAAGTTTTTTAGTTTACGTGATTTATGTAAGTAGCAGAAACTATATATCTCATTTCCAGGCTGTTCTAAGTAGATTAACAGATGCGTCATAATTTCATAATAAATAATAAGAATATTTATTGCTGAAGCAAGAACATAACAGAAAAATCCATAATCTTATATCATATTATTGATTTTTAGCATTTTATTCACTATTAGTTTTACCTATTTTTTCAATGTACACAGTGTATTTTGTATTGCAATGCTGAATTATTATGCAATCAGTAGTCATGAAGCTCATCTATGGGATGGGATGCAACTCACCTGTACAACGTGCCTAGTCACATCTAGTTAGGTGAGTGTTCGATAATCAACAAAGCAAAATCTTCACCAGGTGGTTCATCTTAGACTTATATTAGATCTTCTTAGAATGGGATGAAATTGCCTTTAGATGTGATTGCCTGCCTCTTGTGGCTATTGATGGCTGCTGGATAGTAAGTTCAGACCATACGCCTAACCTTCATGTGGCTGGGTGGTAAAATGAACTTACTTTTAGAGACTGTAGGGGTCTCAGTGTTGTCAGCTACCATCATTCATCCATACGGTCTACTGAATAAATCACTTGTTGCAATGGGGATTAAGTACTCTGCCAGGAAGAGCACAAAAGTTTCCCTTTGGGTAGAGATTGAGGAATATTTCAGTTAGTCTATCTCCCTTCTTATTAATGTCAACAGGGATCTATGAACAGATTACAAATACAAAGGATTGCACTTATTTATCATGAGATCCTGAAATGGCCTCATCATGACAGGCTGGCACTTATTCCTGGTGACTGCATCAATCTTCTCCCTGGAAGTAAATTTTTTCACACTCTGGCCGTCAGATATTCAGGCATTCCTGCATGAGCTGGAGCCTAGGCTGCTGGCCAAAGAAGAGTAGGGCTCACCTCCAGATGAGCACTCCTCTGTGGAGGGTTATCCTGGGTGTTTTTCTTTCAGTAATAAAGAGAGTGTAATAAAAAATAATAATAATGCAACGCCATTCTCCTGAGGGAGAAGGAGAAGCAGCCTCAGGAAAACCAGCAAAGGCAGAGGAATGGACCAGCAGGAAGTCTGAAGGTTAATGCCATGCCCTTGGTGTTCTCTGCATAGGAAATCTGCCAAGAGTTTCCTTTGTCAAGCTGCTTATTCTGGAGGCCTTTTCACTTCACTTAATAGGTGAATGGAAAGTTGCACATGAAATAGATGAGGTTTGTCAGTCCAAGTATCACCACAGCTTTCTTCTTATATACTGGTCTCTCCTCAGTGTATTTTGCTCTGGAAATACACTTTTTGCCCCATTTCATATACTCCTACTTACTTTCCTTTGGATGCATTCTCAAAACCTGTGCTGGCAGGTCCTGCTTATGGTATCTTGCCCACTGCAGCAGCTCTAAATTTTATTTGTAATGTGCAACAGCAAATAACCACAGACAGCTCCTTCTTCCCTCCCCTTTTCTTCCTGTTGAGATGATGGATTTACTAAAACCATCTCTACCAGCAGTACAGCTACAAAAGAAAATGACCGGTATCCAGAAACTCCTGGCCATTGAACTTATGCAAATACGTATGTCGGACTGGCCATGGCCCTCATGTAACACCTCCAAACTTCTATTTAATGCTCACCTCTTCTAAGCTCATCGATAGTGTGATGAGAATCGTTGGCTCCTCGGTTGCTCCACGCGTGTTCCTCTTCTCTGAAATGCCGAAGGTTTAACTGCACTGAGAAGATTTGGAAGAGACAAAAGAATTTCTGTTCATCTGAAGCTCTTGTCTGCAATTCAGTGCAGTGCAGCTCCTCAGCAGAGATGTGTGTTGACATGAGGTAATGCCTTGCTGCAGCTGTCAGGCTGAACTGGCCTGTGATTGGCCTGCAGGATATTTCATTCCTTTCTGTTCCTTATTCATTTAGCATAATGGAAATAAAGAAATTGAAACGGGAGGGTCTGACAGAATAATAGGCTTGTGATGCTCTGAAAATAAACATCTACCTCTGTCTTGACATTTATTATCTATAAACGACTTGGCTTCTTTTTGGCAGCTTTATTGTGTCAGGAGACCATTATCCTGTCACAACACTGCATAGCACTGACATTATCTCTTAAGCAAATTTTGGTGTTGAATTTACAGTTCTGTGTTTATTTCCAACCCTACAGTGCCAAAGGCAGGAAGCAAGGCAGGGCGAGTCCCCGAACACATAGGTGGTGGAACTGCACCAAGGTACATGGGATACACCAGCTCAGGTACCTGGTAATGAGGGATGGGTGCCAATGGGGAAGCTCCTGGGAACTGAATAGACAGGAAAACTATTTCCTTCCTTGCACAACAGAAAGGCCTGCTATACTGCATCTCTGTGCATGAACAGCCTGGGACAAGCTTTCACTGTAGAATCAAACATCTCAGTGAATGCTAATAATACTTACATTGTGCTTGGTAACAAAGGAGGGGAACACTCAGCTAATATCATTCATCTTAGGGGGCATTATTATTCTAAGCATATGTCCAGTAATTATATTTTAAATAGGATGTAATCAAAACTCAGAGTTAATTTGCATCCATTTACTTCTGTGTGAAGATAAAGGATTCTGAGATTGGCCAGACACAGTTACTGGCCAAACTAGCCCAATGTAACTTGAAAATTATTTTCACCCTGCCATAGGCTTTTGTAGCGTTTCCAGTGCCAAGCAAACAAAACCCTTTGTATGCACACATTAAGATATGAATCCTGTGAAAAGCCAGCATATACAGTTTGCAAATGCCTGAAGAAATATCTGCTTCCTGAAGGAAACTGCAGAGACAGATTCTCAATATCTCGAAGATGTATTGTTTTAGGGGAACTGATACTCCTCTATCCCATAAGATCTATCCTTCTTATATTAGCCTAACTAATGATTTCTCATGCTGTAATAAAACAAAATCCATGAAAACCACTCCCCACAGACTTTTTCAGCCAACTGATAAAATTCAGAGACTTAGCACACTGGCTAGAGAACTAAGGAAATTTTTCCCATGCTAAGGGTCTACAGGAGTGTATCAACCATCTAGTTCAATTTCATTTATGAGATGCATTGTAGCTCCTAGACAATGGCTCCTACCTCCTTTGTAATTCTACATCAAGCTTTGAAAAGCTGTTCCTACTTGAATTTTGACATTTTTATTTATGCTTTACCTGCAACCCAAGTTTCCTGCTTCCATCACCCTTCATAATCCATGCATAGAGGCCAGCTATGAGCCCTCAGCCAGGGAATATAAATTCTACCAGTAGGATATTGATGTTTGTTAGAAGTAGAGGCAATATTTTTTTGTTTCATTAAGAAGGCTTCTTTTCCTGCTGAGGAACAGAATTTTAGATGTGTGACATGCAACCATAGTAAAGAGGCTATGGGTGTTAGTTTGACAGATTTACTATCTGTTCTTTTTAGAGTTTCGTACTCTTTCCTACTTGCTAAGATGGCAATATTGCCTTGCTTGCGTCCATCATTCTGTAGTTTTCAATGCCCTGTTTACGCCTCTCAAAACTGCCTGTCTGCAGCTTCAGAAATTGATAGTTTGCCAACGAGTCCTTTGTGGTACCATCTAACTGTGACAAATGTGCACAGTTCTCAGCACAACCCCAATGCATAGCTCTCATAACAGATGTAAAAGTCATCCTGTCTTTCAGTAGCAAGATAAGAATTTTCTAATTTCCACTGCTTGCCTTTCCTTCAGTTGATAGAATATAACATTTCTACACAGAATAAGCGTCATTCACTAGGTTTGGCATTGGAAGAGTTTGTGAATGTTAGATTCATGGGAAAACATTTCCACAAACAGCCATTAATCAGTGCCCTAGTCAGTGCCCTATTTTCAGTAGCTTTCCTATTTGTTAAGACAGTATTCTATTTTCAGCCATCTTCTCTTCTCAAGAACACTAAGGAGTCATTCTTAGTTGGATGTCAGATATTCAAATGAAGTCCTGTGCCAAGGGAGAAAAATACTAAAAAACTAAATGGTAGCAACCATGAGAAAGACCATGTTTCTATGGAGAAGGTACAATGCTACCAGACCGTGTGCTCAAGGCTGGTACACACATTCACATACATTTAATCCAAGCACAATCTCAAGCACTTATTAATCTCAGTGTTTCAGTGCCAGTGATGCCTTTTATACCAGCCTGAAAGCTTGCCTTGGGCAATCACCCCAGCACTACTCTCTGTCTGCCAAGAGCTACTGGAATAAAATAGCATGTTGGTGGTAATTAGGGATTAATTTCATTGACTGTGACAAATTTTTGCAAGTGCCTTCCTGCCTCAAGGTATTTTTATTTTGCACAAGAAACCAGAGTTCTATCTCGATTGACCTTCTGGGCTGCCTTGTGGTGAGTCCATACAAAAATGGTCCCTGAGGGTTCATGGTCTGCCTTCTTTCAAGTCGGAGGGAAACATTTCCCCCAGAGGTACCACTTTCCTCCCAGTGATGGAATGTCATCGTGGCATTTAGTACAGCATGAGCTGAACTGCTTTGCAGGTTGCTTGGCAGTATTGGTAAAGGTAATCTAAACACCTTCATGGATTCACCTTTACATGGATGTCACCACGGAAATGTTTGAAGCTGGAGCTGACTCCCAGGACGTATGATAAGTTCAAAGAAGAGGCCGAGTTTTGAAAGAGCAAAGGTTGGGTGAGGCTAATCACATTCTGCACGGCTTACCCTGCATGACTTGGTATTTGAGCTTTTTCAGGCAAAGCTGACTTTGTTTTGTTTTGGTTTGTTTGTCTGTTTTCCAGTGGGCTGCAGAACATTATGCAATCCCTCAACACTTAATTGATTGCTCTTTGTCCAAATTAACATCTGCAATTGCTACCATCAGCCAAAATCCTCCAGGATCAGAGAGCTTACAAAAAAAAAAAAAAAAAAGCCTTTTCCTCATTGAGATGATTTTGCCAGGGATTTCAATGGAGTCAGGTCCTTTCTTCTGAAAGTTACGGCACTTTTCAATATGCTGAGGCAATCTGATTATTTATTTATTTATTCATCTATCGGTAAGCTTCTGTCTTCAAAAGGATGTTCTGAAATCTTCACTCCTACCTGCCAAAAAATTTGGCAGCCATGCAGTGTTGAAACACGTTCTCTTTTTTTCCTCTTAAACTTTCCTGTGACATTAAATATTATGTGCATTAAAATAAAAAGCCTAATACGTAATTGAAAGCACAGCTGGTGGAGTAGGGTGGGGAGAAGGCAATTTATCTGTAGGCCACCAATCTCTGCTTTCTTCTAAATCTTTGTTGGTATGACAGTCTGACAGACTGCCTTGCCAAACTATAATTGTCATACCATACCATAACACCAAGTCTGACAGATCAACAGATGCCAAAGATCATCAAATGCAAAAATATGTGGGCATTTTAACCAAACAATGCAAAGCATGGCATGTTACAGTACGTTAATGGTGAGCATAGCTATAACAAATTACATCTGTCTTGTAGTGCTCCTCACTAGAGCAGGCAGATGCATGAGAGAAATAAAACCGAGGGAAAAGAACATCAGTGATTGAAAGAAGTTGGAGACAGGCACAGAGAGGTTGAAAGGCATTTTTCTTTCCTTTGCACTTTTAAAAATTAGCTTAATAATCTACTACTAAAATAAAAAGTGATTTAAGTGAGAGGCGATTTCTATTTTATTTTTTCAAATCATTTTATGTTATTTCTTTTCTGTGCTCTGTGTTTTGATATTTTTGTAGGACACGGGTACTTTTCTAAAATTTAGTGTGTTCAAGTGGTAGGAAGAATGCACAATATGGCCTGAAAGGCAGCCAGAACTACAAGAAAACAGATTTCTCTGCCTACTGCCAAAGCTGGTTAACATTTTTTTTCACTGGCAATATTTTTTTCTCTGAAACATGATCTTTTGTTAAAATCAACATAAAATCAAATGCAATCAGTGTTAATGCAGACTGTCACAGGAATCCATTTCAGCAAGGAAACCAATTCCTTACTGAAAATTGTGTTCTCTTGAAAAACTTACATGGCTCCAAAGTGTCTGTGGAAAATTGCACTTTCCTCTACAGGTGGAATTTTGATGCAAAGACAATGATCTCTACAGATCCATTCCTAAAAAATGAACCCTCCGAATAAAGAAGAAAACTATAGAGCTCACAGACAGCAGCAGTGGAAGATAATAGCTCTGCTGGTGAAGAGGACCAAGCATAAAAACTCTGGACATCTCAGAATAAAGCTTGACACTCTATGAGTTTCTCACTTGCAGTAGTTCCGTAGTTTCAATCGTCACTGAAAGTTCTCTCTGAGACACCAGAAGAACACAGTTTTCTCATCTTTAACCTTCGCGATTGGGATGAAACCATGTCAAAAACTCGTGCCAAGGTTAGGCTTTAATGATCGAAATTAACCTCATTACTGGCTCACAGAATGGGGTAAGCTTATGGTAGATACCTTCAACAGATATGTGGGCTGAGACCACGGAACGTGGACAACAGGCCCTTGTAGGAGCAAGGAGGAAGAAGTGATAGGGAACTGGAGATCTGGTGCAACTATTTACTAAGCCTAGGACAAAACCCTTAGCCAAGTGAGAACATTTTCCCTTGAAGGAGAAATGTTGGATGGAGGACACTGTCTTTCAGACATTTAAACATAGCATTTGTCGAGTCTGCAACTCAAATGAAATCTTGAGGTTTCATCTGGAGGGAAATACTGAAATTTCCACATCTATAAAATGTTTTCCAGAAGGTTTTTATCCTTAAAGTAGGATGAAAATTGAAAGCAAAATGTCATGTAACTCATTACATTTTCAAATTGGGAATCGTTACTTCATTGAGAAATGTCAAACCTAAATTGCTTTCTCCTTTTTTTCTTTTTAAACTTTCATGAACTGTAAATTTCGTTTCTGTTTCCACAGAATCATGAGCCACTACAACTCTGTCTTTGATCGATTTTTTGTTCTTTTAATGTTATTAACAGTACCTTATGCTGGCAAAGATGAAGGAAACTTGAGTCCTATACAAGCGTATTATACATGTAAATGTCATCAAGCAGGGACTCAGTCACCATTTGTAGCTATCTTAATGTGTTACCATGATAAAATATTAAGGAATAATGGTAATATATATATGCTAATACATTCAAATAAAGTTCATATTAAATCTTGTTGTAATGAAGGATAATCAAGGGCAAACTGTCTAAGCATCCCAAGTCCACCTAATATGTTGATCTTGCATGTGCTGTGCCTGCATAAATAACTTCAACAATCACATTTTTTGGCCCCCTGTTGGGTCAAAGATCAGGTCAGCTGTGCTCTGGGACTGACACAAGGCTGTCATAAAATCACAGAATCATAAAATCCTTAGAGTTGGAAGGGACCTCTGAGGGCCATCCAGTCCAACTCCCCTGCAATGAACAGGGACACCACAGCTAGATCAGGCTGCCCAGGGGCTGATCCAGCCTTGCCTTGAAAGACTTCAGGGACAGGGCATCAACCACAACACTAGGGAACCTGTTCCATTGCCTCACCAGCCTGACCGTAAGAGATCTTTCCTTATATCTAAGCTAAATGCACCCTCTTTAAGCTTAAACTATTATTTCCCCTTATTCTCCTAAGCTCAAAGCTATTTCAAGCTCAAAGAGGGTAGATTCAAGGTCTGAGAGAGTAGAATCAAGCTCAAATGTCATTGATGAAGATAATAAAGAGTATCAGTCCCAGCACCGACCCCTTTGGGACACCACTCGCCACCGATCTCCATCCAGACATGGAGCCATTGACCACCATTCTCTGGACTCCATCCTGCAGCCAATTCTTTGTCCATTGAACAGCCCACCCATCAAATCCATGTCTTTCCAATTTGGAGCGAAGGACACTGTGGGGTACGTGCCAAAGGCGTTACTGAAGTCCAAATAGATGACATCAGTGGCTCTTCCTTTGTCCATTAACGATATTCTTCCAGAGCCTTTCAAAGGATGGTGTTTGCATGATTGAGGTTGATACGGCTGCACTCCTTCCATTTCTGAGGTCAGTGATGATGGAGGACAACAAGCTCCAGCATCTTCTGCATGAACATGTGAGCTGACTCTGTGCTTCAAGCTGACAAGAAGCTGCATAGTCACCATCAGTGGGACACCACTTCTAATGCTATACTGAGAAATGTGATATTGTATTTCAAAGTCAGTGTCATGCTGCCATTATTAATAGCTTTTAGCTTTTGAATGTTCTGAGTTGAATGGATTCATACCAGCTTGCAAAAGGCCATGAAGTCTGCTACAAAACAGACAGATTAAAAGCATATTAATTGGGTGTATCTCCGATCCAATCTATTTAAAGTAAAGCTCCTAGCAACTGCAGTGATATTTGGATTAATCCCTAAAGAGTGTATTACTTTTCTGATGGTGGTTACTGAGCATATTTCAGATGAAAATCTTGGAATCTAATATTTGGAGTATGATGGACTATTTAAGGTAGATGGACCCTGACGTATTAAGATGTGAATTCCAGTCTGATACAAAAAGTCTCAATAATCTCAACAAATCCAGCCATCAACTTTTAATCACGCTTTCCCCTGGAGCACAAATCCCCTTGAGGCTGTTGATTTGAACACAGCACCTTCTACTTCTGAAATGTGCCTGAAAACCAAGCCTTGCACTCAGAATAAAAGTCATCAGGAATGTTTGGTCTGTGGCCACTGGATGAAATGAAGAGTCAACTAGTAATGTTGCTCAAAATTTTTTGGTTTTATTTTTTCCTCAACTCTTTCAGGTAAATCAAACAAGCTTTGTAGCAGAAATTGTCTTGGAGAAATATTCTTGAGCAGAAATTAGAAAGTACTTGCAAAAGCAAATTCACAAACCTGTAACCATGCAAATTTATTTGAGAAATCATCTAAAACACCATGTGGAGATCCATCTCCTATTACCTAAGGAGCATAAAAATCCACTCTACATTACGTTGGCATAACTCCTGTCCAAGACAAAAAGTATAGGGTATCATTCAATTTTTTAAAGCCAAGATTTTACAAAAAAAAAATCAAAAAACAAAAAACTCACATTTCCATATGAACAGGTAATAGTAGTATAAAATATCAAAGAAAAACAGTTACTGTATTATTCATTTTCTTGATCAAGCACTAAATATGGAATAAAACCAACTAATAAACACTGTAACAGTGCAGAAAATCATGTGAAACTAATAAACAGATAAACCAACCTGTGAAAAAAGTGTGAGGTTTGTGAATATCAAAATTCAACGCAAATGCACAACGAGGCAAAAGACTTGAATTTTTTGATCCACAAAAAAACAAAGATTCTGTGCTGGAGCTCCCAGGAGAAGTGAGCTTGCCAAACTTGTATTTATTGCGAGATCTTTCAGAGTAAGTAGAAATAAAAGACCTTGTTCTATCAACAGCCTCCAAAGCTCACTGAGTGGTCTCATCCCCTGTTTCTTCCATCTCCTTTTTTTTTCTCTTTTTTGGTCCTGAAACTAGCTGATTTTGTCAGTGATACAAGGAATGAAAATTGTCTTTACTCTGTCATGAGTCCTCATTGCAGTCTGCTGGAGGGCTGAGGACTGGAAAGGGAGTGAGTGGTTGCCATTACTTTAATGAGGGGAAGACAATTTGGGAATAATGTGGGAAGTATACAAAAAAAAAAACACGAGTCTGCTTACAGGGAATTAATTATTGAATAATGTAAAAGAATATCTGTGCAAATGAATTCTGCAATAAAATTGATTATGTAATGGAGTACTGACTGCAGCAAGAAAACCCAACAGTCAACAAATATGAAGAGTCTAGGAAAACAGTGGGAGCCTCCGAACCTTCAAATAGTTCTGCAACCTTTCTGAAAAATGTCATCTGGTTCTATGGTGCCTATGAATGACATCGGGAGCCAGCAGTGTGCTAGAGGTGATGGGCAGAAGAACAGTAAAACAGCAAACAACCAGCACACAGCTGCATGGGATGGGTGGCTACCACAGCCCAGAAGCACATTATAAAAGATCCCACCTGAAAATCTCCACTAGTCAATCAAATGCCCTGCCACATCACTCTTTATAGGCAGCAGAAAGAAAGCCCTGTTCACTATGGAAATAAGGAGAAGAAAGTCAGTTCAGCACTGGAGAAGACTTCCCTGCTCCCAGTGCAATCCATCATCCTTGTATCAAACACCTCTCAACAGTGCTCAGATTCAGTCCAAGATTCAGTCACTTCAGATCCAGCTGCCTTCAAATCCTGTTGATCCCTGCCATCCAGAAGCCTTTCCTACCAAATAACCTGCTCACCACACATAGGTGCCTACTGCTTCAAGGAGACGTGAACATAATTCTGTTCTGCAGCACCTGTGCAATCCCTAATGATATCAGTGGAGTAGAAATAGAGGTAATTGGAAACAGAATGCAGCCAATTATCTTTGCAATTTCAATTCATAATGTGAACAGTGGAAAAAAAAACACCACCCCTGAGTTTGTCTCCACTGCATGGTACTTTTACAAAACTTCTTTGAGATTCGTTTTACTGATTTAAGATAAGAAAAAATGCATAGTAGAAAAATGTATCTTCAGAAACCTGCAGAGGAACTGTAACTGCATCCCTGAAAGGAAAGATCACAAGTGAGGGAATCAGCGACACTTAACCTTCTGCCTGATACATTGCTCTAACTGGGAAGTGACTTTGGAGCTTCTGAATGTGACCTTGTATGCTGATCAGGCGACTTCCCCAGCAGCTGAAACTCATAATTTGTGCCCTTCATTTCTCCAAGAACTCTGCATTATGTGGAACATCCAGGTGCTTACAGGAATGCTTCTGCTAGAAGGACCAGTGGGAAGAATACAGGAACTGAGATACTGTTTCATGTACAAGCAAAAGTCAGAGTAGCTCACAGAGGTGGTTTTCTGTGCTACCTAGAGGGAAAAATCGTAACTAAAATTCAATCCCTATGGAAAAGAACGGTTGCAGACAGCAATGCGTGCTACAGACCCCGTGCAAACCATGCCCCAACGCAAAGGGCTGCCCTACAGCAACAGAACACATGGGAGGTCCATGGGTAAGTCAGCAGAAAAGCTGGTGATGATGCTCTTTGCGTTCATCTAGAAGCATAGCAAGATCTGATTCAGGCAGGCAATATGGGGTACAAGCTGTGCAGTACCAAGGAGCTTTGGCACCACCAGACCTGCCACCTTGACTGCTGATGTTATGTGGATTTCCTTCACGTCACTGGGGAGGAGCTTCAGCAGGCTTAACATGCAGCACAGCGGCCGTGGTAAGCACTGGGGAGTGTTACTCCTGATTTAAACTCAGGGGTGTGATGAACTGTGTAATCAAACATCGGCTCTGCATGTTGAATGCAATCTCAGCTAAAGAAAGTAATGCAGAACAGTATGTTTTGCATGCAAGGAAAATTAGAGAGAGCACGCTGATGGATCAGACCTCTTCAGCATCCTCTCTTCTCTCCAAGAATAGTGACAAGTTTAATTCCTTCCCCACACGCATCTCCTGTGTGATCTGAAACTGGAAACCCAATTGTTCACATGCTAAATATTGTGACCATTTTGTTCATTGCTAAGAAGCAACACTGTGAAGTCCATTGATTCGAGGGAAGCATCGACTGAAACCTGAACGAGCCATTGCAGTCCTTCTGGAGAAGAGGAGCCGTGTTCAATGGGGTGAGATCCCAGTGGCAGCTGGGAGGAGCTGGGGATCTGGAGTGCCACCAGCTTCCAGCCAGAGTGCACAGTGGATGCAGGTGTAAGAAACTGCCCTCGTGCATCACAAGATGCTGCTCACATAAGGATGTATTAAAGCAGCTTGTTTTATTAACTGCCTGAGATGATGATAGAAATAACTTGAGGTGGAGTAGAACCTGGGAAATGCTCCAACATGATATTCATTGTGCTTTGCCTAGAGATCCACAACTGTCCTCCCAGTGTTTGGCAACTCACGGTTTAATTAGCAAAAAGTCTTGAAAAATTATTAAGTACAATCCCTTCACCACCATGATTCTCACTTCAAATCAATGCCACTAATTAAGCCAATTTAAGCCTGAGAAATAAAGCTGAATGCAGATGAAGTTGTGTTGTGTTGTACAATGTACTGGGGAAAAGGTGATGAGAAAGATAAAAGAGGAACCTTTTTCTATCTGAAGATGGGGATCATGCACCACTCTGTGCTGTGCAGAAAGTGTGCTGAGGGACAGCTTGTGGCTACAGGTCCATCATAACCTGACGCTTTCTAACTCTAGCTAGGTACTTTAGGTGGAGATGCAGGCTTTTTTATAGAATCATAGATCCATAGAATGGCCTGGGTTGAAAAGGACCACAGTGCTCATCTAGTTCCAACCCGCTGCTATGTGCAGGGTCACCGACCAGCAGACCAGGCTGCCCAGAGCCACATCCAGTCTCTCAACCCTGCTGAGAGTTTCTGCGTAGAGCCTATGGGTCGCTAAGACTGACACTGGCCACCATGTAATGTATATCTGCATCTCCTCCATCTTGTTTTTTAGCCCCACTCGGTCCTGTTGAGGGACAAGAATAAGAGGGCACTTCACTGCCTATCTGTTAAACCACAGCTTGTGGTCAACTAGACACAGAAGTCTTCAGGGCACGTCCAAACATCATAATTTTAGTCCCTGTGTCTTAAGAGGGACTGATTCATTTTCAGGGAATGCCTTTCTTCCTGTCTGCCAGTCACTGCACGGTAACATCTCACCTAAATACAGATGTCTTCACATTGCAGATGTATACACATGACCCCGGGTCTCAACTCAGCTGTTAACACATCAGGCTTTAACTCCTTTACAGACGTACAGCACATGAAACATCCATTGAGAACTGCAGATGTGACAGAGGTCCTATGGACACTAATGCATACTTGCACCTCTGTTCTGGGAGAGCTCCAGAGGGATTGCCCATCCTGCTGGGACGTGCACAATGATACAACTGTTCGCACTGGAACAGGTTGCCCAAGGAGGCTGTGGATGCCCCATCCATTCCTGGAGGCATTCAAGGCCAGGCTGGATGTG
>JAOWBP010001760.1:91243349-91259188 GCA_028571105.1 Tragopan temminckii
TTTTTTCTTCCTTTCCAACTGTCTGTGTTTTATTGCAACCCATAACCTAAAGGCAGTGACTTACACAATCAAGTAGGTACAAATTTGATACTTCAAGAAAGGAAGCAGACCAAAACTGTTGGCCGTTGTTATTTGGAAATAATCAGTATGAGAATGTGTTTACATAGTTCAGCAAGGCATGGTGAGGCTACTCTCCTCTGCAGTAGAGTACAGTGGAGAGAAAGTACTGCTTTTTCTCCTTGTTACTTCCCTCCCTTCTTCCCTATTTCACTTTCAAGGAAGCATGATGACCTTAAATAAACACAAAGGCTCCATCTGTCTCAACTAACTTTTTCCTTACTTGTCCTCAAAGGGCAGTTTGGGCCATCTCATGTCAGTCAGAGAGGAAAAACAGTGCTGGTTTAAAAACCAAACTCCCTATTTTATGTTTTGGATGTCTGCTTTGTTTTCCCCATTTCTGTTTTTGGTAAAGGATGAGTTATTTTCAATGTTAACTGTTTCCTGATAGATTAAGAAAGTTTGTATGTACAGTCAGATTTACAAGCCACGTCTGGTGACTGTACATCAATAACAGGATCTAATTACAACTTTTCACTTTTGGAGTTAATTTGTTTAATTAACATTAGCGTAACAAAGATGGCAGCTAGTACTTTGAATGGAAGTTTCAAAGGAATCTTCAGACTCCTTCAGCTGCAGTTGTGTGTTTCGGTCAAATACAAAAATGCAGACATATCTGGGCTAACACTCCATTGCACGAGTAGCTACCAGTGTCTGGTACACAACCAGGCATGTGGATGAGGACACTGACACCATTCACAAGCAGCAGATGTCTTTTGCTATTTGCCCTTAAGGTTTCTGAAGGTTGTATTTCATCTTTGAATTCCCATGAATCTTTTCTATATCTTCCAAAAGGAAGTATTTCTTTTCTAATCAATCATACGATCCTTCAAGTTGTCTCTTCAGTGTTGAGCGTAGAAAATGAGGGATTTATTTCTGTTCCAAAGCAAACTTTTGAGTGCTGCATCTCTATGCTTCTTAGAGCAGAAGCTGTAGGAGAGCAACCAGAATACACACATGCCCTCCCTCCCTGTCTTTTGTGATGATCTGAGCAATAAGAGAGGTTTATTGATGGGAAAGCAATTTAAAAGAAGAGATAAGAACAAGACTGATCTGATACGAATAGAACTACAGGAACCCCAGCAAAAGAATAGGAACAGAAAGAACGGAGAAAAGAAACAAAGAGTGAACTTCTTAAAAATCGTATTTCACAGTTCTTTATTGCCTTCTGCTCTCTGTTCGATGTGTGATGGGGAAGGAAAAATAGGAAAACTGCAAGTGCAGTGATAAATACTTCTCTGTGGTGTAAATGACTTCATAAAAACTCAGCTTCCACTGGCGTTTTCTTATCCTTTCACCAACCATCCCTGATGTGCTATTTATAGCTGCTCAATTCACAGCAGCCTGTCAATTATCTCATAGGGCATTTCCCAGATGTTGGCTGGGGGAGAATAGAATATCCAAGCTGAATACTGAATAGCATTTGCTGTAACATTACGGTGTTCTTGTAAATATGACTTTGTTGCAGGCTGCCTATGGCTGTGATGGAAATGTTGAGATAAGTGGGCAACAGTTCTTCTGCTTTCCTGCCTTTGTCAGAAGACAGATAAGATGAATGGAGGTAAAAAAATCTCAGCTTTTTCCTAAGCAGTGTTTACTCCAATCACATCGTTGTTATCATCATTTTTTTCTCTCCAGGAATGGAAATACATGAAACTTCAGACAGCTTAAAATGCTGAGGTAAAAATGAGTTTTTCCACTTTTTCAGTGCAGTGCTGGTTCAGTTCAGGCCAGTTTAAATCATAAACAAATTGTGGGTTCTCTTCTACAACTGTAATATTTCATTTTCCAAGACATATATTTTTAAAATCCACTAATACAATGACCAGAAGACTTTTCATTAAAAAAAAAAAAAAAAAAGGAAAGGTGTGTATAGGGGTGTCCTATTGCATTCATGCAACATAGACTTAGACCTGAGAAGTGAAGATGATCTTTGGGTTAATTGGCTTAACAACCTCAGTGTACTGATGATTTTTACTAAGGTATGCCTGTATAGGATCCAAATCTTAGCTTTATTTTACTTTTTCCCTTCACAGAACCTTCAAGGTTCTTTCTTCATCTGGAGAAACACAGAACAAGACAAACCACCATTTACTAAGAGCCAGTCCCCAGCTGAATGCTCACTAATAAGTATTCAGGCTTAATTTCTAGAATTTCTGATTTCATCTGGCATCATATAACCTCACTTTCTTTGTTTCTGAAAGTATGACCCCACAGTACTCTGATCACCCTCAAGCTCATCATCTGCATTTCACTATTACTACAGCGTGGGGAAATAAAAAATACACCGCAGCATTCCAGTCTTGATTTTTACATACATACCGTTGAACTCTCCTTTCTGAACTTCCCCATTGCTCCGTGTTCATCTAGATTCATCAGGGGCTCCACTGGCTGTATATCTGCTCTGTGGCCCTTGATCCCAGATGGAATTTGAGAGAGCCCAAGGAAGGAGAAAAGGAAAAACATGATCTGCATCTTTCTTTTTGCCTGGCCTGCAGTGGTGATTAAGGTATTTGTCTATTCTTATTGTGCTTATTGTCAGCATGTTTATACTTAATAAATGTGTTATTCCAATCTCATTTAAAAGAAAAAATGCTCCATCCCTGGAGGTGTTCAAGGGCAGGTTGGATGGGGCCCTGGGCAGCCTGGGCTGCTATGAAATGTGGAGGTTGGTGGCCCTGCCTGTGTTGGAAGGTTGGAGCTTCGTGATCCTTGAGGTCCCTTCCAACCCAAACCATTCTGTGATTCTATGATTAAAAATTTCTTCAGATATTTCTGCAGTGCTGAGTCAAGTGCCTTGAACAAATCTGAGTGCATTATAGACCTACTGACTCCTTCATCAGCTGAACTTATGGTGTCCTGAAGGATGGAATCAGGCTTATGTGCCTTGATTTATTTGTCAAGAAAGAGTGTTGAGAGGCAGCACTTATATCCCTGTTCCTTACTTCTCCCTCAAACACATGAATGCTCAGTCAGGTTTTCCATTAACTTACGCAGCATTATGGCAGGTTATTTAGTTACCTAAGTTATTTCTAATGTTCTAAGTATTAGGATGTTAACCTTTCTCCATTCTTCCAGACTGTATTTTTCTCAGATATATTAAATATAGACAGCATCTGGCCAAACTGCCCTAAGAGAACTCTGTTCAGTCCCTTTTGCATTTGCTAATAAAAAACACGTTTTTTTCTCATGGTTATGACGCAATATCCTGCTGAGACACTTATGGACTGGAAAGTACTTTGTCATGCTCAAGTGATAACTGTAGATCACGCTGCTTCTTTCAGAACACAGTACGTTTTTGAACATATCTGTCTTTTTTGCATCACTGACTATTTTACTTCCTCCTTGCCCTTGCTAGTGTTTCTTTATTTTCATCTAGTGTATTTGAGTATTTCTTTCAACAGTGCGAGCCATTCTTTTTTACTCTAATATCTTCTCTTTCCAATTTTCTGCATTTGGGAAACAACACAAAATTTTCAGGCACGTGTCAAACATACAGAAAGCTAACAGTGCCAGCACCTCTGTTTTGGTTTCTATTTCCACTTATTTGCAGTAATAAATCTACCTGTTCCCTTTACTGTGCTAAAGCCACAGTTGGCCACACACAGGTGTTTTTAAGGACTGTGATATCAGTCCCTTCTGGCTAACAGAAAGCCCTTATTAAGTGTCTCCTAATTTTTCAATCACATTTTCTTCCTAGATGTGCAGCGTCAATCTGACAGGTAGTTTGCAGGATATTTTAACTCTATTCCATATTTTCTAGCAGTATGGTTGGAGGAAGGCCCACTGCTGTCTTGTTGGCTCCTTGATTGCTTCTTAGGCACCTTTTGCTCAGCTGAGATGCTGATGTGTTCATGCCACTGGTTTACTGCAATGTGAAGGCAAATGGATTTGTGTCAGCTCCTATCAGATGCAGTGTTTCTACTCAGCCCCAGAGTTCCAAGACAACTGGCTGAAAAAATTTCCTTAAGGTTCTCTGCTACTTTTATTTAATTCATTTCAGAATGGGATCTGGCTGTTTGAAACCTCCCTCTTGCTTTAGGTGGACACCACCTTCTTGCCTGCTCCAGTCAATTATCAACCAAGCATCCTGTCTCTGAGATTCAGACTCTCCTAGTATGAGCACGTAATCCAGCGCTTCACAAAAAATATTTCCTACCATTTGCTGCAGTTCATTGCTTTACCTTTGCTATTTCCTGCTGTCATTGTTTTACAAAACAAGAAAAGCTCCAGAACTGTCATCTGGATTTCCCCCGCTGGCTGAGAAGATTCCAGAAGGCTTCTGTATCCCTACAGTTCCTTGAGATGCCGCAATCCAGTCTTATCTCGGTTCTCTCTTTGTAATGGACAAAGGAACACAGAAAGAGCCTTCTCCAGTCACTGATAAAGGTCTTCAATGCACAGGTCTCCAGACAGACCCCATTTGTCACTGGTTTACAGTTGGAGCCTGTTTAACCCATCAGCCCGTTAACCACTGCTCTATGAGCCAAACATCTTTTAGCCATTTGTTTGCTCATCCAAACCTGAAGTATCTCAATATTGGGTGAGACAGTGTTGAAAGCCTTGCAGTGTTGAGGCACATACATCCAGTACTCTTCTCTTGAGCACAACACCAGACATTTTATCTCAGAAGGCCCTCAGCTAGATGAGCCACGATTTACCCTTGGGAAATATGTACTAATGGTTCACAATCAATTTCACCATCACAGACCCAGAAATTTGTTTTGAGAGGGCTCACTCCATGTTATCCCCAGAAAATGAATTCCTGCCCAAGAGCTTGCTGCATGCTTTCAGCTATTTCTCTCCTCAGACTGCCATACTTTCCCCAACAGCACTTGCTTTTCTCCTCTACCTTCATGTTAAATAACTCAGTTAAGTAAAATAAAATATTTCCCATAATATTTTAGATTAGACCTTTGGGACTACATCTCCTTTCCTTCAGTACGCTCATCTATACACCTCAGAGGAGCATAATCAGTTTTGTCTGTTGATGGGGCTTCCAAACTCTAAAGCTGAGTGTGCAAAAAGCAACTAGAAGTAACTGCTATTAAATCTGCTACTAAAGAAGTGAACTCAAAACAACCAATAAAAAATAGATACAAACCCACTTTAAACAGGACAAAGACATTTGCAAAGCTATGCTCAGGGCACAGCAGAAAAGTGGCATTTGTTCTATTTGGTGATTCATCTAGAAATGTTTTTGTAAATAAATTATGTACATCAACCATGTCTCCAGCTTCTGCTTCTTTTCATATATTTTTTATTTATTTCAATATATTTCACAGCATAATTGTTGCTTCTAAAAGCTTAGCTGAAATTTCTGATATTTTTAACTTTAACCCTTAAACAAAGTTATTCATTTTCAGTGGAGGGAAGTTTATTAGTTCTTCACTATGTTCTCTGCCTTGTGATGCTATAACTGCATCCCATATTCTCTCTTTCTTGTACCCTTTCAGGACTGCCGGTATATCTGCAGCACACAGCAGCCAGAGCACTGCAAACACCTTCTGGATGATGAACAGTAGGTACTACAGCTTCTATAAATTAAAAACTTCGCATTCAGTTTTTAGATGGGTTCAGTTTCCATATCTAAAACTTGGAGGCAGATATTTGCCTTCTCTGGACTCTGTGCCGATGTTTCTGTGTAAATGAAAGGAGAGTTGGTTACAGAAGCTCCCTGCCAGCCAGGGATGCTATCTTAGTGTTTAAAAAGTATAACTCAGTTACTTTAGGAGCAAGAAGTTTCTAGAAGTGGGCCCTGAAATCCGTTTCTGTCAGTAAGAGAAACTATTCCCTTCTAAATTTCCCTTTTAAAGAGGTAAGAGTTAAATGTAAATTTTATCTAAAGGGAAAAATATTTGCACACAAAGTGCAGGAAGCACCAGTCTCAACACCTGGAAACAGAAGAGAGTCTGAAAAGCACAATCAATTAAATATTCCCTTGGGTGCCACACGTTGATGTTGCTGTCCAATGCAAAATCTGTCACTGCAAGGATGAGTTCCTTTGTGCCTGTATCAAGTGAGTTTAAAAGGAGAAATAAGGATTCACTGAAGATGTGAGATTTGTTTGTGAGTAGAATGAAATCTTGGTTTTGGACATTCACGCCTTCTGTTTGTGACGGCGATGCTCTTTGAATACCCTTCCTGCTCTCTGTCCACCTCTTTTTTTGCCTCAGCTGAAATGTGCAGACCTGGTGCCACTCTTCCATCCTTCAGGTTTCATAAGGGTACCTGGAGGTGTCCCTTTTCCTCTGAGGGTGCCTATCCTGCGAATCTAAACAGCAAACACTACAGGCAGACTCTACAAAGGAACATTCACCTTGGACCACTCCCGTCCCACAGAGGAGCGGGCATCTGCTGTGGCTGAAATTGGATGGAAGAGATCCAGAACTTCAGCAGCACCACACGAGAGGCACAGACAATTAGCAATAGCGTTCTTGCTACTGGAGAGTTTTCAGTGCATTACTGAGGCAATTTCATCGGTGGAAAAGCACGTTGGGAACTTTATGGCTTTGCAGTGCTCTGCAATTATGTTTCGCAGTGTGGTTGGTATCTGCTCCTCGAGTTTTAATGTCAGCCTTTCCACATTTAGAGAGGTTGCCTTTGCACTCCTTCACACCAAAGCAAGGCTTGTTTTCTTTAGAGTAGCTGTCAAGCTGCTAAGATAAGAATCAATCTATCTATACGTGTAAAATCTGCAGAGGAACAGATTTTGCTATATTAGTGAAGATATTATTTGTGATACAGAGGAATAGAATCGTTAGTGTGATCATGGCTGAAGTCTCCTTGTAGAAGACGTGATAAGGACACGCAAAGAGGGATGTATGATGTAAGAGGTGGGGAGAGGAGAAGCAATTGGAGGAAGAGATGCAAAATATGGGATAACTTCTTGGAGCTGATGAGCCCATGGCATTTGTCCTTTTACAGTTAATAATATGGGAAAGGTGCATGGCTGTGAGTGAGTCAACTAAGGCAAGGAAGAGAGGCAGTGAGGAGGCAACAATGGCAGGATGAAATGCAGATAAAAGACAGCATTTTGGTGGTGTTATGCAAGCAGCTGAGTGGCAAGACAAGGGCTCAGCGCATACATGTGCTTTGGAGAAGTTTGTGCACTGAAGCTATTTGTGAAGAGACAGAAGAATCTAATTTGTTTGAACTCTACCATCTGTAGTGTAATTGCCTTATTGCCAGTGGGATTTATATGAGTAAATGAACATTAGAAAGAGGAAAAATACTAATAGTATAGGGTTTTATTTTATACCAGAATATCTCTGCTCATCTGTGTAAACTATATAAAAAGAAGTCAATTCATATCAATTTCATATAGAATTGTCTTATTTTCGTTGATTAAATAATATTAAAAATAGGTCAACTACAACTAAACTTTTCCTGAGGAGGAAAAAACCCACACCATCAAGAAAAGAATCTGATTGCTCTCCAATTACAAAGAATAAAGAAATCAGTAACATCAACTCTAAAATGCATCTTCAATTGCAGAACAAAAATAAAATTGAAAACTGTCATTTTCTTTTACAAACAGTTCCTCTAAAAGCTGCCGGTTTGACAAGCTTCCAAACTGACATCTTCTATTTATACATAAAGGCACTGCATTTTTTCCCCAGCTGATATTTGGTAGCAGGGCCCTTAGCAGATGGTATGCAAAGTTGGGTAATTTCTTTTGTGATACTGAAGTATGTTTTTAAAACCGCTTTCCCATTTAAAATTATGGGTCATACTCTATAAGGACTGCCACTGTGGCTAAAAGCTTTCCTTCATCTTTGCAAGCTGTGCCAACTAATAAATCAGGCAGCTGTCAATAATAGGTGAAGTGGGTTTCATCATATAGACAGTACTTGACCATTTTGACATGAATTGACACCAGGCATGTATATGGTACTCCTCTGAGGACAGACTGATATCTTGACAGGCTTCACCTACACACGATGTCTAGGAAGTGCTGCTCCATAGCTACTCTTCAGTAAAGCAGGAGAGCAGGCAGTGTTTGGCAAAACCTATGGTATTCAGTTATAGGAGCTATAACAGTCCTGTTGCAGCTCTAATTAGAACTGATAAAACTAGATCAAGGTGTTGGAATGAAAAAGCTACATCAACTTCAACTGTTTATAAGCCAGTGTCCTACTTTTCTTCTTCAGCTTTGGTTTACTTTCTGGATTTGATCTGGTGGTTGGAAAGAGACAAGGTGCGCATGCCGTCATTATGGGGTATTCTTAATTCCCTGTTATTACATTTAACAATCAATGTTTGTCATCCCAATAGAACATTTCACAGAATTTTTTTGTTATTATACCAACTCCAGGTGAGTTACAGAGCACTATATATCTGAAGCTGAGAGATGACAGAAGTGGAAAGGCAGAGACATATAAAGATAAGACATTTGTGGGGTTCAGAGCTTAACAGCTCTTTTTTGATAATTATTTTCTATTTCACAAGGGAATTAATGTTATGATGGCTGTCCACATGATGGTGGCAAATAAATGGGCCTCGCTTCCTTTCCCTTCATGTACATACAGAGCACCAATGGAGCCTTTATCCATTTACGTAGAGCTAGCAAAGACTGGGAAACGTATCCCTCCAAAGGCCAGGATGCATGACTTGGAGCGGCTCAAATGCCTTTGCATTCTTCCTGATCTCTGTAACCTCAATGCAGTTTTTTACATAAAGTTTCTTGATGTACTGATGTACGTTGTAAGACCTATGATAGACCAAACTTTGTCCAGAAGGACGAATTTAAAGAATAATAAAAGTAGCAGTCTGTTGGTCAAACAGTAAATATTAGAAGGCTGGCAGAGCTCCCTGAAACTTGCTACACGCAATCCCGTAAATAAATACAATGGTACATTTTGGCATGGAAATATTCTGGTACACTTTTCAACCCATACACTCACATACATGGGATTAGTATCTCAATCACCAGATTTTTCACTGTCCGGTTTCTGCTAAATCTTGCACTTTGAAAAAAAGAAGTGTAGAAGTGTCTCTATTGTCTCAGTTGTGTTGCATAATCCTGCTGCAGACCTTCTCAGAACAAAAGGAAGCCTTTTGTGACCATGAGCGTTGGCTCAGTTAGGTAGAAACCTCTCTGCACAATGAAAGTAACTAGTCTGAGCCCAGCTGATTTTTGGACAGAACAAGCCCTGCCATGGCATGCAACTGCCTGTTTGTCCAGACACGTCTTTCATCAGGATTACTCCCTTACTTGTGTCTTCCTATCCTACAAGGTCAACAATCAGGACTTAGAGATCATCTTAGTGTGTACAAACTCAAACTGTAGCCCTCCTCATTACAGAATGCTCTGCTCCTTATCCCTCTTCTCCCGCTATGTTTGACAGCGCTAGGAGTGACTTCCTGTTCATTAGCAAGTGAGGATTTGATGAAGATGAAGGCCTGTGAATAATTAAGGCTCAGCACATTTTGGACTGAAAGTATAAAGCAAATGATGTTGTTATATAGGCTACAGATTATTTTGTCCTTCATTTTCAATTTACAAATAATGGGAGGGACTGAGTTGTAAACCTAAATGGTATAATAAATTCTCCATCATGGGAGAAGTTGTCTGCTTTGATTCTAGAGAGGACACAATAAAACTCCAAGTTTAAAATGTAGACATTTACCTTTTTGTGCAATCTTAGCAATTTTGGTGAACACGTTTTTCATACTGAACAACTGGAACAAAATCTATTTAAAGGGATAGGAATTGCTGTCTAATTATCAGCAGTACTTCCACTGAAACTCTTAGACTGTGAAGCTGCTTGAAGCTGTTCGACTGAAACATTTCTCTGTTAAGAACTGTGAAGCTTCATTTCCTTTAAAATTTTCCAGGGACAGCATGCCAGTCTAGGCAGAATGCCCACAGGGGGCATAGGGAGATTCCAAGCAGTACGTTTAAAAAGGCATGTCATTAATTTTATTTATTTTTCTTTAATACAGAAATAATTATTTCTTGCGGAACTTTTCTTTTTGCAAACACAATCAACGCCTTGAAGAATTTTCTTTCTGTATGCAGTCGCCCAGTTCTTGATGATGTGTTATGGAGTGGAATTCAGGAGCAGAATAATATTTTTGACCACAATGAATACCTATACCTTAGCACTAAAGACTATACTTTGAAGGGAAAATTGTGAATATATGATCTGAGATGTCTGACAAGCATACACTGGTTGTCTGGGATGCCCAGGATTCCATTACAACCAATGATTGAACGCTCAGTGATTTTGGGAAGTGGCTCACCTTAGCTGGATAATGAGTTCATTTTTGCATACCTAGAGACATTTAAATGTCTTGGAGTGTCCTACCTGGCTGCCAGCACCCAATCCAGAAGGGCAGGCATCTCCTATGGCTCCATACCACATTCACCAATGCTGTGCAGGTGCTGGATGCTCTGAATACCCATTTTGTAAAGTGAAGTAACATTTTTGATTCTCTACTTCTGCTTAAATCTCAAAACCTCATCCACTGACAGAGTTGGTGCTCCACGTTGATGAAGAATTTGGCCCTTCTGCCTGCTCAGAGGGGCAATTGGAGAAGACCTCCAGATGTTGATTCTTTGATTGTTGATTCTATGATGCTATTGCTGTTACTGTTGCTTCTATGATTCTATTCTATGTTCCTTTCAACCTGTAGCACCCTGTAGATCTAAGGGGAACATGTACAGTTGTATATGTCTAACGTATAACTGTGTCATCCATATAGCCAACAGTGAGATACAGAGAGGATTCAGAAGGTGGCTCACCTGGAATAAAATCAGATTTGATTTTGGGATCCATCCACCTCCTTCTGCTGCCCATAGAGGGACCTTAGCAGCTCTCTGGTTAAGCAGGGCAAATCTAACTTCATTTCTTGATTTTCCACTTGCAGAAAGAAATCATGTCCCTTCTTTCATGGATTCTGAAAGCATAGACTCTCCCCCTAGTTTTTTTTTTAAGTCAACATTTCTGTCTCAGAACTTAGACAGAAAACGGTATTGTGAAAATATGTAAAAACAAGGAAAAAGCACACGTTTGTGTGTGCTTACCATTTAAGGGATGCCATTGGAATTCTGAAGAGAGGCCTCAAAAATATTTAATTGGAACCACTTATTTCTGTTCCCACTTGCTGCTGAAGGCAAAGCTAACACTCTCCGTTATACAAATGTCTGCAAAGCTAACTCCTTGCATTTATTTACAAAGCCACGTTAAACTGATTGCCCTTCCTCTTTGCAGCTTAGGAATTACAGACATCATCTGATCCTGATGGTAGATCGGTACAGTGCCAGGAATGACATAGTTTACTTCAATGTTTCTATTAATGATAAATTTAGCCAGCTAAAAGGATGAAGCGTGTGCCCTCGGGTTGATGCTAAATTGAAATTACCACTTAGCCTGCAATGAATTGCCTACATTTTGATTAATAGGTTAAACTCCAGAGCTGACCTTTTCAAAATTACTGAATTACTAAATCCTGAGACAGACAACAGAGTTCATCTTACAAGGAGAAGTGCATTATGCAAACATGTAGGGTCACCTAGAGAAGGATCCGGCTCTTGGTACCTTGTAACCTGTACATACAGGTGTTAGCCAAGGTGCTGTGCCAATCCATAGCTATGGCTTATAGCTGCAGGATGGTGATCCCTGCTGACCCAGCACATTGAATTAGCATTACCTTCCATTTCTAGAAAAGCCTGCCCTAATCTCTGCATATTTATGCACAGAATGCTGTGATACCTCTGCTATTTCCCTAATAGTACCCAGGCTCTGGCACTGGTTTGCTCTGGAATTGCACAGTGTAAATGACAAAACAGTACAGCACGGTGGAGTATTTGCTAAAAATAAGTATTTCTGATCAGTGCTGCACTGCAGATGCATCCTCAGTCAGATTAGAGGTCTCTGCCTGTTGCCACTGAGGTCAAAGACACAGTTTGGAAAGGAATGTTCTAGCTACCAGCCAGCAAATTAAAGCCTTTTTAGGGCATTGAATGCACACTGTACAGAATGCACAGAATGCACAGAATCACAGAATGGTTGATGTTGCAACACCCCTGGAAGCCCAAATCCATGCTCTGAGCAGGGTCAGCGTGGACATGTTGCTCAGAGCCATTCACACTCAGTGAGCTGTGGATGACCTCCAAGGGTGGAGATGCTGCAGGATCCCTGTGTTGGTGTTCCTGGTCACACCCACAGTAAAGCTTCTTCTTATGCTTCAGTGGAAAACAGGAGGTTGTTTTAAAATTTCTATGTAAGATAAGAAATTCCTGCACTGATGCGTTCCTGCAGAGATGCTGCTTTCAAGGCCTGCGTGTTTTCTTGCACAGTAAATGAAAGAGAGAACCAGGTGGAAGAACGGATGGGTGGATTTATGTACCATAAGCCACTGGGACTAGACAGTGCAGAATTGACTTGCTCATCTCAAAAGAGCTGCATTCTGCTCTGGCACTGTGTGATCTGGAGCTAAGGGGGTGTAAATAACAAAACAGTGGAGCATATGATGGATTATCTGCTGATAAGAAATATTCCACATGACTTCTTGCATGCTCCCTGTTTTGGCCACAAAAGCGGAACTCTGGAAATAAACAACTGTTGGGTCACTACCTGCTATATTGGCCAACTCTGGGGGGACTGCAATGTGTTCATGATGCAATTGCAGACCTAGATAGAGTGAAATTCTTGTAAGCCTGACAGTGGGGACAGAAGAGAAATTGTTTCCTAGGAAAGGACAGAAGACTTGGCGGAAGGAAAGCTTCGTTGGCCTTGGTGTAAAGAAGAGGATTGGACAGAAAGACCAGAGAATTGGCATCCATCTTATTATAGTTTTTTTCATTTTTTTATTTTATTTATTATTTAATTTCTTTCAAAACATATCAACTTTTCACAAAATAAAAATTGACCTATTTATCAAATGTATCAAAAGGAGCATTTTTGATAAGGAAATTGAAAATATATGCCATTCAGTATCACAAAATCTATATCTACAATAAAGTGGGCAAGTCTGGTGTCCCCAGCTGTAGCTAAACATGCTGCAGTGAATTGTCTGCATGATGTAATGCAATCGCCTGTGGGATTCTGATGTGAACATGTTAGACAAAGAACACTAAAATTATCTGAGAAGTTTCTTTGGTAAGCTGCCTTTCAGCGTGACGTGGTGTTCTGTTTGCAGAGCAGAAGTAATCAAAGGAAAAAAACAGGGAAAAAAGAAAAATAGCAAAAGTGACAGGTGAAGGAGGAAGAGGAATGAAGGGATGCACTGTTCTGCAGCAGGGTCAGGCACAGCAGCGAGGGTGCCATGCGTCCTGGGACCTGGGAGTACTGGAGATGGACTGGGAACCTGCAGGTGCATTAAAAAGAGAGTGGCCAGCAGGGCAAGGAAGGTGATCCTCCCCCTCTGCTCTGCCTGCTGAGGCCACATTTAAAATGCTGTGTCCAGTTCTGGGCTCCCCAGTTCAATAAAGGCAGGGATCTCCTAGAAGGAGTCCAGCGAAGGGCCACAAAGATGATGAAGGGCCTGGAGCATCTCCTGTACGAGGAAAGGCTGAGTGACCTGGGGCTGATCAGCCTGGGGAAAAGAACTAAGAGGGGATCTGATCAATGTTTATGAATATCTAAAGGGAGGTGGGAGGCAAATGGATGAAGCCAGGCATTTCTTGGTGGTGTGCAGTGACAGGACAGGAAGCAATGGCCTAAAACTTGAACATAGGAAGTTCCATAGAAAGTTCCATACAAACATATGGAAGAACTTCTTTATGGTAAGGGTGATGGAGCACTGGAAAAGGCTGCTCATAGAAGTGGTGGAATCTCCTTCTATGGAGATATTCGGGACCCATCTGGACGCTGACCTGTGTGACCTATTGTAGGTTTCTGCTGCAGCAGGGGGTGGGACTCAGTGATCTCTTCAGGTCCCTTCCACCCCCTGCAATTCTGTGATTCTGTGAGCATCCATGTGTTGGTGGATCTGGGGGCACTCAGGCTGTCAGGGCTTGGGAAACCTCCACCTGCCTCTGTAGTTTTTCCATCAGGAAAGAACATGGGAGGAATGTGCTATGATTGTATGGAAAGAAAAGAGTTGCTGGTTGTTCTCTGTTTCCTTGTTGTTTCTCTGTCTTCATTTTCTCTCTTCTCTCAGGATGCTACTGTTCTCTGATGTAATTTGGGAGTCTGAAGGAGGGAAATATTGCTCACTGAATGCAGCGATTTGAATTTTTCCATCCTTCTAGGTGGAAGCTCAGGTTGGTGTTCATGATCAGCTCTTGGAAACAGAACCCACTGTTGCCATCAGCGCCCAGCACAGTGCTGAGCCCCACCAAACACTACTGCCTTCAAACCATTCCTCCTAGCGTGCATGGTGTTCAGGGGTAAAGACAAAGAGGTCACCATTTTTCCTAATTGCATGTGAAGTGACACTGGACAAAATGACCCATGAAATACGGTTTAATTCAGCCTAAAATTGTTCCAGAAAGAAAGATTTTTCCTGAAATCATTTCATGTTTTCAGATTTAAGCCCTTAGAAAACTGAAAATGCCATAAAGCTGCTGCTCCATGACTTATAACAGCGAGGAACAAAACTTTTGCTTCACACAGCTTTATTTGAAGGCAAGTGACACAGGGTAAGATCCATCATTTCCACTGCGCTGCACTCGGCTGGCACCGCTGGAGGTGCCGCACGACGCTGACTTACATTTCCATCAGCAATTCGCCATGATTCACTGCTTGCTGCTTTTAGACAGTGTCTACTGTTACTCAAATTTGTTTTAGAAAAGTGATATCCATGTTAGAAAAGGTGATTTGCATTCTGCCTGGGTAAGCGCTCACCAAAAAAGTCAGGTTTTGCCATAACTTCGAGCTGTGCTTTCAGTCTATTCCCAGCCTGGTCGGAGTGTCTGCGTGGGCAGTGGGTGTGTGGGGGTGGGCTGGGGTTGGACTTGCTGGTCTTAAAGGTCTTTTCCAACCTTAATGATTCTATGGTTCTACGTGGTTGGAGTTAGCTAGCAGTATTTTGGGATTGCATTGCCCGGTTCAGTTTGTGACAGAAAGCCTCATCTGGGTGCTCTCGTATCCCCTTGCAGTGCAGAGCATCCAAAACACTGCAGTAGTGCCTCACCAGCACTCCTCCTTCCCCAGAGCCAAGACAAAACCCAAGCTTTGTTCCTCCATGCCAATGCTGCAGTATTCAGGCTATTTTCTGAGCGGCAGGAAGCAACTTTTGACAGTTTATTCCTCAGTGAGGAGAAGCCTGAGCATGCTGTACTGGAGCTGTATTTGCTAATGAAAGCCCTGCAGTTGTCATAAGGCTCTTATTCTCATTAAGGAAGGAGCTGCAGCTCATTGGACAAAGCTCCTGGTGCTTGCATTCCAGGCAGGGCTGTTCCCAATTCAAATGATATTTGTCATGGGGACAGTTGAGCAAAGAATCACAGTGAGGGGCGAAAAATGCACCATGAGAGAGATTAGAAAGTCACCTTTCAAGGGCAAATAGGCAGAGTAGTGCAGTTTGGTTTTATGTAAGAGTCATTCTCTCGTTCTTGTTCTTATTGCGAATCAGAGATCTTTGGGGGTAAAAAGGAAGGAATTCAGTAAGCAGGTTGTGCTGCTGTCATAATTTCACAGAATCACAGAAGCACAGAATCACAGAATCATAGAATGGCCCAGGTTGAAATGAACCTCAAGGATCACGAAGCTCCAACCCCCCACCACAGGCAGGGCCACCAACCTCCACATTTCATAGCAGCCCAGGCT
>JAOWBP010001760.1:91294501-91307258 GCA_028571105.1 Tragopan temminckii
CTCACCACCCTCTGGGGGAAAAACTTCCTCCTAATATCCAACCTAAACCTCCCCTGTCTCAGTTTAAAACCATTCCCTCGTCCTATCACTATCCGCCCTCATAAACAGCCGTTCCCCTCCTGAACGGTGAAAAAGTTGCTTTGTTACTTCACTTGATTGTGTTTGTCTGATGCACTTCAATCAACATTGCTGAAGACAAGCAGAGGTGAACATGAGAAATACTGCAGAGGTTTTCCAGAGGCTAAATGGCTGATGCTTCCTACTTGTCATGGTTTTGACTGGCAAGGAATTAATTGTATTTACAGAGGCCCATGTAGTGTTGTATTTTGTATTTTTAATTAAAATAGTGATAACACACTAATATTTTAGTTGTTAGAGAGCAGTGCTTGCAGAGAGGCAGGTACTTTTCTGCTTCTTGTGCTGCCAGCAAGGGGCTGGGAAAGGACACAGCCAGGATGGGCAACCAAAGAGATGCCTCACACTGTATGTCATTGTACTCTGCAATAGGAGGTGGGGTAAAGAAAGAGAAAGGGGAGGGCATTCAAAGTGAGGGCATCTGTCTTCTCAATAAAGCATCGTATGCAATGAGCCCAGTTTTCCTAGGAGTGGCTGAGCAACTATCTGCCAATGGGAAGCAGTGAATTAATTCCTTGTTATGCTTTGATTGAGTGCAAAGACTTGACTTTAGCCAGAAAAGTTTTTTTCAACCCCCAAGTCCTTGCACTTTCTGATTCTCTGCCCCATCCCATCTGGGGAGAGCAAGTGGCTGCACGGTGCTGAGCTGGGTTAACCTACAACACCAGCCCACCAAAACCCTGTGCTCAGAGCTTGTTGAGAAAAAGAGATGCAACCAGCTGCTCTGTAGCTCTGAAACAAGCAGAAAAAAAAAATCTCTTTGCATTTTTTAATGCCTAATTTAATGGAGTAACCTTCTGCTCTGCTCCTCTGGAAGTCAACAATACATCCACAATATCACTACATCAGCAATACCTGTTTTGAAAGTGAACTCCTAGGCTATTTTTAAGAGCTGAATCAGCTGCTTTGCTATTCCACTCTAAATGGCAGAGGGAAGCAATCCTGGAGCAACAATCCCAAGAGCACCAGTTCCTACAAGCATTTCACAGCAGCTAGAGGTTCAAAACAAGTTGGAAAGGAGACTTGGAATCCCTGGATGAAACAGTAAGAGCCCAGCAAGGTCAGTTACTAAGTGCAGAGTACTATATATAAGATTAATACATAGTGAGTCTAATGTTTAATATAATGAAAGTGAAGGACTTTCAGAAATATGAAGTTACGCTCCCTCCTAGGTTTAATCATTGGACTTGATTGCATCATTTGCCTGGTAGATGCACAATTACAGCTTGCAACAGCAGAAGCGTCTCTACACTCCAAGGCCTGGTTTCCAGAGCAAAAAACAGACAAAAGAGGTACTGTATATGGACTCACTCCACTTCCATCCCTTTCAGTATGCATGCATATCTCAGAACCAGCTTGCAGACACTACATGCTGCCTGGCTGAGCAAGCCTGGAAAACTTTCTGCAGTGCAGTTGCTGTAAGTTCTGGGTGCTCCGGAGGGCACACTCCAACAGTGCCTGCAGCCACTGTTACAGTATATTGTCTGTGCAAACAGCAGAACTGCCTGGCCCTCAGGTTAAATCCTAGCACCACTAAATGGGTTATGATCTTCCTTTGGATCATGAGAGTATTAAGGCCTCAAGGAAACTGATGCACCATCACTAATTTGCAGGTTGGGAATAAAACCATTCAGCTCCTGAAATGTCACGTGCTTCCTTCTTCCTTCAGCTCTCAGCAGAGCTATGCAAGTGCTCACAGTAAAGTGAGCACACAAGGTGATCAATCATCTCCTTTCCCTCCTGCTCAGCAAATCTTACACTCCAGCAGCCAAAGGGATTAAAATCAGGAAGTCCAGACACTACCACGTCTGTAAACTCTGAGCAGATATACCCAGCTGTCCTATGCATTGCATTCCTAACACTGCAGGAATTCAAACATTCAAGCTCAAGAAGAAATGTCAGGTAACGTGCAGGAATGGCTGGAACATTACCGCAGTGTTCACTATAAAAGCAGGATAATCACAAAGAAAGCAAGAAAAATAAAACAATGCAAGTATTGTATTGAAAACAAAAACACTGTCTACTCCTTGTCAGAAATGGATGCAATAAATGCATTTATTTGATAAGCACAGGTAAGTTTCTCACACCTGGAGGATATCACACACTAACAAAAGCAAATTAAGTCACGCAAGTTGAGGTGGGACTGTACTAACTGCTGCAAAGCAAGTTAGGAATATCCAGGACACAAAAAGAGGTTTGGGGTAGATTAACCTCCCTGAGCTCCAGGATGGCACAGCTGGGTTGCTGCCACTCCCTGAGATGGTTCATCAAAAGCTGTACTGCGGCTTCTTCACTACAAACATAGCTAAATATATACTGCCTGATTTTACCTACAGCAGGTAAAACAGCAGCTGCTGACTCTGCTTGCAGGGGGTCGATATCTTCCTGATCCAGAGAAAGGCTGAGGCTGTGTGCTCTCCTCTTTGGAGATAGCTTTCCAAGGCTACCTGGACACAAGCCTGGGCACTTGCTGAGTACATCACTGCTGGAGCAGGGATTGGGACAGATGGACTCAGATCTGCCCAGCCACCTTCAACTGCTCTGCAATCCCAGGCTTTACTCCTCTTTGTTCTAACTGATCAAGTAAGTAAAAGCCTTTCTTATACCAAAATAAGTCAGCGTAGCTATACCTGACCTCATCACAGAGATAGGCAATGTAAACGCTTATGTTTTCTACCTAGTAAAGCTGCATTCCACCTGTAATGCTATAGTGGGATGGAAAGTACTGTAATAGCAGCAGGGTGGCAAACTACAGCAAATGAGAACAAGCCCAAATGCAGCAGAGCCACAGAAGTGAAGGAAAAGTTCTCCTTACCTATGGAAGGCCTTAGGTATGCAGGGATCTCCAGCAAGGGATTCTCACCTCCATTGTCAGCCTCTAAATGAGGGCTGGGAAGGCATGGATCCTGGCTAAACCCCTTCGTCACTCAGTGGCACTGCATGCACCTGAGCTCCTCTGGGATGGCCCTGCCTTCTCACCAGGTGCTCCATCAATGCTTCAAGCTGTGACTTAGCATTGCCACTATACCACCTATGATGGGTTGTGGTCTCAGCAGGCATCTCTCAGCTGACAGTAGTAGAAAAAAGAAATCCCAATAAACCAGAAGGGAGAAATGAGATCAGTTTTAGGATGTACAACTCTAATACAGAAAATTAGTGCAGTGGAAAATCAGTTATTTCACTGAACTTAAAAATGGAATAAGTGAAAGTAAAAAATGAAGGAAATATCTGTTAAGAATCATTTTCATTTTCTCCTCCATTTTTAAGCACTAGCAACAGAAAATCATACAATCTTTTAAAAACTTACCTATACCCAGAGCAGTTGCTTTTCTATAAGACAATTAAAAGTTCTACATCTGAGACTATAACAGGAAACAAATAAAGAATATACATGTTTGTAACAGCAATGGATTTTTAAAGGAAAATTGTGAATCAACTGTAAAATATACTTAAGAAATTCTCTATTAGCAAACAGCCATTGAGAACAATATAGATGTAAAGAGACTCTCCTAAATTTTGAAAATTTGTTTTGAAATTGGAGTCACAGTATGATATTCACAAGTAAAAAGTAGAAAGATATTAATTTTATAGAGATAATTTTTTTGGAATCAATGAAATGTTTCAGAGATATCAGCACGCAGAGGCACCCAAAAGCAATAAAAATGAATGAATGGACTTACAGAACAGTTATCTACCCCTCTGATTGTCCGAAGGGGTAAAGCATAGTGCCTTTGGTAGAACATTTTGGCCAGCTTTGCAGATAGACAGCATCATCGTTAGGCCAGGCAGCAATAACAGCAATATTAGCAGATAACTCTTATTTATGTCAGTTCATACAGTGCCTCAGGAGAACTCAGATATGATTCTGCTCTTTGCAGTTCTGTGTTGACATCAGCACTGTAGCAGACAGCTTCCAAAGGGCAGATAACCCACCTCGCTTCCCAAAAAATCTCTCTCCAGCAGTTCTGCTTGCAAAAAAATAAGCACAAGGTCCTCTTGCTGTCCGTGAGCAGATGTTGTCTGGAGAACAATGCTTGCTTTATATTTGTAGGACCTACAGGAGTCCTAGAGGTCACAGTCTGGACTGCTGAAGAGCAGCAACCATCAGAATCCATGCTCTGGCTTCAGTGGGGGAAGTGTTGGGTATTCATATGATGGCATGCATTAGAGAAAATTCAAAGGGCTGCTCAAAGGGCTCAGCCTGAAATAAACAAACATTGTAATAGCCTCTACTCCTCTGAGTAGTCACAGTCCAAAGCTTGTCTGAATGAAAAGAACTCTTCATCTCTGTTGTCTTTCTCAATTGGAGCTGGTAGCTTTTATGCAGTGTTTGCCTGTAAGTTCCATAATGCTACTATTGGAAGCGGGGGATGTTTCTAGGCTGATAGATATAGAAGAAATATCTATATATAGCAGTTATATATGGGTATACCTTTAGTATTTTACAGGTCTCCATGATTTCCATTACAAAGCATTAAAGCAACACATTGACTTAATGTTAGCAGAGAGCACTCAGCTTCAGGATTGCCGTAGGATTTTGGAACAGCCAAAGAATTTCTTCACTTCCCTGAAAGGTTATTACAAGATGCTTTTTACATGGGCTTCTGCAAGAAATTATGTTTAACATGAAATGCGTTGCACTTTTTTTTTAACACTTTTTTCACCTGTCTGCTTGTTTTGTGTTCATTCCAAGATATTATGCGTATAAAGCCTACTTTTAAAATAACCTCTTCTGTTTGTGATTACTGTGCACAGATTCTTGAAGGACGTTTTAAGTATATATTAACTGATGCCTCTGGGGCTGGTTTAGTAGTTAATTTTTAAAGTGCTGTGTTATTGAGGCATAAATATTCCTGTAACAGAAACTATGAGTTCTGAAAGGTTTCCTGTGGGACCCTTTCAGGTTTTTCCCAGTGAAGGTAATGAATAAGGTAAGTAGTAGTCTAAATATGGTAAGTAATAATCAGGAGAAGAATGCATTCAAGTGGAAGGAGCGCACTGACCACTCCCCCCTTTCATTGCAAAGCTCCATTAGATGTTACATTCACACCTCCAGGCACAAATGTGACCCCTCCCAGCATGGCTGTCTCCATTTTGCTTTAGCATCTGACCAAAAACACGAAGATGAGCTTCATAGAAACGAAACAAATACCTTGGAAAGAAAGGATGTCTGGATTCCTAAGGCCAGCAAGGCTGATATTTCTATGGCCAACATACCAGTGTCCTTGAGAGCCCTGCGAGTGAATAAGGACACAGCTGGTGAAACCCAGTGCTGTAAAGGCCATAAGAGAGCAGGTCCAATGTTCTAAATCAGCCCTGCAACTGTTGCATCCAAAGGCACCCTTTTAGTGTGAATGCAGGATATTTCTGTTTAAAAAGAAGTTGGCTGCTGCCAGAGTGGGAAACCCCCCCATGCTGTCACTCTGCTAGGTCCCCATTTTGTTCACATCCAATTCCCCACACCATACAAAATACGAATGAAAATTTTGCTGCAAATCAAACAAAAAATTCTTAATAAATCTCATCCAATCTATGGGTTGTTTTTTTTCAGTTTATTAAACTTTTCACATTAAAACTTCCACTAATTTCTTACAATTCCTGTGGTTTTGTCAGCAACAAACCCAAATACTGCAATTCCAATTTACAGATCTGGAACCTCTAAAGGAGGAGTAGAGTTCCAAAGAAAGAATTTATTGCTTGCAGCAAGTTATAATGGATCAGAACTGTAATATATCAGAATATGTATGTTTAAATCTTTAAACCTTCAAACCTTCAATTCGCCATTCTTTTCTTTTTTTTTCCCCCTTCCAAAAGGATTATTTAACTCACAGGATTGAGTGCTTAGGAACACAGCTGTGCTACTGCTTCTAAGGCTGTTCAGTGTACTTCCTGGCCATTCAACTTGTGATGTGCAATCAAAAATAGAGGCTAGGAGCCACGTAATGAGCCTGTTCACAGCTGGAACCCCCCCATTTCAGTGCATGTGGTTGGCATTTTCCACTCACTTCGTTTCAGATGTTTCTTCACAATGTACACTCTTTCCACTTGCCTGTTGCTTGGTATTTGCTGGCAGCTTTGCTGGAACATATCAGCAGAAGCAGGTGAGATTTCTGAGGAAAGGTGAGAGACAAGTTAAATAACACTTGTATGAGCAATGACAACCTCTCATCTTTGCTTGTTAAATGTATTTTTTAATATGTCGGTGTATCTTCCTCAAAGTGTGAGTTTCAAGAAAACTAGGTATAATAGGAACAAGATTTAGGATAGTACCTGAGTGTTATTGTCATCAATTGAACTGAAAACCCTACAAAAGGCTGACCTGATAAATATCATTAAGACACAAGCACACGTGCTCTTCCATTTCCCAAGTCTGTTACACATTGCAGCATAGAATCATAGAATCACAGGGTGGGAAAGGACCTACAAGATCATCCAGTCCAACCGTCCTACTCTCACCATTTACTACCCATTAAGCTACTAAACCATATCTCACAGAAACACGTTCCAAGTTATTTAAGCTCAGTGAAATCTGTCAAGAAGTGTGGGTTTTGTCCTCATCCTCTGCATCAGAGAGGTGCTACAAGGCATGAGCAGAGGTAGTGTGCATGTTGTGGTACACAGAGTATGAAACTGAACTTCAAAGAGCTGTGATGCATTAAGCAATGGCAAGCAAATGAGGGGATATAAACACTGGCTGACTTTGACATTTCCATAGTGGTAATCTGTTCAAGTTAAAGCCCCTAATCCAGGCACATGAAATTCCCCTCTGGATGTTTCGAAGTTGTCTCCCCTGTTTATAACAATGTAAGAACATGTATGTGTTTGAGTGAGTTATTTCACAGCAAATCCTGCACATTCCTCCTCCCCACCTGTCTAAGCCCTTAATGAAGCCATAATATATGTGAATTAATTTGATCTAGGTTCTACTGGGAATGGCAACCAGACAACAGAACTCATTTCTATTGAGTTGAAAAACAAAAGATTGTTTAGTTTATAAGAAAATTGTCTCCTTTTTAGCTTGTCAGACCTAAGGACTTTCTTCTACAACAGAAATGTTTCAGTGCTGTGTTTAAGAGCCATAGGCAAGATATAGTGGGGGAATCTTTTGCAATCACAGCCTTTAGTGCATCAGACCTTACACTCAAACAGTAGACTGCTATCTTCATATCTTCAGTTTGGCCCTAATGAGCAGTATTAAGTTCACTTCTGAATCAGCAAACAAAAAGATAATTGAATTTATATGAAAATAAGAACTGTTGTTACCTTAGCTTATATTGGAGCCTGCCATGGACACCTGCCATGGACACAGAATTCCACTGAATTGTTAAATATAATTGATAGATACAAGATCAGAACAATTACCTTATACTGGAACTGTTAGGTCAGCAATGTCACTACTTACTGTCTTAATATCGTAATGCTAAGTCTCAGCAGCACAGATTTCATACTTCTGGCTTCAGCATGGAACACATTCATTCTGTTCCAGAAATACAAGGAAAGACATTTGGTTTCCTAGATCAGCAGATAAGGACCTGGGAGGTCAGCGAATTGGGCTACGTATTTATTGGATTATCAATTCCACAAAGTCATTTTAAGAAATGCAGAGACTTCTCTCTTATTTGGCTCAGTGCCTTACTATCCATAAAAACTGAATTCATGAGCCTTTCATTTAAAGGCTTTAACTTCCAGTTTAAATCTTAAGTCTGTTCTGAGAGCCACACACTTACTTCTAGCATCTCTTCTTGAACTTGCTTTAAAATCCTCAAAGTCAGTTCTATCTAGACAAGCAACCTCTTTCTATTTCAGTTTCTGAAAATAACAGATGCAGTGTCTAGAATGGGTTTCTCTTGCATGTGTATGGAAATCACTTCAGAGTTTGCTGAACTGTCCTACGCTAATCAATGTCCCCGTTCACCACAAATCTCTCACCTTTTAGCATCACCATGCAGGAGCAGGATTTTTTTTTATCAGTCATGAGTCCATTCAGGATGATAATTGTTGTCAGATAGAGCTTTGAACAGTAAGAAGACTTGCACATGGGTCAGAACTGAACTTCTGGAGAGTGAAAAGGGTAAATTTGTGGTGGGTGACAAGGGCAAATTAGGAGGGGGATTCAAAGAGAAGTTCTGGCTGACCAGCTCAACATGGAAAACACTTCCCAGACATGCCCATCTCTCTCAGTCTTTAAAAAGCTTATATGCCTTGTCCTCATTAGATGTCTGCTTTTGGAAATCTAAATTTATCAGGGAAGATCCCCACCCATAATGAAAGCTAATAACTTTTAATATCAAAGACTTGGAAATAAGAGAGATTGATCATGTGTTCAACCACATTTAGCAACAAACTGAAAAACTGCTTTAGATGTGATAAAAGTTGGCCAGGAAGAAGATAAATAAAATCTTAACACCTGGTATTTAGCAGTTTTCATCAAGGACAGTATTTAAAGTTTGTGTGAAGTAATTAGTATTGCTGGAAGTTGTAAAAGAGAAGAAAACAAGGCTTTCTTGGTCAATCCATCAGTTCCTCTACTAGTCAGGTCAATGACGCTGGAGAAGATTGGACTTTACCCACTGTAATGCAACAGTAGAAAAGATTATGCTGCAGTTCCTCAGCTCTAGATCTAAGGAGTTAAGATGAATGTAAAGCACAGATGATTGTAGCCAAACCTTCTTGCCTCAGAATTCACTCTGAGCAATTGTTTGAGTCAGGATGTCGGCTTTGGACAAGCTGTGAACAATTCTCATGGTCTGTGCTTCAGAACAATAACAGATGCTGAGCTGCACAGCATCATTTTTCGACTTCAAAGTCTTTAAACAGCACAGTCTAAATTTGTCCTACTTGCAGTCAGTGGAAAAGGTCTTGTGTTCTGTTGGAGAAGGATGGGGACCATTATTTGACCAAATTACTCTGGAAATTAAGCCAAATCTTTTTACTAGTTTTGAAACAAATGCTGCTGAGCCTCAGAGAATGTAAGGCTCTAATCAGACAAGACCACTGAGATTACTTAGTTTATTGTTGGGTTTTGGGAGGTAATTTGACAACTTGATGTAGGCACACCTGAAAAAGTTGGTAAAGTTTTTGCTGGGGGAAAAAGAAAGCCAGACAAATCAAAAGTAATGAGACATTGGATCATATTGCCAGAGAAGGTCATACCTTTACCAGTCTATGTCTACTGTAGACACTGAAGTGAGAAACTTCAGAAGGAAGCAGTTTTCTTCAGCTCCATGTCAGTGGGGACACAGAGGTACTTCCAGAGAGTAAATCACACTTGAATCAGGCTGAACCGTGCTCTAAAGTGCTTTTCCTCCTCGCTGATCATATGTAGAGCCCATGTCATGAAGCAGTGCTGAGTAAAGACAGCTGCACCACTAACTGAGAGGTCTCACTTAGATTGCAGAGTTTGGGTGGGAAAAGTACAATCCATGTGAGTCATAAATCACCAGCCTGGGTTTTCAGAGCATCTCGTCTTCAGAGCTGTTGTGGAGTCTCCCTTGTTTGAGATCTTCTAGCACTGTCTGGACAAGATCCTGAGCAACCAGCTCTGGGGATCCTCAATTGAATAGTGGCGTTGGACCAGATGGACATAGAAGACATTTTCAACTTCAGTCATCTTGTGATTCTCCTGATGACTCTGCAAGAGCCTTCAGCACAATGTTTCCTGCTTAGAGTAGGTTGTTCCCTTTGATTCCAATATACTTCAGCTTGTCTTTGCCCTAGGGAGATTTTAGACAGGAGCAAGGGCTTGCAAGGGACAAGCAAGTTTCAACAGCTTACCTGCAGAGAAAAAAAGCTGTGCTCATCTCACTGAATCAAAGGTTGGCTAATTTGGGTGTTAGCTTTATCTTCAGAGTCCTGTTCACAGTCTTTAGCCTTATTCATGTGGATGGGTAGTAATCTGTATTAATATGCAATAATAACATATGAGAGAAGACATATAATCATTTCTTCTGCACTGAAATAGTGATAACCTCCATCAAAGCAAATAGCAGCTCCAAAAGGGACCATTTATTAACATGTCAGGAGTGCACAGAAGAAAGATGGGATTAGTTCACGTTCATAGCCTGTTTCTGCAAACTCAAGCTATATGCATGCAGATCGTAAAAACTCACTTATCCTGTTTGTAACCTCAGTTTACTTTCCTTCTGATTGTTTGGCTTCTTCTGAACTCTCTGCCTCATATTTCCCATTTTATAGGACATTTCCCAGTATACTCTTCTGGCAAGTAACCAGAGGTCATCCATGAAATAGAATCATAGAATCATAGAATGTTTTGAGTAGGAATGGACCCTTAAAGGTCACTCCTCTACAATGAACAGGGACATAGTTGTTTTGTGTGAGATTCCCATTTACTTTCACTGGACTCAATCTTAAATAACTAAATTAAATACCTAACTTAAATACCTGAGTAGTCTTAGCAAGTAACTCTCTATTTGAGAAGACAGTAACAAGACCTAGCTCATATCTTTACCTTCTACGACATTAATAACCCCTGTGCCAGTGCCTTCCTCTCTCTATCACTTAGATCGGACCAGCTGACTTTTAGATAGTTGAAGCTGAGTTAGATTAATTCCAATGTTTTGACACTCAAGGCTTAATAAATCTACTTTCTGTACAGTCTATACATGTGACAGTTTACGTCTTTTAGCTCATTTTGCAAGCAAAGTGAGATTAGTCAGCTTTGAACTCAGCGTGGCCAAGGAAGATTCATATCCACCAGGGGAATACCAGAGGTCCTTATGGTCCTGTCAAAACTGAACCCAGAAGAATGTTTTAGGAAGCAAACAGAAGCCTGCTGCAAGACAGCCTATGCAGAACAGGGAACATGATATGGAACTTGCTAGGTCATTTCAAATGCTACTAGACTAGTTTCACACTGATGGATAACTAGAATCCAGCACACAATTCTTCCACTCATCCTCCTCAAAGGAATAGGGAAAATATGATGGGAAATAGTTTGTGAACTGATAAAAAGACAAGGAGACCATGCATCGTGGGAAAAACAGACTCAGTACAGGGAAAATAATGGAATGTTTTGCCTATTTCTAGCAGACTTGAGCAGTTAGAAACTCAAAGCAAACTGCAGACACCTTCCTCCCCACCCATTCTCTTGTTTTAGATCTTGATATTCCCTCACACCCTCATAAACCAAGCAGAGCTTGTCCCTTACTCAGATTATGACAAGAATGGACACATCCTCACCATGTAACATTAAACAGTACTATATTATACCATACCACTACTAAATTATCTTAATTCCACAGTCAGGCTGTCATTTCCACGGTGCCATTTGAACAGTTCAGCAGTACAAACCATCACACCCACTACCCAAGATTGTGCCCTGAAGCCTTTTCATTTTCTGGTATAAATATGCCCCGTAGTCCAACTGCGATCTGTATCCCACATGCTTATAGCTGCGCCCCTTGTTCAAGGGTGCATATTTACCTTAGAGTTTCTGACAAGTACTGGAGAGGAGTAAATGTATCTGTTTTCTTTTTATGTGTCATGCTGTAAAAGAAAATAAAGTTGTAAAGCTGCCACAGCATGCTGAAGGAGCGTGTCAATAGCTGGCTCATTTTCAGCAAAACTCGCTTCCTGGTATGCAGTTAAAGAAAAAGATGACTGTGTTCCAAATGTAGTATTTTTTTTTAGAATTTTGTAAACAGCCTCAAATTCCATGGCAGTCATAAAATTTACCTTCCTTATTCTGATATTCCAGTACATTTCATTCCACAATAAATTCCTTAGTTATTTTACTTTCATCCTGTCCAAGTGACTTCCACTGTACAGTTCAGCTCTGTCTGTCCATAAACTGGAAATACTCCTTCCTTCAAAACACTTCAACGTATCTGACATTAAATAGTGAGGAATATGCTCTGATTTCAGTAGGATTCTTCACATGTTTAAAATTACGAGTGTGCTGAAAGGCTTTGTTGAAAACAGGATAAAACATCCATCGCTACCATTCCATATGCTGTCAAGGACCATATTTTACCTCTGTTTACACTTCACACATCATTTTATCTCCACCTTGCTGTTCCCCGTCAAATTATAATATTGATATATATGAACTGTGTAAAATTGTCAAATTATAAAAGCCTGCTATATCCCACTTAAGAAACTATACCTAGTTTTTATTGGTATTATTTAGCATTATTAAATATTAATTAAGCCAAAAGAACATTGATTTGAAACATACAATTCCTAATCTTCTCTTAATAGCTCTGGACATCACTCATAAATGCATGAATAAATAAGCAACACCTCTTTCCAAGTTCTCATATGCACACGGCAACTTAAAAATCAACCTGAAAAATGCTTTACTTCTTTACACTGAGAAGATGAAGCATTTCTCTCTAAAGAGCACATATTCATAGAATCATAGAATTTTTCTGGTTGGAAAAGACCTTCAAGATCGAGAGTCATTAAAGATCAAGTCAAGTCAGGGGGTGCTGTTTACGAGGGTGGATAGTGATAGGACAAGGGGGAATGGTTTTAAACTGAGACAGGGGAGGTTTAGGTTGGATATTAGGAGAAAGTTTTCCCCCCCGAGGGTGGTGAGGCACTGGAACAGGTTGCCCAAGGAGGCTGTGGATGCCCCATCCCTGCAGGCATTCAAGGCCAG
>JAOWBP010001760.1:91332676-91349179 GCA_028571105.1 Tragopan temminckii
CACCCTCTGGGGGAAAAACTTCCTCCTAATATCCAACCTAAACCTCCCCTGTCTCAGTTTAAAACCATTCCCCCTTGATTTATTAATACTTGTCAAGAGGGCGTGTTTAGCAAGAATGTATTTAACAACCATAGTTGGTATAAGCAAGGGTAACCTGCTGCCCATTGCCTCACTGCTGTTGCTTCAGCAGCTCATGGCTTCAATGGCAGATTTATTGAATTGCCCCCGAGCCTGTAAGAAATCCATTTCCAACACAACCATGAGGGAAAAAGTGCTTCGTATTTGTTGGGAAGTGTGTGCTGTGTGCTGTGCTTCACACTGCAAAACTGTTCAGTGGTCACAAAAGTAAGTGGCAATCTTGTAATTAATTTCAAGTGGGCAGAACCATATTTTTAATTGACAGTTTTGTTGCGCTTGATTTTTTAACAGTCCAGTCTTTTCTGATTCTAAATATTCCTGATCAATATGACCGCATTATTTTATTTCAGAGTTCCCAGTTGTGACGGTTTCTAACGTCTGCCTTCGATAATCGATCAGAGCTAAACACTGAGAAGAAAAGAACTCCAATGGAAATGAGATCATCTCCTTCAAAAGCAATGACAGAAAACAGAAAGCCTCTGTTGCTGAACTGAGATTTGCTGGGTTGAAGGCAACAGCTGACTCATGAATCTTTATGCCTTCATGATCTATAGAAACTGCTGGCCAGTGTGGTACAGAAATACTGGCTGTAGTTGGTGTGGTAGGCGATGGGGGCTTTGATACTCACCGAAGAGTTTGCATCCTTGTCTTCAAGCCAGTAGAGCTGGTCAGAACGACTGGCCTGCACTAGGAGAGCATCCTGAGCTGGGAGCACGATGTGCAGTGTTGGGCTGTCAGACACATCTCCTGTCAAAGCAGGTGAGGCTGAGGTGTGGAAGATACATACAGAGGTTGCACAAACTGGTGGAGAAAGTGATGGTGAGGATGAAAGGGGAGTTCTAGGAGGTGTGAGCAAGTGCAAGTGATATTATAGGACAATTATTGCTTCTCATTTGTGGAAAGGACTCAAAAGTGAACATCCAGGGAGGAGGTCCAGGCTGATGACCTGAAAACAGGAGAATGACCTTTATTATCAAATACAGAGAAATACAGGTTCAGAGAAAGATCATATTAAAAACCCTTTAGTCCCCGTGGAATGTCTGGATGTCTCTCTGAAATGGATTTTCTGAGGCATTTAATCTTAAGGAAGTTGTGTTAACTGCTGTACTTCTCTCTGGGGCTTCATTCTCAACCTTTCCTCCAGTGTGCTGCAGAAGTAATGTAGGGGCCTCGTGAGAGCTACTGCTGTCCATTTCCCTTCAATCTAATCTCAGAACCTGTTCATCTTACTCATCCTGGAGCTTCCATGTCCATTTTTATCAGGACTGAGTTCAAGATGCTTAGTCTGTGTTGGGGAAAGCACTGTGTGGCTGTGTGGATCCAGACCAGCACAGCACCCATCTGCCTGGGGTTTGCTAACTGAGTTGACATCTTCCAGATGGGCACAGCTGTGCAGAGTAGTTAGAAGACTGAAATTGTTTTATTACAGTATTACTGTATTACTTTTCATGGGTTATGTTTTACTTTCTTCTGAGTGAAATGAAATTAATTGGATTTTTTTTTTAAACTGAGCATTCAAAAATTGCATGAGTTAGTCAAAAGTCTGTGATGGCTTTAGTTCAAGTATACGTAGAACTATTTTTGCTGTAGGTTCTTTCCCTGGGTCACTTAGCGCACGATACTATAGATAAAAAAAATCCATGAATTTAAGAATTGTCCAGGCAACTAAGGGAAAAGAATTCTACTGAAAGGCCTGAAATAAAATACGTAGCCTTTGGCTTAGAAATGAGACTGAGTTGAAAGCGGTTATGTGCTGGAAGGGTATATCATGGAAATGTTAAAATACATTGGCCTTCTTGCACTCTCCTTGGGCAACCTCATCTGCATGAGTTGCAGTGTGGAATTTGTTGAAAGTAATATGCTTATGTTTAATTTCTTTAAAAAGTGCCACAAGAAGGTTGCATTGCATCTAGATCTCACTGCCCTTCATGACACAGAAGTGATAGGACTGAGGTTGAGCAAGCATTAAGAGCTTTTCTTGATGAAGCTGTGAGATGCGAGTAGAATTCTCAGGGATTTTTTGCTATTTAATGACCTTGACCTAATGCTAAATGCACGTCTCTAATCAGGGTCACCATTCAGGGTTTTCATTAAATTCTGGGACATGAAAGAGAATAGTGAATAGGTTCATAGAATAATTCAGGCTGGAAGGGACCTCTGCAGGTCTCCAGTCCAACCTCCTGCTCAGATCTATTCTAACTTCAAAGTTAGATCGAATTGCCCAAGGATTTGCTTGCTTCCAGGATCAGAACGTATCTCCAAGGACTGAGATTTCGCAGCCTCTCTGGGCACTTGTCCCACTTGAAATTTGTTTTCCTCCTATGAAGTCAGAAATTTCACTTCTTACTTTTCTACTGCCCATCTGTGAGAATAGCCAGGTTTTCATCTTCTCTATTTGCACCCCTTCCATAGTGAAAGAAAGCATCAAGAGAACTTCTTTAGACTAAAATGTACCCACTCCAGTCCCTCACAGGTGTTTTGGTAGGAATCTCATTAAAGGATAAAGTGTCCACAGATAGGATGAACCAGCCCAATGCTGCTCACAGGCAGCATTCAGCATGATCACAGTGCATAGAGGCATAAGGTACAGTGCAGGAGAAACATGCTGAAATATTAAACTTCAAATGCAAACAGGGATGCTATGATCTGTGATTGCATCTGGCAATATCATTCAGCTGTGAATGAAAAAGAATAGATGTGGATGAAGAGCTGGAAGCTGCTCTGGCTGGATACTACAGGGGGAAAATTCAGATGGTTAGGCAGAAATCCTTCACTCAGAGGGTGGTGAGGTGCTGGCACAGCCCAGAGCTGTGGTGCCCCATCCCTGGAGGCATTCAGGGCCATGGATGGGCCCTGGGCAGCCTGAGTTGGGGCACCCAGCCCACAGCAGGAGGTTGGATCTGGATGGTCTTTAAGATCCCTTCCAACCCACTATGATTCTATGATGATGATTCTATGATGATGATGAGCCCAAGCCATTCCGTGAGTCTATGATAACAGATTTTTTTTTTCCATAACACCAAGCCCTTGTTATTGAGAAGTGACACCTATATTGACACCTATAAGGAAATTTAATTAGTGCTGATCCTGGCAAAATTTTCACCTGTTTCTCCTAAGTAGGATATGTCTATGTTGTATCTCTTACAGCTTTTGTGGAGGTTCTGTATGCTGATGCAAACCTCATCTGAAGCCCACGCTCAGGACCAGGTAGTGCTGCAGTTTGTGTGGGATCTCTGAATTCTGAGTGCCTTACTGAACTGGTAAATCTGCATGTACAGACCTCTTGCTTTGTCTTCGTGAAATAGTACAAGGTCCCTCTTGCCTGTTGCAAAATGAATGCAGATAGTGAAGGATCAATATTTTATGCAAAACAGACTTGCTCTTCCCTGGCTTGCTCCAATATGCAGTCCCAGGCTTCCACTATCTCTCCACAAATTCTGATGTCAATAGGTAAATAATTTCCAGTAGCATGAGTAATGTCCTCTTATAATTTCCCACTTTGTTCCAGTTGCTTTTTCATACATTTTGCAAAAAAATATAACAAAATCAAACAATAATTAAAAAGAACAAACCTAACCCTAACCCACAACCCTGCTTTTTTTTGTTTGTTTGTTTGCTTTGGATAAGCATCTGTTTTATTCCCTCCAAACTGGAAGAAGCGTCATGGTTAAGGATGACAGAACAGTCACATGTCCATTACAAATAGATAAGAGTTCAGAACATGATTATTCTGTTACAAAAGCTGTGTTAAATAAAGGTTTTTATCAACAATGAATGAAAGTTTCCCAGTCATTCCTTTTCTAGATTTGCTTCACCTGAAATCAGGAGAATAATTCAGTTTCCAGTACTGAAGATATGGAAACTTATTATTAAATTCATTTGCTTATGCGAAGAAGTAAGAGACATGCAAACCACGTAGCTGTATTTTCATTCTCGTATCAGCATTCAAAAAATTTCAGCTCCAAGAATGACACGAAGCACTGAATTACGTTGGGCTTCTGTTCGTTCCTCTATACTTCTTAGTACTCCTCAGTTTTTCTGATCTCTTTTACCTTTGGAAAGATGTAAGATTTGATCCTCAGCTATAATTAAACATGAACTTAATAGAGAACTGTGATTTTATTTGTAGATTTCCCATTTCTGAAATCTGTTTTCCTTTTTAGTGTGAAAAGCTTGAAGAATTTAAAGAAGCAGGATAGAAAACTGTGTCTGATATTTACATATCTTGATCTGGTGATCTGGAGGTGACGTCTTAATGGGCTGAGCTGAACTGGGAAGCAGGAGGAGACCTCAATTAAATGAAATCTTGCATTAAGGAAGCCATTTGTGGGTAATTTTCCAGTGCAGCTCCTGTTCATATTTATCACACTGCTTTTAAAAATGACCTTTCCACCAGAAAATACGTATTTTATATTGCTCATTAAATCTGGGACAGTAGGATGTACCCTGCAGTACTTTGAATAAAACTGACAAACTACTGAGTGCGTGTTCCCATTCCTTATATCTGGTGTCTCGTTTTTCAGAACAGATTCAGAAGTGTTGAAGAAGCTGTGGATGTCAAAGAAAGCATTTTCATTCCTGCTTTCCCCAAAACTGGGTCACATACAAGAATTCAGCTGCTACTGATTAATTTTTCTGTTAGTCTACTGTCGCGTCTAACTTATCACAAGGTGGACCTTCACTGTCAGTGCACTGCTTCTTTCTCTGTTGTGGAACTCACCAACCTTGTCCCCAGAGTCACTCATCTCTATTAGCAGCTTTTCTTTACTGTATGTACAGTAAGCTGGCTCATCTGCTCTGATGTTATCCGATAAAACCTGATTGCAATGCCTGCCTCAAAGGTGACCTGGCATAAGGAGCGATGCATCATTCAGCCGTGAAGTGTCCATTTTGCTAGAGTTGTTTAAAAAAAATAGAAAAAAAGAAAAGACCTCCCCACCAATAGGCTTTGCTGGAGCTTTTGTGGGGATAATTGTGTAGAATTTGTCTTTTTTGCTGTCTGTCTAGAGTATAGGGACACATAGACATACAGCTTTATTGGTAACATCTTACATTCTCTTACATACAGCTTCTTTCTGCCTCAGTGAGGGTAAAATCCAGCAATATGATGAGGGACCCAGCATGAAGAAGAAAATTTCTGACCATTTTTAGCTTTTACCTGGCACCCAGTGTGGTCACACATGCATGCCTTTATTGCTTTTGGTCTTGTACTGCGCTGTGGTGTGAGTGCCTTATTCTGAATAGGGTCAGTGAAAGAGCAGTTCTCAGTGGTACCATCCATGTAGTACCCTCACCTTGTCCTAACCACAGCACTTGTAGGGCAGAGAAAGATCTCACCTGGCTTCTAGATAGGCTCTGTATGATTTTCTGTAAGATGCTTTAACAATTTCACTCTACTTCATGGTGCAAAATGAAGGTAGGAATACATTTTGCTGTAAATCTTTCAAGGAGCTCAGAGAATGGCACAGCCTTTGGTCTGTTGCTACTGTCATGTTGGCAAAGTTGTGGTAATTGTAGTGGAGTAATTTTAAGAGGATGTGTAGTGCAGAAATTATACTTTATTTGTTTGAATAACAAAGGCTCTGGGCAAGGTATTAGATCACCTACTGAGATATTTTCCAGCTTAATTTTCTAACCTGCTGTGGCTGTATTGGGATGGCAAAGGCTAAGGACGAGGATTTGTCATCTCAAAGCTTACAGTAATTGCAAAGCAATTGCTGAATGGGATCCTTATGGATTAATTTTACAGCATTGGGACAGTGGACTGCTCAATTCAACAATTTTTTTTTCTTTCAGTTGGTACTGCTCCTTTCTGCTGATAGAGTGCTCTCTTGGTAGTGCACGTTATCATTTTTCATAAGCAACAATTGGAGGAGCATTAAATATGTAATGGAAAAGGCCTGATCTCATTCTCAGAGGTGCCGGTGAACTTTATGGTTGACTTATGTGTGAGCAGAATATGACTCGGGGGACAAGCTGCCTCTGAGCAGAGAGCAGCAAGCTCTTGTTTTGTCATGCAGCCATGTACCGCAGTGTTATTCAGCGGCCTGCGGCGCAATGTGCGTACGATCCCACCACAGGATCAGCCACCAGCCCGGCACAGCACTGAGAGGAGGAGTCACGGCTGTGCTGAATCACACCGACCTTATGGACATGCTGTCTTCTTGCCTTGGGCCTGTCTGTTTCTTCCTTCATTCTTTTGATCCTCAGCTCAGCAGTTACAGATGGGTCTGAAGGTGCAGCCATAGAATGGCTTGGGTTGGAAGGGGACCCAAGGATCATCAAGTTCCAGCCCCCCCGCCCCAGGCAGGGCCACCAACCTCCACATTTCATAGCAGCCCAGGCTGCCCAGGGCCCCATCCAACCTGGCCTTGAACACCTCCAGGGATGGACGGGGCATCCACAGCCTCTCTGCGCAGCTGTTCCAGCACCTCACCACTCTTTCTGTAAATATTCCTTTCCTGTGGTTCCAAAGCTCCAGGCTCTCCTGTTAACTAACTGCAGAAAGTGCCAAGTGGTCTATATCAATTTATCAGCCCTCTATCTGTCAGGGATAGGTCTTCTGTTACTCTAGCTGTGGGACATTGTGAGAAATGGGCTCAATACATTTTCTGTATATCCAAAAGCACCTCTAACACAGGGCAGACGTAAGAGATACCATCCACAGTTAATTTGTGTGTGAGTTTCCAGAAATAAACTGGATTTCAAAATTACTTTACCGCAGAGAATTTGCAGACGATTCCACCTACCTGCCCTTCCCTCCTTTGTTTTACCATGAAACCATCCTCCTTTTTTATGGACAGTGTGTATTACAGTTTTTTTTAATATCACATCTGAAAATTGGCCAGAAAATCTCCAGAAAACTGAGGCAGTCATGTTGAAATGAAGTTTTAGACTAATAATGAAACATCCAAGGTTTTGCAGGAGTTAACTTTGAAAACTTCTAAGGGCAGATCCTGTTGGACATTTTTTGGCACCTCTGCTTGGGAGAGTGCTACCACTCGCTGGGGATCCTCCAGAAATCCTGGTTTGCTGGGCACTAGGAAGCACTTCATCTTGTATGTATTTTAAAATAGAAAATATTACCCAATAACTATTTATTTTAATTAACCAAAACAGGACATAATCTTCCATCTAGACAGCTAGCCTGTAGAAACCTAAATGAGGTCAGAGAAATCCATGTCTCGGCTCATCTGCTGAGGGAAACGCGAGGCAAACATTTACTAACCTGTAGTAACAGACAGTTTTAAGATGTTCTTTCCTTTTCTATCCTGATACAGTGCTAAGGGCCTGCTAAGTTGTCCATCAATGAAGGAAACGCACCTAGAAGTGCAGAAGCATTCTTTCAGAGACTTTCAGAACTTTCTGAACTGTCCCAACTCACATAAAATGGATTATCATTGGATAGAAAGCTGATCAGGAGGGCTATGGCCACATATCACACATTTTTACCTGTGTGAGAAGTTTTTTATTTCCTTCGTGCCTATTGATGTTTTCTCTAACTTCAGGGATACTTGGGCAAAATACTGACTGGAAGAATTGCATCTGTCATCTTTGCTTACTAAGATTTGAGAAAGTAAAGGCCTCAGGCTCATGAAGCTAGGGGCAGATTAAATAATCTACTATGAAGTACTAAAACTTGAATTAAAGTTCTCCCTGCTCTTGTCTCTCTCTCTCTCTCACGTGCAAAGCCACTTGAATACTGAATAGTTATTTGCACTGCAGTTTGTAAGCTGTATCTCTGCTTTTTATTTCAAACCAAAAATCCAACAACCTATAGCACAGAGTTTTTGAACCTTTGGGTTTTTTTCCTGTTAAAGCTGAATACTTGTTCTATTCTGAAGAAAAATTGTCACTCTTTAACAATCAGCAAAATTAATTCTGTGCAAGAATGTTTTGCAACAGATTGTCATGTGCTGAGTATTATGATCTAAAAATAAAAGAACTGATTAAATTCTTTTGCAAGTTGTGTGTTGCTGCGATGCTTTAGGCTGTTTGAACAATAGCTTTGCTTCCCTGTATCTTCCTTTTGACTTTCACTCCTTGAAGATCTGAAGAGATAAAAAAAAGTGAGTTGGAAGTTCATTGACATTTGCCTTTAAAAATAGTGTGTGTGATGAAATAAGAAGACTGTATTGTTTTTCAGCTTAATCTTTGATTTGTCACAGTCATCAACTTCTATATGTGGAGGAAGAGAAAGCAGGTGTTAACCAGATGGGCAGGTGGAACAAAATGTCACTGAACTGTGCATCTATAGAAACAGCAAGACCTAGGACAAATGGCATTTTGGATGGAAGGTGACCAAGACAGCCAGTTCTAGTCAAATTTCTATTACAAGTGAAATTAACTCTTAGAAAAAAAAGCTCGAAGATACAGGGAATGATGCTGAATGCTTGTTAATCCTTCTTGTGTGTGTGTGTGTTGGAGAAGGGAGGATACACTCTGAGAAGGTCTAAAACCACTGGCTTACTATACAAAAAATACGATGAAAGCCTTTCTTGGAGGAAGATGGCACTTATTTACTGCAGTGACCCACCCTGGGTTAACTAGAGTATCACTTACAGTCATTTGAGACTTTTGGAGAGTATCCTTCATTTCAGAAGAACTCTAACTGGGAATGTTGGGCATACCTCTATTCTCCTCTAAATTCTAACGTTTTCAGAGCCAGTTTTTCCACTTTTCCCCGCTTTGCCTTCAGCAGCCCAAATCTATATTCTCTTTCCCAGCTTTTTATTCTAATCTGTGATCTGGACATTAATTAGTTTATCTTTTGCCAATACACATTGTCTAGCTCAAATCATGCATGCAAAAATTTATACTAAGACCCTTTCTATTATTACTATTATATGCAAGATTTTATAAAAAGTGCCTTTCCTTTTGTTGTGTAATGACTATAGTGACTGCCTGAAAATAACAACTGCACAGAGATGCCCATTTTGGCTAGACAGCAGTGTGGAACGTGGCATTCTGGCACTCAAATCTTGCCAAGAAGGCCCTACAATTGGGTATCTATTATAATTCTAAGTACATTTTTTACATATTTAATCCTGGAAAAATCACATAAGCTATAAAAGTAACCTCAGTTTTTTTAATGCCAACCACACACACACACACACACACACACACACACAGAGATAGTTTTGCTTCATAATTAAAATTAAAAGAAAAATGAAAACAGTAATGACTTGATACTGGCATAAAAAAGAACAAAATAAAATGTGTTTGTTCTGGTCTGTTTGTGAAGTGAACAGCTGCCCACTGTGGCATGACAGCAGCAATCCCACCGTAACAAGCATGTTAAATGTCCTCAATTTTCAATTTAAACACATGGATGTGGTGCTGTAGGAGTGCAGAAGACCATCCTAATCCCACATGCATCTGGACTGTATTGAACTAGAAATAAAGAGAAAGCTGTCTTACAGCTTGAAAGCAGAGCAAAAAGAACAGAAAATACAAAGTAGTGGTTCAGCACATATACATGTTTGATCTTCAGTCAATTTGATTAATTCACATTCATGCAATTTATATTCATACCTTTTCTGTTTTTATTTGAATTTCTTGATGCAAGTTTTTTAGCCAAAAAAAAAAAAAAAAAAAGACTTCTGTATCTATGCGGAACATTTATAATGAAAAGATTTATAACTCATCGTGGGAAAAAAAATGTTAAGGTATGTAGGTTTTTATGTGAGCTGTTAAAAATGTTTTCCCTCTTGTTAAGGAACATGCAAAAGATACTTATCAGTAGTAAATACTATAGATGTTTTTACCCACCTAATCCCAATTAATAATGCTTAACTTTTCCTTTATGATCTTCATGTCAAACAGGACAATACTGTTACCTTGTGGTCATTTACATATAAAGTAAGTGGATTATATTTTTGTGAGTTTCTGAGGGCTGCAACATTTCACAATGAAACTCTGGGATATCTAATTCTATTCTTCCTGGAAGTTTCCATTCCCTCGGTGGTGTTCACTGTCACATGGAATTCTATGTAAGCCTGCTCTAATTGATGGAGTAGGAAGTCAGAAACAGCTTTGGTGGAAGGTGGAAAATGATAGTAGCTTTTTCACTTAAAAAGAAAGTAAGTCAATTGCACTTCATGGCAAAGATTAAAAATTCTATTTTGTTTCCAGTCTCAACCCAGTCTTAATGTGGATCTGCAAGTTGGCACTGATGGCCATCGTGACTCCATATTCACTTGCTGTGGGTTCGAGACCAACTCTTTCACAAAAATATTAAGAAAATATTTTATCATGAAGCAGACTTGATGAATATGAACTTCTCAGGTCAGGCATTTCCTGACACTTCCTTGCTTGAAGAATAACCTGAACTTATTGCTGTTGCATTATCTGTTGTTTTTCTTCCTCTTATGACAGAAGATCAGACATCAAGTGAAAGCTGAGCCTACTTCAGAAAATCAGAAAGGAAAATGTTTATTTTCTTTTTCGATAAAATCAACTTCTACAATCTAAATTCTCCTCCAGTCAGTTCCATTGCCTACAGAAATGGCATGGGCTCAGTTTTTGAAACAGTCAAAGTCAATTTGTGCAGTCTTCTTCTCTGGAGATATTCAAGACCCACCTGGACACTTTTCTGCTCAACTTACTGTAGAGAACCTGCTTTTAGCAGGGGGGCGGACTCGATGATCTCCAGAGGTCCCTTCCAACCCCTGCGCTTCTACGATTCTGTGATTCTGTGATTCAGTGGCCGTAGAGCTATTAACAGAGACTGTCCTCTATCTACTAACATAGCCAAGTTCCTTTGGCAAAAAGAATCTACAAAGAATACTTTCATGCTTTAGTTTAGACTAGCCACGACAAAGAGCTCATTTGGCATCAGCTCATCTATTTGAGTTGGGATATTCAACGTAACTAACGTTAGAATTAAAAATATATCCATGTAGATACTTAAGCAAAGCAGAACCTCCTGGGATGAAGAAACAGTGAAGGGTTACTGTAAACTTTTTAATTCTCTTGACATTTGTATGCATATTTTCAAATTTCCCAGCCACTGAAGCACTAATCTAATAGACCTCAATAAATTAATTAACTTTGGGATGTCTGTCACACTCCACTGAGAGAATCCTATCAGACCTGGAGAGCTCAGAGCATGCACTAGAGGCCGAAGGATGTTGAGAGAAACAGAGAAGTTGTTGAGATGTTGAGAGATGCCTTGGTGCAGGGGTTCTGAGAGCATCCATGTTGCCCTGTACAAGGGCTGTACCACTGTTTGTGAGAAAAGAGGTGAAAACAGCAGCCTGTCTCTACACAAAGCAGAACAAGAAACGTAGCTAGATCCTCATAGATCAGAAAGGGCTAGAGTTTAGTAACAAGTGCCCCAAGAAAGATCTCTTTCTCCAAAGCCTCCCTGAGTTGTGCATAACCAAGTAACGATGAGGGCAGTTATTAAAGATATCTGTGCCTTTACTCATGCAAAGGCCTACATCCAAAAAAGCCTTCACAGCCAGTTTCTGCTTTCTTGGCTTTGTGATTTGCTCTTGTTTCGGAACTGAAAGAGAGGGAAGAAATTTTCTTTCTGATTTTTTTTTTTATTTCTAAGAAATCAAAACAATTAGATTAGTATGATATTGCTGTATGTTTGCATGGTGGCACAGATGGAGCCAAACTGTGGCCTTTCTTCCTGTCTTGACTTTTAGAAATACTGAAAATAATATACAAAAAAAAGCTCAGAGTTCTGGGATTCACAGAGCTAGCCAAGCACTGCAACCCAGGTTGTCCACTAATTTGGTTCACCTACCTATTATCTCAAGGTAGGAACACAGAACTTGAAGCTCTGGAAATTTCTGACAGAGTGCCTTGGTGCCCCTTGCAGTTCCAAGGCAGTGGAATGAGAACACTGAAAGCCTTTTCTCACCACTGTTGTATACATTTGTTATACTTAGGTTTTTTTCAGGCAAGAAAAATGCTGCTTGTGCTTTATTAACATTTCAGTGTTGTTCATGATTGATGTCAAACGGAATCAGTGGTGCTTTGATTTCTTTATGACTTTTATTTGCACTGGTTTCTTTCCACAAAAACAAAAACAAGACCAAAAAAATTGAAATGTCAGAAGAGCGTATTGCTGAATAACTGATTACTTTCCGTGAAGAGATGCCAAGAGAGGAGCAGTGGTTGTTGTTTTGCTTCAATTTAGTAAGGATTTTGGCACAATCTCTCTCGGTAAACTTACAGACAAATGTAGGAGGTAAGGGCTGCATGAGTGCACGATAAAGCCTGTGAAAAATTTCCTGGACCACTGGGCGTGGAGATTGATGTTCAGTGGTACAAAACCCTACTGCCAATTGGTTATCAGACAACATGCTTGGGGTTTGATACTGGGAAAAATGTTGTTTAATGTTTTTATTAAAAATTTGGTTGACAGGGCCAGGGAGTTCAACAAGCTTTGATATTTGTGGGGTTGATACATGGACTGTACGGCTGCTATATGACCTAGGTAGGTTAGAAAAAAGGCGCTGATAGGAAATTTGACACAGACAGAGAGAGAGAAGTAGAAAGAGGAAGAGAAGACATTGTCTTTATGATCTGGTAACTGAGATCCATACATGTCACATTATGGTGTGGGACAAAGGCCATCTTTAAAACACAAGATTTAGAGTGAAAATGCTTGTAGAGTGGGTATCTCTAAAAAATTATGGCTGTTCTGACTGATTCTGTAAGATAGAAGTGCAAATTTCACAGATCTTAGCACAGAATAGACATCTCCAGGCACAGAGGAGATCTTTTCATTTGTAGCATAGTACTGCTGGTTACTCTGCTTGCAAATGCTGGGTTTTTTTGTTTTTTGCTTTAGCAATGAAGCCACTGGCCAGAGGGTAATATTATTTTCATGAAGAAAAATGCCGTTGTCAGTTTATTGTCCTTGATCGGTTTGTTGTCCTTAACAGCTTCCTGACATGTCCAAAGAAAATAATGTTACTTTTGGAGACACTGGATATTTCTGGAATATTATTTTCACATGAATGGTACTAGTAAGTTTCTAGCCTAATAATCATCACATTTTGATAATCTTCTTGCTGAAGAGGCAAAATCTATTTAAATCAATGGATATTCTTCGCTGACTTCATTAGAATTTAAATCAGACCGCTCTTTCAAACACTGAATGAGGGGGTATATATAAATGTTTGATGCTGTGCTTACCATCATTGATTGAAATGAATACTTTGCAAGTTGTACAGCTGTTACTAGAAATTATTTGGTGGATACTTAAATCCCTATGTTAGATGAAAAGTTAGAGCTTCCTGTAAATGGTTCATTAATTAGAAAGGGGCCTAACATCAGTAAGGTTCACAGGTAGCCCAGCTGAATTTGGTCTTTCTTTACTACTGTACTTAACTACTATGAAAAATAGTAGTTTGGATTAACTGAATCCAGACGTATATTGATGGAATTTGTTTCACTTTATCAAAAATGGGATCGTATCCATTTGGCTTTGTACGCCAGCAGTGTAGATGTTTGTGTCCAAAACAGTCATCTCGGACATTGCTGATACACAACAGAAAGCAACAGGCACTTTTGTCTGATCTATTCTGGCTATCTTTGTAAGAGAGAGAGGAAAAGCACTCAAGATGACAACATTATCCTTTGAGTACAAAGTGAGTCTCCACTAAATTTGGAGTCTGGACAACTAGATCCAAAATACGGTTATTTACTTTGTAGATGTTAGCAGAGGAACACAGGAATTATAACTGAAATCTGTATGTCTAAAGTTCCCACGTAATCATTAAGCAAAAATGTACAGTCAGTAGGAGATTCATTCAACATTTTCAAGATGCTTGAATCTCATCTGGAGATGCCACTTTCTTGTAAGCATAAAATAATTGAAATGCATAGGAGTATCCTGCTCTGAATTACTTGTGAAAGGGGTCATTTTATTCTTCCCATTGACTGTAGAAGGAATCAAGCCTTTCTATCTTAACACTTTCCTTCCCAGAAGGAAGACTAAGAAGGACTCAGTCTATACACTAATATATCTGGTCCTGTTTGTCACACAAAAACCTAAATATATCCAATATTAGGCAGATGGCTTAGGACATAAAGTTTTGCTTTTCAGATCACTGCTGTCTCTTACTCCTTTTTGTCCTTGTATAGTTAATGGTGTGTCTCCCTTTGCCAAGGGAAGAAAGATGGTTGTGACTTTACTTTGTCTGTTCATGGTAGGCATTCTTCTCCCTCATCTTCTTGTGCCTCCTCAGGAGAAAATGTCCGCTATTGTCTGCTCTAGTGGAGGGAGGATGAATAATAACCACTTCCCCATTAGGTGTCTTGGTGCCTTCATGATGTTCTTGAACCTGCTTTGTTCCTGAAATGTCCTATTTTTTATAGAATTAGTAACTGCTGATGCAACATCTGTTAAAGCATGTGCTTGTGGGAAGGTGAACTTTGCAATTCTTTACTTAAATTTAGGCAGTGAAAGGCCAGAAATCTGTAGATGCTGATAGCTGGAGTGACCCATTGCTCATAGCTGAAGTGACCTCATCTGCTGAGTCTAAAATGCATTGTTCTATCACATAAGAAAACAATGTGGCTATTATGCCAAATTAAATCTTTATTAAACTCTGTATCCAGAAAGACTTTCGATTGGAACAGGCTCTGATGTGTTTTGTTTGGGCTGATAATTATCCATTTTATGATAAGTATCATTGCTTGGCTATATTTCAGCATCATTACGTAGACTACAAAACATGCAGCACCTTACAGCAACAAATAACATAAAGAATTACATAATTATATGGAAAAAAAATCCATAAACAACTATACAAATAAATTGAGATCAGTTTCAGGAAGTATCTTATCTGTAAATCACAGAAAAGGAAATATGTTCTTCACATTTTGGATTTCAGATAAGGTAGAAATTGCAGCCCAGCTGGTTGCTATGAAAGACAACATGAAACAGCAATTAGTAATAGGTAAACCATCTCCTGAATTTCATTTTCTTTCAGTGTAGCACAATTAAATACGATATCAAAGCACACTCTGGTCTTCCTTTTACTGTGCTCAAACAGGAGTGGTTGGATGAGAGTTCAGATCACTAACCAGGACTTTACCCTTTCTGCAGTAAAAATAAAATAACTTGCACTGTGCCTCATTCCAGCCTATTGGTAAGAGGAAAATAAAGGAATAGCTTTTGAACTTCTTATGAAAGAAATTCATTGCACACAAATGAGCACAATTAGTATTTGTACTCAATCTCCATCAGGGTGATGCATATCTTTACCCCGAGGTTACTCATCAATTACTAGGCAAAATAAACAAAGCTTAAGGGATTTGGGTTTTTTTTGCCATATCTGTTTGCAAAACTTCTATGCTTAAAGGGTGGGAACATGTGGCTGGCAAGCTTGTGCTTGTAGTAGTTAAGTTTACACTGGATATAATTTGATCAAAGATGTTACTGCTGAAGAAGATGAAATGTAATGGGTATAATACAATGGCTTGCCTTACTATTGTACATTAATTTATATACGTGTATTTTCTCCAGATCAACCTGGTAGGTAACCTTGTGCTGAGATACATTCGTAAATAAGCTACAATTTTTAAACAGAATTGTTGCAGTGCTATTATTAGCAGTGGAGTGGTTGGGATGCTGCTATTACACTGCAGTGCTATTAAACTGCAATTTATGTTTCCTATGAACAAAAGGTCACTGGAAATAAGGGCCTGAACTACTGTTACATATGATGAGGTATTTTACTGGAGTCATGAAAAAGTAATGCTGCTGGTTTTCACAAGGATTAGGTTCACATGCTTTAAACCAAAATCATATTCAAGCTGATAAATTCCTAATGACACATAATTAACTGGAAATTGTTGAACTACATACAGTTTCAATATCAATATCAAGATAAACCTCAGTAATAGAGTTTTGGCAATACGAGGGATGCAGATCCCCTATTTGCACCCCCATCTCAGGATAAATAGGAGTGTTCCAGATACACACGTATTTCTGCCACACACCTGGGGGTGAAACACCCTATAAGGTCACACACAATGGGGTTCCCACTCACTGCTCCCAGCTCTTCCACACTGGCTGGATGCTGCCTCCCTGTGGCATCACAGGGGACAATGCTCGGCCCAGCCTGGGTAGGATGATGGTGCTGTAGGGTGACTTCTTGACAGCAGCAAATCACATTCAGAAGCTGCTCATCTCACTCAAAGGTCTTTCTTCCACCATAGAATCATAGAATTATAGAATAGCTTAGGTTGGAAAAGACCTTAGAGATCAAGTCCAACCACAACCCAGCCATCCTGCCCTAACTCTAACAGCCCTCCACTAAATCCTGGCCCTGAGCACCACATCCAAACGGTTTTTAAACACATCCAGGGATGGTGACTCAACCACCTCCCTGG
>JAOWBP010001760.1:91349279-91362228 GCA_028571105.1 Tragopan temminckii
AGAAGGGAAGGCTGCGAGGTGAGCGGTCTGTCAGTATCTAAAGGGCAGCTACAGGAAAGAAGGGGACAGACTCTTTATTAGGGTCTCTGGTGACAGAAAAAGGGGAAATTGCTTCAAAGTCATAGAGGGCAGATTTTGGTTAGATATAGGGGAAAAAGTAAGTATGGTGAGACACTGGAACAGTTTGTTTAGCTCCTAACAGAGGAAGTGCATCTTTTTCTGTCTTCCCATCAGAGGACAGTTGCCAATTCAGATTTCACTATAGACTGCTGTGCCAGGTTTTTGCTATTCAGAAGCTGTAGGTTTTCATGTCTATTTCCTGACTTATCATGACTCTTCTAATAATATAGGAACTTCAACACTGATATCTTGGCAGCCCGATACAGGAGGTCAGTCTGCAAATATAGAAACAATTCTCTTTGCCTCAGCAAAGACAGCAAGTAAAACACAATGTAAACAAGGCAGTTGGATTGCTTCCCCCACCAGGAATAGTTGTACTTATGCAGGCAGATTTACTAGGTGTGATTAAATCTCACGCTCCAGCTTGGCAGCTGATTAGCTGCAAGGGGCAGTCAGGAATTTCCTTTCTCTTCCAGGGCTGCACGCTTTCAAAATCTTCCTTCAAGCTTGTGCCAAGGATCTCAAAGTGCTCTGGTTTTTTAATTACTCTTCATCACGCCCCTGCAAAGAGCAAAGATGAGAGAGAGCACAGCCTGCAATGGAGCAGTGGGGAAACTGAGGCATGGGAGGTGGCAGCCAGCTTGGGGCAGTAGAAGCTGTGACCATCAGACTTGAAGGAAGGAGGGCTGAACATTGCAGCAGTTCTTCCCTGGGATTTCTGTGGGTCTAATGATCTTGTGTCAGTTCTCAGTGGTCTGTATCTTTAACATGGTAAAGTGCTGGCTGTCTGCAGGAACAAAGTGGTGCTTTGATGTATGTATTAGGGTACAGTCACCAGAGGGGTAAATATATTTCTCCCCTGTGAATTTCATTTTGTTTACTTGGTCCTTCAGCACACTCTAATTCCTCTAATTTCTGAGCTGAACAGCATATATAAGCATTGTTTGTTTGTTTTCTCTTTGTATAAGGCACTTTGCTCTGAAATAGCCTCAGGTGTTGGCCATGGCTGAAGCACAGAACTGGTTCAGCTCCATAAATGATATGCTGCTGTGTCCCTACAGGGCAAATCAGTGAATTTACTGTGTGGATTCACCTTCAGTGGGCGTACACTAAAGGAGCTGCACTGGCTTTGATTGCCTTGCTTAGAGGTACAGCCAAAGAGAGCTGGCCTTGCAACATCAAGGAGGGGAAGGTAGTTTTCTTACTAAGGCACACATTGGTCCAGAGGGACCGGTGATGCACAGATGCAGCTCTGGCAAGCATGTTAACCTTTCTCACCTGTCTGTTACTTACACTGAGGATGAAACAAGGTACTAGCCAATCCCTCACCCTCTTTCTCAGGATGGTAGGAACAGAGAAGGGGTCCTTCTCAGCATGGCTGAAGCTCGAAGTCCAAAGAGGGAAGTATTTTAGACCTCATAGGGTGGAGAGGATTTCTTTTAGGTAGGATTTCTTATTTTGTGGTGGATAACTTAAGCTTTTTTTTTTTTTTTTCTTTTTTTTTTTGTGGACAGCATCCTCCAGAGGTGGGTTTTGGGTATCCAGAAGTCAGCAATGCAATGCCTGAAGGGAGACAGGGATTCAAGCATTACTGACAGTCCCCTTTGCTAGGGGCTTCCTGTTGTGCCTGCCACCATGATAGGACTAGCTGTCCAGCTGGAGATCTCTGAAGCTCAGGGCTGGAACCAAAGATCAGTCATTTCAAGATCAGTCATTTCATTGCCTTAGATGGGTGTCTAAATAAGCTGTCTGAATCTGACCCTCAGTCTAGTCTCAAAGCTTAATTATAAGTAAACAGTATCTTGAGCGCTTTGTAGTTTCTAGCCTTTTCTCCTTGTGTGTCTCTCTGCTGGCATTTGAAGTGCATTCATCACAGTGGTAAATGAGTGCCTGTTTGTTCTGTACATGATGTAATTAGGTATCAGCTGAACCCACAGCATAATGCGATAATTCTCATTCTGATCAGCTGAAGTAACTCTAACAGTTGTGCTCTCCTTACTCTTCTCTTTCAGTTCCCAGGAAACTTCTGCATGATACCCAGCCAAGGCCAATCAATTACCAAGGATTTCAGAAGCCACGTTTTCCACTGCGGCCAAGGCTGTTTGATGCCGATGTTGTAGGAGACGGTGTGTTCCTTTCTGATGTCTCTTCTCCCAGTGTAGGACGTGCCCTCCCAGGTAACTATGACTACTGTAATAGTGGTTCAAACCTTACCAAAGAGTGTGGTAACTCTTCCCTTCCCCTTATGGAAACTTATACTTAATCCAGGACTCTATTTTGTACCCATCCATGACACGATCAGAATGAGAGGTTCTGAGGAATTAACACTGGCTGACTAAAGTGAACTATTAAACTCGCACTGAATTTCTTGAAATAGCAGTCATGGCCATGCATGTCAAAACTTGTCACAGAAGTACTTTGAAGACCCATCTAATACAGTCCTAAATCCAAAGCAGGGCAAACACAGCAGGAGATTGCTTCGCTGGGGACAGAGAAGTTTTTAGCTGAGCTTTGAAATGTGATGCCATTTTCATAAAAATGCAAAGTGGAGTGAGATGAATGAAGTCAGATCTTTGCTATCGAGGGGTAGGTGAGTAGAAGGAAGGGATTATGAATAAAGGAAAATGGCGAGTGAGCACTTACTGGGTTAGGCAATGTTTTTGCATTATGTTTCCCAACACATTGGGGGTGGTGATGACATGACTGCTGGAATTTCCTACCCTGCGCTCCCTGAAATGCAGTGAGGGGGTGGCTGTGCACAGAGCTGTCTTGTGTCTGCCTGTGATGTAGGCAAAGTTAACTCACAGCCTGGATAACCAATCTGCAGGCAGTTACATGTCAGCAGCGTCGCACTGGTCAGCGTGGAGACCTTACTGAAAAAAAAATTGTCAAGAAAACAAACTTCGGATTAGCCTGAAATAAAATCTGTCATCTTGGTGGTTTTTTTAAACGAGAAGAAAAACACAGAGCTTATTTTCATTCCTGTAAAAATTTCACTTCTACAAATGACACCTTTTTATTTAGTTTTCATATAGTTTATTCATTCATTTAAAAAAAAAAATGCAGTGCTTTTCAAACAAGGATGTCAGTTTAAAATTAACAGCTGAAATATTGTTCCAGAAATCACAAAAGGAAATATTTGGACATTTCTGTAATCTCCCTTCCTGTTTTATTTCTTTTATTAAAACTATTTGCTAAAGTCAGCCCAGTATCTTGAATAGTTTCTCCTATGTTACTGGGCAAACTTTCTGCTAGCTGAAATACTTATGCTCTAATTTGGTGTAAAGTCACAAGGAGAACAGCCTGAGTGAGTCAGAACAACTAAGAAAAGGTGGACGTGGTGAAGGGGTAACCAGCAGCAGGTGGGCTGCTAGGGCAAATGAGGTCTTCAGAACTAGCAAGAAGAAAGGGGTTGTATTGAAATGTGATCCTGGAATAAAAGGCAGACAAGGGAACTGCACAGCAAACCAACATGTGACTCTTATGATGTGTGGTTATTTTTTCCCTCCTGCATAACCCCAGCCATTTTCTGTCTTTCCTGTCTGTTCTTGTACAATGCTAGATGACAAAACTAGTTGTGTAGTTTTGTGGCACTCTTCGCTGGAGTACAGTGTATGCAGATGAATGTTCATTGAAAAACTTGTTTGATTGCATCTGTTCTTTGGACAAGTCAGAAGAAAAAACATCAGACTCTTTTTGCATCTCACATAAGAGGAGTTGTGCCTTACTCTCTCCTAAAAGACCATTTTGCACAGCTTGTTTTCCAAGGGATGTCCAAATCCCCACAGAAGTGTTTTCATCTGAGCCTTTCCTGAGTGATGTCGCACATGCAAACAGGGAAGCCTCCATGGCAAGTGTAGTTTAAATCTCATTCCTAGTGAGATGCTGTGACTGCATTGGCAGTGAGGGGCAGTAGGTATGTTGTCAGTAATTCAGAGCTGGACAAGTGAGAGAGTGTGATACAGAGGTCCCAGGTTTCTATCACAGAAACCTCTTAAAGACCTATCAGAAACCTTTAGCACCTAGCTCAGCGGTCCTCTTTAGGATGATAAATATGTTTATGAAATTATATGCTGGCAGTGCCCTTCCTTTCTGTTAGTTGTAAAGAGATTTTAGATTAACTGGATTAGAACCAGACCTCTGTGCATACATCCAGGGGCAGGATTCTGTTGCTTTCATGCAGATGTGTCATTTGTAGTGGCAGAAGCTGTTCTAAAAGAGTGGGAATTTTCTCCACATCCCTTCTCATATCTGCCATCTGTGTGGATGTCCTGCTGACCCTGAGATGTCTCAGATGGCTTAGGTGTCCATGTGAACAAATACACTGAGCTTTTAAGTTCCTGCTGTGTGGGGAGAGCTGAGTCTCTCCAGTAGGATCTGTCAGCTAACAGCAGGATTTGCTTGCAATGGTTTAGATACCGAGTGCTACATGAGATATTTTGAAGTACCCAGGGCATCTTCAGGAGGGCAGGGGTTCAGTTTGAAGGAATAAAAAATGTACTCTACTTCCTGTGAATTTCTTGGTGGAAGTGGTGGTGTGGTAAAGAAAAAGTCAACCACTTGTACAGACGTGGATTTACTGGGCAAGGAGAATAAAAAGAAAGAGGGCATGTTAGCATTTCTGGTGCCTACATTTGAATTAAAATATTTTCCAAAGATTTGCTGTTAATTTCCTGCTAGTTGTGCCTTTGCCCCTCTGTGCCTCTGTACATCTACTTGCAGCAATCTCTATTCTCCTAAAGGAAGGGTTTGTGGGGATGTTTTTCTCTTTTGCATCTGCTACCCAGAAACCCATGTTGAAAGGTTTGAAAACCTTTCTCTGGGGCAGTCATTTACACCTTGGTAGCTTGGTAGGTGTGATTTTCTCAAGGCCATGCAGCCTTCCAGTGGCAGATACAGCTGCACCCACGTTCCTTGGGGCTGATTCCTCACAGCAATACCCGCACATCCATCTCTGCTGCTTCTCCTCTGAGGCACATTAGGGTTTGGCATTGCTGCACACACGTTCATGCACTCAGTCTTTCTCCATCCAGTATTACCTGTTCTCTTTGACAGCCCTCATTCTGTTACTGCTCCTCTGGGCTGTGCCACTTCCCAGCACACACAGCGGGAGGTTGAATGTCTTGTCTTGCTTTGCTGGGTTAGCAAGGAATGGACACAGACTGGGTGAGCACAGATGATCTCTGGTTGTGCCCTTTGTTTGCATGGCACTGGTGGTATTGTAGGAGGTGGACCCAGCAGTTTCCTGAATTTAATACTTGCAGATAAGTGGAAGCCAGGTGCAAGTCTGTGATTTTACAGTGTGCTGCTTGGAGCTGGACACCCAGGAAAAGGAGCCTGAGAGGCTGTAACAGCTACCCTTAAACAATCACATGGATGATGGAGCTGGATCCTGTGCACTGGTTTTCATATGTTTAAAACAATTAGTGTTTTGTGACCAGTGAGAGTGTCTGCCAGCAGATCAAGGTGCAAGAAGTACTTGGCAGAGAGCTGATAAGGTCTGAAAGGGTCTCTTTGAGTCTCCTGGAATTATGTGCCTCCTCAGCTCTGGTCTTCTACAAATAAAATCAAATCATTAACTCATGCTTGCTCACCTCTCCAAAGGGAAATGATGTCTGGGTGAAACACAATGCAAGTGAGCTTCTGAAGGCAGTCATAAACTCAGATTCGCCCTTCTCTGCAAAGGCTGGGGAGAAAGTGTTGTCTGTTTGCCAGGTGTGAATGGATCACTGCAGCACGACTCCAGCAGAGGGTTGCCAACTCTGGCTGTGTTTTCTGTGCCCATGTGCAGACTTACAACAAGCTTTGCTGATAAAGGCTCCGTTGATTTACATAAGATAAAAGAAACCCGATTCTATATTTGCTGTAACATCGGTGGGTGTGTCTAGGCGGTGACATGAAAGAGCTGGAGACAGTGGAGCGAAGATGCTGTTTGGACACAGACAGGGCATGGGCTCGGCTGAAGTTAACTGCAAAGGTTTAGTTGCCCCAGAAAGGGGAGCGAATGTGGGTGGCTTGGTGCTGAGCAGCTCCAGATCTCTGAACACAGATGAGGATAGGTAGGGCAGGACAGGGCTGGTGCACGTGCCTGGTTCCTCACTGCCTTTCTGTTTCGAAGCAGAGAAGAAGAAAGGGAGGTCGGCCGCCTTCTACCCTCTAGACAACACCCCCTTCCTGCTTCCTGTGGATGAGACACAGCCACCAGTGTTCACCAGCAGCATGGAGCCCATGGGTGTCAGCACAGAGATGGCATTGCTCAGCAACATCCTAGCAGCGTACGCCTTCATCACAGGTAGGTCTGGTGGATGTCACCTCTCTGCGCTCCCACAGGCTCCTTGTAGACTCTGCACTGAGCCCTACATCTCAGTCATTTACAGCTAAATCTGTTTCTTTGAACTGTTGGTATTTTTATTTTCTCTCAGCAAATTCTGCCTTGAAAGGCCTGACCAGGGCAGCTCTGGCAGACAACACGCAACAGGGTTTATGGTGCTCTGCTTTCCCCTGGATTTGCTCTCATCTGAAGTTAAATACAGTGTGATCTTAAATGTGGTCTTATTTCAAATGCTGTGTTCTTCCTGAAGATCAAAGCCTGGCACATAAGGAAGGCAAGCTTGTTGTCCCGTAATTTGGAAAATAAGAGATCATTACCCTGCTTAAGAGAATTTGGCTTATCTTCAGTAGGAATGTGAAGATGAAGTAGCTTGAGAGTCTGCTTAATTATATATTTAAATGTAGTTTAGAGCAAAATTTCCTTGGATCACAGTTTATCCTTCACCCACATGTATCTTTCAAGTAGCAGAGAAATAGTCTTCCTTCTGAGATTTGCTTTAAGAAGTTACTCTTGAAATAGAGACTGTGTGCTGTGTTCAATGCTTGGACTCAATATCACTGAGAGTAAAAAGTCCAGTAGAGGCAGACAACGTAGTGCAAATATTTTCCATCTTGGGAGGTGCCTTGTCAAAAGTAGGAACTGACTGCAGAGCTGGAGGATCCGCCTCCCGAGAAGGTAGCACTGACTCTACATATTTTTGGACAATCTCTGCTGCTTTCTGCAGAATGAGGGCACTGTTTTTTTTACTAGCCTTCTGTGACATGCCATTTACAGTCAGTTTTTCTTATGAGACTGCAGAATGTTCTCCATTTTAATGAAATGTTTGTATGCACCTTGTTGATAATACCAATGTACTGCTCTTTTAGTACATGCTGTAAATGATTCTGTGTTCTATAGCCAATCTGCTCACACCACCCTAATGCAGTTAAGCTGGGATCTGTATAACTAAAACTGCATTTATGAGCAATAGTTATTTCATGTCTTTGTGACATTCAGCCTTACTGATTGAATAAATAGTAATGCATTCTTGGTGCCCTGCTCTTGCTGAGATACCACCGTGCTGCTACAGGCAAGTATTTGGATTTGAAGTAACTAAACTGGGCTTTTCATTTTGGAATCACTAAGCAGCTTAATAAGAGTTTTTCTGCATGTTAAATGAAGGGTCCTTCTAAGAGGACCATGAATATTGAATGCAAAGTTCTGCTTTTCTACATATTGAATGGTGTCATTGAAATTGGCTGTTGGTGACAATTTAAAGAAGCTGGCAGCCTAAATGCAAGTAGTGATGTTCTTCACAAAAGATGACTGAGTGGGATATATTTTTGTTGCTTGGACTTTCTGAGGAAAGATTAGGGAAAGCAAACATTAAATGTATCTTCTGTCTATCATACTTCTTCCCTCTCGTACCTACATCTATTTTTGCTGTGGAAAAAAATGCCTGTATTCTCAGTGCTAATAGTAAATAAAATGCTGTTAACATTATTTTCCCAATCTGCAAAGTAATGGGTAGCAGAAAGTTTTAGTATTTATGATAGGGGCAGTAGTACTAGGATTTAGGACTGCTGACTTTGCTTCCATTTGCTTCCAAAGCAGAACTCTTTTATGGGGCACAAGGCCTCAATTCATCCCCTTGCCAAGGTGTCAATTTTGGCAGGAGCCTTTTACTCCAGAACAAATAGTAAATCACAGGATCACAGAATTGCAGGGATAGGAAGAGATCTCAAGGGATCATCGAGTCCAACCACCCTGCTAAAGCAGGTTCCCTACAATAGGTCACACAGGTAGTTGACCGAGCAGGTCTTGAGTATCTCCATAGAAGGAAACTTCACAGCCTCTCTGAGCACCTGTTCCAGTGCTCCCTCACCCTTACTGTAAAGAAGTTCTGTATATTTGTATGGATCTTCCTATGTTCAAGTTTTAGGCCATTGCTCCTTGTCCTATTGCTGTGCACCACTGAGAAGAGCCTGGCCTCATCCATTTGTCTCCCACCTCCCTTTAGATATTTATAAGTGTGTATCAGATCCCCTCTCAGTTCTTTTCCCCAGGCTGAACAGACCCAGGTTACTCAGCCTTTCCTCATACAGGAGATGCTCCAAGCCCTTCATCATCTTTGTGGCCCTCTGCTGGACTCCTTCTAGAAGATCCCTGCCTTTTTTGAACTGGGGAGCCCAGAACTGGACACAGCATTCTAAATGTGGCCTCACCAAGGCAGAGCAGAGGGGGAGGATCACCTCCCTCGCCCTGCTGGCCACGCTCCTTTTAATGCACCCCAGGATGCCATTGGCCTTCTTGTCCAGCAGGGCACACTGCTGGCTCGTGGCCAATCTGTTGTCAACCAGAGCACCCAGGTCCTTCTCTGCAGAACTCCTCTCCAGCAGGTCATTCCTGAACCCATACTGATACATGCAATTATTCCTCCCCAGGTACAAGACTCTACACTTGCTCTTCTTAAACCTCATCCAGTTCTGTCCAACTCTCAACCTGCCCAGGTCTTGCTAAATGGCAGCACAGCCTACAGGTGTGTCAGCCACTCCTTCCAGCTTTGTATCATCAGCAGACTTGCTGAGGGTGGACTCTATCCCTTCATCCAGGTTGCTGATGAAGATGTTGAATAAGTCTGGACCCAGTACCGACCCCTGGGGAACACCACTAGTTACAGCCTCCAACCAGTCTCTGCACTGCTGATAACCACACTCTGAGCTCAGCCAGTCAGCCACTTCTCAATCCACCTCACCATGCACTCATCTACCCTGCGCTTTCTAAGTTTCATAACAAGGATGTTGTGGGAGATGATGTCAGATGCCTTGGTGAAGTCAAGGTACGCAACACTCGCTGCTCTCCCCCCATCTACTCCGCCGGTGATGACATCATAGAAGGCTGCCAGGTTGGTCGAGCACAATTTCCCTTCGGTGAATCCATGTTGACTACTCCTGATAACCTTCTTCTCTTCCAGTTGATTGGAGAGGGTATCCAGAACAAGCTGTTCCATCACCTTTCCAGGGTTGGAGGTGAGGCTGACTGACTTGTAGTTTCCTGCATACTCCTTTTTGCCCTTTTTGAAGACTGAAATGACATTGGCTATCCTCCAGTCTTCAGGCACCTCTCTTGTTTGCCAGGACCTTTCAAAGATGATAGAGAGCAGTTCAGCAGTCACCTCTGCCAGCTCTCCTAGCACATATGGGTGCATCCCATCGGGGCTCATAGCTTTGTGTGCATTGATTTTGGCTAGACATCCTCTGACCAGATGGGAAATCTTCCTTCCCCCAGATTCTCTGTCATCTCCAGGGTCCAGGATTCTTGAGGGCTAGTCTTAGCACTAAAGAATGAAGCAAAGAAGGCATTCAGAATCTCCACCTTATCAGTGTCCTCTGTTACCAGAACACCCACTTTGTTTAGTAGGGGACCCACATTTTCTCTAGTCTTCCTTTTACTGTTGACATACTTAAAAAAAACCCTTTCTTGTTATCCTTTACCTTCTTTGTAAGGTATAATTCCAAGAGGGCCTTAGCCTTCCTCATTGCATCCCTAAATTTACAGCCTTAAATGTTGTGTTGATGCGGGACTTACTTGCTTACCCTCTTACAAAGTGGTCTCCTTGTGATATGTTCAGATTCACTAGATGTCAGATAAATGGTATAACTCAGACCTCACCACTTTGGCTTCCAGTGATGAGTTCCTAAGCTTCTTGCTCATGTTCTCCAGTGCACTTAACCATGACTGTTAGATGAATTTTAATCTCAGTGGTATGTAGGTTCAGTTTGGTATTTATCACAAAAATAATTGATGACTGTCCTATGCATTGAAAAAGCAGATGCTGTAAACTCTTTTTATTTGCTACCTGTAATGTTGTCATTTGCTCTTAGCAAGGAGACTGGATTTGGCATGGTTTATTTTACTTTATGTTAGTATGGGGAGGAGGCTTTATGTTATGAGTTCAAAGACATGATGTATGACAGGGCACAAATATAACTGGAATAAAACTAAGGCACTGCAAAGCTACCTCTCTTCTTGTTGCAGACTTTGAGCAGCAGATCACTTAGAAATTTTCATGTTTGCCTGAGTTTGCAGCCTTGAAGAGGGCTTACACCACAGCAGCTGTTGATGCCCATAGAGAAGTTACTACAGAGACTTAAGAGAGGCAGGGTGGCCAGGGAGGTTTTGGTTCATACATCTTCCACCACCCATGACCACAGCCTCTGTGCCAAAGGGAAACATAATGCAAGAAGTGCTTTGCTTCATGACACTAAAATGTCCCTCAGGTACACTCTGAAAACTGAAACTGAGCCATTCTATGGTCCTGTGAAACTGCTGATCAGGACTTGCCTGTGCTGGTGAGTTGGCTCAAAACAATACTTTGTAAAATCAAGTTGTAAATAGACAGGCAAGAGACATACACTTTTCTTTTTCTTTTTTTTGGCTGGGACAGAGGATGGCGTACACCCTCAGACCTACTCCAAGAAAAGGACAGCAGGGGCACTTGATGTTGCATGGATCAAGTACACGCTTGGAAAGATCTTCCACTCTGCCACTTTTCCTGCCTCCTGGCAGTGAACTGTTTCTTAGCCTGAGGAGAGCACTAAAATCCGTGTCCATGCTGGTGTTTGCTTCTTCTGCACAAAATGACAGGATTGGTTGGAAAGCTGCAGATGAAGAGCTGCAGGCGCAGTTATTTGCACAGTTGGCACGTGTACAGTCTTACTGCACACAGAGTGGATGAGCACCAATATTAGCAAAAGCCTCTGGGCTCATTTCTACAATCTTTTTGGTTGCAGTTGCTATGTAAATGTTCCTGTTGACAACTAAGGGGTGAAAAATCACAGCACAGCAGGAAGCAAAGCCTCTCTGCAGGAGAGTTGGTTTTCACTGTCAAATCTGTTTGCAGCTATCACCATGTTTAGGAGTATCACAGCCTGTTAAGTGTTATCCAGCTTCCAGAGCCTTGAAAACATTTCTTCAGAAACAGAGGGAAAGAGTCAGCAGTGCCTGTGATAAGTGGATTTATCAGCTGATCAGACAAATGAGTCTTATGCAGAGTGTGATCCTGCAAAAGGCTGAGGAATACCGTTAATTTAAAAGCCAATTTTTGTTACAGAGTTAGGATTAGAATTAGATGCAATCCCTGTGTGTAAATCTCAGTCTTGTTATTTGTCATGGACTTGATCCAAAACCTGTCTGAGTATCTGGGAAGACTTCACTCCTCTCAGTGACAGCTGGACCTGCCTCGGCAGTCACAATCTTCCAGCAAGACCAGAATTATCCCTTCTGTTTATATAAATATTACATCTCTAAATTGTACCAGAGCACTTCCAGTGCCTTCCTTTGGACAGAGGACTTACTCTAGTTTTGTATTTAGGATAAAGTAGTTAGAGGGAAACCTCCGCAAATCTCTGTTTTATTCTTCCATAAGCCCTAAACCACTGCTGCCAAGTTATTAACAAGGAGCTTCCAAAAAACAACCCGGGGGGGATCATTCCAACTTTTAGACTGCTTGGCCTGAGCTTTCTTAATAAGGGGCTCCTGGAGAGCTTCCTCTGTCCGGCCAGGGGATTTCGGCAGCCTGTGGGGCTGACTGTAAATTCCCAGGAAGATATTATTCCTACTGTTTGTGTGACTGTGCTTAATGCTGAGCCTTTCACCGGGAGCTCTGAAATATCCCTCCCCACTGAGGTTTCTGAATGTATGAAGCCATCACAGGAAGCCAGCAGTGTTAATGCCTAGATTGCTTTGTATTTATTGAAACGATTTATTATAATACCAGTAACAACCTTGGCCTGTGGCATTTCCTGGGGAATTAATGGCAGTCTGGGCTGATGCTCCCAGCAGATTGTTAGCCCTCAGGAAACAGGCTCCATAATTGCTGCTGGTTTGGTTGGAAAAACAAAATAAAATGTGTTTCTAATTTCTGAGCAGTTTGAGTGGATAGAAGATGGTGGTTTTGTGTAGAGAGTTTACAAAGAGCATATATCTTTTGTCTGCAGTGATTAAATTCAGGCCTGAATCAGTGGCATTTTTATCGATGCATTTAGTCCAGAAAGAGAAACACCACAGAGAGGGAAGGCAACCCCAGCTAAAGAGATTGGCAGCAGCTGGGTCCTGCCAGAAGTGTAGGAGAAAAACAGCCTTGAGCTGTCATCCACAGCAGTGGAAGAAAGAGCTCCACTGGTCAAAATCTGTGTGCTAAAGGGGTAGTGGGGCACACATACACATGAATTCATATCAAACTATTGTTAACTCCTGTTACCGATATCCATACGCTTTTAAAGAGTTTCTGAAATACTTTGAGACGTGTTACTGTGGGCATGATGAATGTGAGCCTCCCTCAAGTTTTGGAAGGTTCTGAGCATCTATTTCTGAAGAGGATGCTGCTTTTTGTTCTTTGCAAGGAGAACGTGCAAAGGAGGAGGCTAACTGATCAACCCCCCTGTATGGGAACTGCTGAATCACGGCCTGAACCTCTGATTGATCACCTGGGGCGAGCAGTGAGTCAGCCATGGGAGC